>JAMPIT010000379.1:22375000-22890000 GCA_026261815.1 Monarcha castaneiventris obscurior | reverse complement strand
GATATGACTCTGTTTTATGGGTTACCATAAAATCAGAGCTAAAGAATGTAAGAGCTATTGGGTCATAATACCTTAACAATGGTATATATGGAATTGAAGGAGGCTGGTAATGTAGTGTCACAAATGTGAATGCCCTGAAGATACAGCTGGGTAGACACTATAGATATAAAGCAGACACATCTATAGACATTATGTCTAGGTGTTCTAGTCTGGATAAGGAGCAAGAGTGTGAATTCCCTTGCTGACCTCAGAGTTCCCACTTGGATAATGCAGACTGGATTTCTGTCTTTCTGAAACTTCACTGGTAGAAATGCTGCAGGAAGATACCTTCCCTCCAACAGCTAATGGGTGTTGAATGAGTAGGGTCAGACTAGACCCAGTTTTCAGGAAAACATTCAAAACTGAATGTGGACATCACATCCTTGTCACCAACTCCTCTACCTCTCACATTCTCTTCTTTCGAAATGCACTAGAGTTCAGGTTAACTTATATGGCTTAAATTCAGTAATTTGTCTCTGATCCAAGAGATCCCACCTGAACATGCATGAAGTATGGTCTCTGAGATGCCAGCCTTCATTACAACCTAACTTTTCTTGTTGTATTTTATATCTGGTGTTTATTTGTGGTATGTGGAAGCAAACATCTTTGTCACGTCTTTTTTTCTCTGTGCTTACTTTTGCTGTAATAAGTGTAAACCCTATATGCTTTTGTGGAATGAGGAGAGGTGGATGCTGCTTCAGTCTGGAGCACTGTGTTTTCTGTCATGTCATTTCTGTGCATTGCATGGGCACATCCAGACACTTCTCTCATTGTCTGGTGAGTACTGCTTTTGCTGTTGTGGGATTCATTCATTAAGAGCAATTGAATGACTAACACCTACTAACTTAAGTGGTTTGTCATCACTTGTCCTCAATAACTCTGCCTTCCAGAAGTCAGCCTTTTATTTCTAAGGCTGATTCATGCAACCATCAGCTGGCAAAACAGTAAGGCCAGGGATATAGGTCTAAGGAAAGTGGTACCATGAAATAAAAATTAAAGTAGAAGACAACTGTGGCATTTGAGAAAATAAGGTTACTCAGTGTTCTGCCAAATGGAATAAGAAATTAATAATTTTTTTTCTTGTTAAATCACGATTGATTGTGGTTTTTTATTAAGGGACAAAATGCATTTGTGACATATGATGGCTACTATGACTATAAAGATATTTAATTGCAAGGAGTACAAATTCTTTTAAGTTGCAAAGATGTTTTGCTTTGCATTTGATCCCCTTTTTATTTTACACGGTGTTTTCAGGTCCTGAGTTACAGCTTTTCTTTGCCTTTTTCCAAATTCAGTTGGAGTTATAAAACCCCAACTTTACCAAAACATAGAGAAGACCATGCAAGTCTTTCTACTGCTTTAGCTGATGCAGGAAAAATAATATGAGCCATATTGTGCCTTCCTTTATATAAGATTTTAGTAGTTATCCTTCTGAATGGTCCCATGGTTGGAGGATAGTAATAATCATATAAGCACTACTTTGGGGTTGACAGGCTGAACCTCCATGGAGAATGAAAGAGAAGAAAAAAAATTCAAGCTGTGGAAAAAACAAAATGAACTGATAGATCAGGCCAGGATCTGATTCCTGCTTTCCCAGATGTGAGAAAAGAGGAATACCTCCAGAAATTCAAGTCTATTTCTATCTTCAGCCTGTGTTTACTGAACCCTGTTTTTTGTTTCTGTATTCCTGAAGGGATGGGAACTCCTCTATTGGACTTCTTTTCACCAGAACATGATGCAAAGAAGCACCTGATAGCATTGCTTTGGTAAACTGAATGCACAAAAATGTCAGTTAGATTGATCCTGGAGTTAGATATGGTTTTGTTAAGCTTTTACATTCTCAGAACATACAAAGTTGTTTTTTTCTGGAGAAGATCCATAATAACAAAAGCTCTAATTAGAGCTGGAAGCAATGCTAAAGACAAGCTCCTTTAAAAGTGATGTCACTATCATGAAGAAAATAGAAGGAGGTGTCACCAATTTCCTTGAGGAGGCACCAAAGCTTATACATATAGAATGAATCCATAAAAAAATGAGTTGTTGACCTTGTTAGCAGAAATTTTACCAGTCTTTTGCTAAGACAAAGCTAAAAGGACCTCTGAAATAAAGTATATCATCTTTCCACCCATACCACTCTCTGATCTCAGTGAGGCTTTAGAAAACATTTCTTGCCTGGAATTGAATCCAGTGGGTCTTACACATTTAAAAGACACTTTGGATATCAGACGCCAGTGTGCTAAGCTGGGATTGCTTCAGCAAGCCTGAAAAATGTTCTCTACCTGCTGTTCTGCTCTTGGGAGCTGTGAGAACGAACAGCCTCTTCAAGATCCTGTTCACAGTAGCCCTGCATTACGTAAGAAAACAGTAATAAAATGATTCACAGCCTATACGCTGTCATCTTCCTACAGACATTTCAGCACTGTCCAGATGTTAGCCAAACACAGTTGTCTCCTTCAGACTTCCTCTGCCCTGCCTCTGTACCAGAGGCAGTTGCAATGGTTTTATGACTGAACCTTAGCCCTGAGTTTGGTCATCAACACAACTGCTAACATGCCAAATTTGCATCCGTGTTTGGCATATCAGCCACTGCAAAGCTCAGGATCTCCATCTCAATTCAGCACCAGAAAACAAGAACCTGAGGTCTTCTGGACCTTGATGCACACTTCTAGCTCATTTCATGTCCAGGTCAAGAGAGCTTTTGACTACATCCAAAAGTTGCTTAAAACACAACTGAGCAGAAAGAAAATTCTTCCCTCTTAATTCAGGAAGGACATTGAGGTGCTGGAGAGTGTCCAGAGAAGAGAAGGAAGCTGCTGAAGGGTCTGGAGCACAAGTCTTATGAGGAGCAGCTGAGGGAGCTGGGGATGTTTAGCCTGGAGAAAAGGAGGCTCACGGGGGACCTTATTGCTCTCTACAAGCACCTGAAAAGAGGCTGTAGTGAGATGGGGGTCAGTCTCTTCTCCCAGGCAACCAGTGACAGGACAAGAGGACATAGTATTAATGTGCATCAGGGGAGATTTGGGCTGAACATTAGGAAGAATTTCTTCACAAGCAGGTTGATTAGACATTGGAATGGACTCCCCAGGGACGTGGTGGAATCACTGTGAATGAAGGTATTTACAGAAAGACTGGGCATGGCATTTAGTGCCAGGGTCTATTTGACATGGTGGTATTTGGTTACAGGTTGGATCTCAATGATCTCTGAGGTATTTTTCAACCTCATTTATTCTGTGATTCAGTGATTCTGTGTTTTGTACCTGTGTATGCTGGTTTCAGCTCCAGCAGCCTCTATTTCCAGTGACAGGGCAAGGAACTAAAATATGAGACATGATACCTAGTGTAATTCCTGCTTCCTTTAATATATTCTTACATTCAGTGATTGTAGCCAGCATGTTGATTTTGGCCTGGAGTCAGCTACCAGGTCTCAGGTGGCAGCTGTGACTAATGACTCAGATACTGGAAAGAGTAACTACAGCTCTCTGCACCAGGATCCTGATTTGCTTCCTCATGCCCAGGCCAGGAGTGTGGTAGATCAGTGTCACAGCTTACATGCTGGCTCACTTTCCCTGGTAAACTCACATGCATCCTAAACTGGGGCATTTCCCACAAGAATACTCTGACTCAGCATTGCATTCTTGTGACAACTCAGATTCTCACCCAGCCTCCTCCTGAAGCAACTGCTGTCTCAGGAGGTAGTTCTGTTATTTTTCTCCCAAAACCTCTTCCAAGTGGGCTTTTGAATATAAGGACTGAGATCTTGAGACACCAGTTTTTTTTTTTCTTGGGAGAAATAAGTTACTTAAACATATTTCCATTAATCTCCCATCTATTATGTTGTAGGGGTTTTTTTATAGCCACATTGTATCGCTAAATGTTTTATTTCTTGCTTTTAATTTCTATCTGGCCAGTTACACTCACCTCCTCATAACCACATAGCAGCCTCAGGTAAAACAAGCGAAAACTCAGATGGCACATACAAGGCTCACAGCTTAATATAGTATAGGTTATGTTCTCTGTGCATAATGTTATTTAATATTTAGGGTTGTGTGGATATTTTTAGATATGTAACTGTAGCTGTGCACCTTCCTGTGAATTTTTCAAGTATATCCAATATGTCTGAGACCTCTATTAAAAAAAAAAAAACAAAATAAAACAAAAAAGCCCAAAACACCACGACCAACACAATCCCCTCCCCAAAACCCCACAAAAACAACAAAAAAACCCCTCTAAAAATCCATTGAGATGATTCCACAAAAGAGACAGACTACAGCAAAGACACTGAATATCTAAAATAAAATAGCATCTATTTATTCTGACATATGGAAAAACATGTCCAGGAGCTAGCAAATCAATGTAAAAATACATACGGCTAGCCTTCACAAAAAATTCAGGGCAGCATAATGCAAGTTCTCCTAGAATTCAGCATTGATTATTATGCTAATATGGCCCTAAAATAGGAGTATATGGCTGGAAGAGACAGTCTAGGTCATGATCTAGTAGACAGTCTGGTTCATATGGGTTAGAACACCCAGAGCTGTGGGCCACCAAGGAAAACTCTCTAGTTCCAAAGGTTGTAGAGACTCCACAAGTAACTAATACTCAAAACTGCAAAGCATCTCCATCACCTTGTGCTGAATTTATAGTTTTACATGGGCTAAGTATCACAGCTGTGCCATGGGAATCATGACTGAAAAACTGAAAATGTCTCTCTACTAGCATAGTATATGTTAAACAAAATTCACTCAAGGACTGACTACTTTCTTCTTTATAGAGAATGGCAAGAGGAAAAAGTCCTTTAAAGTAAAACTTGGGAGAAACCCCCTGGCTTGATCAATAACTTCTTTAACCCTTAGCATCATCCTGAAGCTATATCATGCACTGTGACCCTCAAATATATCTCGTAAACTTCCTCCCTGCAGTTAGGGTGAATACTTTTCAGTTTCAAAATTGAAAGCAGAATCTGCCTCCCCCAGAAACTAGAGCATCCAACTGGGGAATTCCTCCCTGGCCTTCATATGTGACAAGTAAAATGTCTTGAGAACACGTTATAAATTCAATACATGCTCATAAATTTCCAGGTACTTAGGGTATGTTGCTGCCTATGACATATCTGAAGTCTGATTGCCCATGCCCACAGCCTGACTCAGAAGCTTGAAGATGCCACCCTATACCATTTGAGACACTATAACTTAGCTGAAAAACCTACATAAGTCTGGCAAATACTACTCAGATCTTGCAGAAGAACTTTTCTGGACTGGCAGCTGGAGGCCAGGAGCAGTGCTTGAGGACATGGCACTGGTCACTGCTGTCTAGGGGCCTGAAGTGAGCTGCCAATGTCCTAGTCCCAGACATTTTCTTACTCTGTTATATAGCTCTCCTTATATGTCAACTGAATTTCATCTTAAAACAAATTTAGCTTCACTTTCTCTGAGAGCCTGTGTGGATACTCTTAAAATTTTGCTCCTCAGAAAATAGGAATTTCCAGAATAGATTTATTCATGATCAATTTACAGTAATTTGATTTTATGTTCGTACATGCATTTAGCTTAAGCCATTCTATTCCTCCAAAGAGATATTTCTATAGCCCTCATTTATCCTCTTCCATTTCTTTTTTTGCTTGGCTAAACAACCTCTACAAGGTCTCACTGTAAGTCTTTCTCTTTACTTAATAAATTCTACAGATTGTCTCTACTTCTTTTCCAGTTCAATTTTATCTTTTTTGAATTTAGATGACCAGCCCAGCACACATATTCCAAACGACACCTTGCAAATGACCACTCAATTCTGGAAACATTTTATAAATTTTGGGCACATAAAAGTAATAAATCTGAGGAATAAAACATTTAACTTGCAATTTCTGTATAGCTAGGAAGGTTGATAGAGGAATTTTTTTATGCAGGCAGGAAGTTTTACATGGACTGTTTCTTTTGTCTTTTGTTCACTCCCCCATTTCCTCACACGCTGCCAAAGACATTTTCCATCAGCACTTTGCCATTTCACTGTAAACAGCCTTTGGTTCTTCAGGTTCTCTGTATATCAGTAATCAAGGACACTCTTTTACTACTTTTTTTTTCCTGCTAGGAAGGAAGGGAGATTTATCTTCATCATGTATTTTTTATCCCTTATCTACAGTCAGCATCATTTGCTGGTACATGTCTCTTGTAGGTCAATTGCCAAAAGGCACTGATGTCAAGGTCTGAGACCATTATCAAACTACCAGCAGACTCTTGAGAGAAAGAGCTGCCACAGTATGCCATACACCTATGTGACTTTAAATGATGCATTCATACATGGTGTGTGATTTATGTTACAATGCGACAGAGACAGAAATACCAGTTTGCAAAATGTAATCAGGATACCTACCTCACTCACAAAAACACAATGCTTCACCTCGGACTGTCAGGAAATAAACTTTATCTTTATAAAACAGACATGGCCACACTTAAAGGATATTCTAACTGAAATTTTAAGTTTAGTTAAGATGCCTGACTAGGAGAGGAGCATATACAAATTCTTTCCTGTCACTAAATGCTTATAGAATCACAACCCATCATCCAAACTGCAAAGGGCTTGCTCCTTACACGGTCTGTATTAAGGTCCTGAAATGTAAAATGGTCTTGCATTTCAAGTTAAATAAGCTACTTGCGGAGTGGATAAAGCAGGATTAAGTTCAAGCTAGTGTAAATTGGTGTCACCTATCCTTCTAAGCACACAAACATGAAGCAGGGAGGAATGCTAAATAGGAAATAGAGGCAAACTTCTTATTATCAGTGTTTCTGTGCTCCACCCCAACATGAATACCACTGTTGTGCAGAGAATATTGGTGGAAGTTTTTACTCTTTTGTCTGCTTTGTTCTAATAAATTCCTAATGCTCCATTTAGTGCCTACAAACTCATTAATTTTTACATTTTCTTTGTTGGCAATACTATTGTTCTAGCCTCAGTTCTCTTATTTTCTTGACCAGCTCTGCAGAGTCTGTCATTACTATCTGTCCCACATTAACCTGTGTAAAACTTTCCTCTGTAAAAGCACCTGAAAGGGTTTTGGCTTCTATGTTATCTTACCTCTCACTAACATAACATAGGAATTGCATGAAGACTCCTATTTTTCTCTTCAAAGGTAAAAACAAAACTCCAGAAGAATTAATATTTATGCTGCTTGCATTGCAGTGATGAACCCCAGCTTCTCTTTTAAACAGAAAGTGTGAATATTTCCGTGGCAGAGAAGAATCTGCTATTCAGCCCAAGAAATGAAATAGTAAAGCCAGTACTAACAAATTGTTTTGGGATGGTGACGTAGCACCTGAGCAACCCACGAATAATATATTTTTGTGGACCTGGTAATCCAGATATTGACAAAATATCTCCAGTATTTCTGTCACTTAACAGTGTCCTTAGACCTCATTCAGTTATAGACTTCATCACCTACCATGCAAGTGCAAGGGACTGAAGCATATCTTCCCCATTCCCTAAACACTGCTTCTGATACCCTTGTGGAGGTTCTCAAAAGCCTTCTCTTCTGTACTTGGCTGTTATAAGGCTTGTCTGTGGATGCATAACGTTCACCTCAACCCTTGACCCCTGTGAATTTGGCTTCCGGCTGGAATCCTGGCAGACAGCTACCTGTCAGCAATTTGCTGGAAGGATCCTGCCGTCATCTGTTTCAAGCTCTCTGAACAGGAAAATGAGAGGAGGGTTTTGTATTTCAAAGGACCATAGAGCTCAGGGATGGTTTTTAAAATTGAAATTCTGGCTGTGAGAGTCATTAAATATAGCTCTGCTTCTCTTCTAGACTGTGAGATCAAACAGCCCAGGCAACAGGAGGAATATTTGCTGACTTACGGTACATGTACAATTTTTGCAGATTGGTTGGCTTCATTCTGCAACTTACTATGAAAAGGACATAAAAATGTCATTGACATGTCTGGTTTTGTGCTGAAAAATTCCTATGCTAAAACATTTTACCCAATCTGTTTCTGAACTTTTTCTTCATGGATATTCAAGTTCTAGAACTTGTTATTCTGGAGTCTGTTGATATATGTTTAAAGAGGCTATATGGTTTGAAGGTTATCTCAGTTTTGACTTGCTGAACAGTATTTGATTTGAAGGATCTGGTAGAAAAATCATTAATTTTTATGATAATCTAGTCTAATAATGGGGAGAAGAGATCAGAAAATGTTATGACAATTTAGTAGTGTCCAAGACCATAATCCAGAAATCTTGACTCCATGCTCACTACAGAACCAAAATATTCACTAAATTCATCAGAGCATAGTCTTTCATCTTAGGATAGAAATCACATTAAAAAAAAATTAAAAAAAAAAAAATCGCGGCCCTATTAATGATCTATAAGAGGGACCCAGTTTATATTCAGTTTATCATATTTCAGCTTCACAAAACGAAACCCCCAAAGTATGGGAGCAGCCAGCTAAGGCAGTAGAGTACCCCTAAACTGAAATTCAAGTTGTTGTTTTTTTTGGATGCCTAACCAG
The DNA here is from genome assembly GCA_026261815.1 of Monarcha castaneiventris obscurior. NCBI lineage: Eukaryota > Metazoa > Chordata > Aves > Passeriformes > Monarchidae > Monarcha > Monarcha castaneiventris. The sequence goes on along the minus strand of JAMPIT010000379.1, from coordinate 22,881,469 downwards.
AAGCACACATGCATGTATAATCTTCATTTTGAGTGTGTGGACAGTGCTGATTTGCTGCATTAGGAAACGTGGAGTATTTGGACACATTTTCATTACTTAAGTAAAAGTCTGTTATTGGAGGTTAATGTTTTGCATCTAAAGAGTCCATTTCACAATTATACTACTTACAAGTGGTTGATGGCCAAAGTAAGACGGAGAGGATTGTTAATGAATATAAAATATCAAAAGAATTTCTGTTACTTCCTAGAAATTGATAATATCTGATGAATAATCAGGATCTATAAATGGTTATACCATTATTTCTTTTATTTTCAATGAAAATAAATTATTTGTTTTGTTTTCAATAAAAAGGAACCTCCAAGCTAATGGAATGATGAATGTTTTCTCCATAAATAATCTGAGGATTAATGAGGAAATATTAAAACATGCAGGATATCCAACCTTTATGTAAAATATACCAAGAGAGTCTGCAAATTTTTGGAACATGGGACTGTCAAGTGTGAAGGACAATTTTGGCATATATCAAATTGGAGGAATCATAATAAATAGGTATGGGATCTGGTAAGAAATGTGCAGAATGAGGTCGTCACAGCACAAACCCCAAGAGGCTGTTTACTGCACCACACAGAAAAATACACTGGATCATAAGAATTCATCAGCACAATAGTTTGGGCCACTGCAAGGACCCTTGCAAGAAAGATTTGTGGCACCATTTAGGTAACTGACTGTCCTTTTTTGAGAGGTTTTATTCCCTGTGTGAGTGCTACCCTATATGAAGACCCTATGAATTTGTTTTCTAAGCAACACTGAGTGTTTGTGCAACAGCTGACATGAAGAAAAAGAGGATTTAAAATCTTAAAGTAAATACTTCTAGCATAGTTATTCAGTTCTTTCAGTGAAGCTGGTATTTTTGTGTTGCTAGTTCTTTGTGCCTCTTCACAAAGAAATAGACTCATAGAATCACAGAATCATAGAACGGGTTGGGTTGGAAGGGGTCTGACACAGGCAGGAACACCTTCCACTAGATTAGGTTGCTCAAAGCCTCATCCAACCTGACCTTGAACACTTCCAGGCACTGGGCATTCACAGCTTGTCTGAGCAACTTGTTCCAGTGTTTCGCCACACTCATTGTAAAGAATTTATTCCTTATATCCTTTTATATACCCTTTTTCAGTTTAAAATTGTTGCCTCTCATACTGTCACTTCAGGACTGGATAAAAAGTCTTTCTCCATCTTTTTTATAAGCCTCCTTTAAATATCAAAAGGCTGCATTAAGGTCTCCCCAGAGACTTCTTTTCTCCAGGCTAAACCTGGAAGCTAGAATACCCTCTAGAAACGTCAAAAAAAGTCCTGCTACTGTATTTCAGCAAAGACATGATAGATTAATATGGCTTGCTGCAGTGCACAGAACCGTGGAATGAACTTTCTAGGAATTGCACAGTTATACATGACCAAGGACAGCAGTTCTGACTCACTTGAAGCTCAGATGACCCCTCAGAGCATGGATCCCTCAAGGTTAGGCAAGCTTTAGTGGAGCAATTCAAGTGACAAGTTAAACCTCTGCAGCGGAAATGTATGTGTAGAAAGAAACCTTCTAAAGGGATCTGAGATATCATAGCTGGGGAGCCCAGTGGTTTCAGGAACTACTCATAAGAAATTCACTACTTCTACAGTGTCAGTGTTTTCTATTAAAATTTTAGAACTTATTAAATCCCAAGCCTGGTTTCTGATGTTGAGCGCTCACATTCTTTTGGGCTCAAGGTCCACTTTACCCTGAACCATTTCTGGAAGCTGAATTTTGTCACCTCTAGAGCTTTTGAAAATGGGATTTTAAAAATGCTGGACCACCTGCTAAGGAGCGCTAAGTAGTGGGTAGGTCTCATTGCTCTTCATAGGCCTTTGTAACTAATGGATAATAAAAGCTCTCTGTCTGAGGTTGTGTGTAGCAGCCAGATAGAAGATCAGAGCTGCTACTGGAGCAGTGCCATCTATACAGAGTGAGAAAGTAGACTTGGCAAAGGGCTCTGGCTGTACCAAGTGGGTCCCACAGGCAGATGAAACTTTAGCAAGCTGTCTGAGTTATCTTATTATGCATCTGCTCCTTGTAGTTTATCAAGGCACCCAGGACATTGGTTAGTCTGACGGAGCTGTGAGATTCAAGTTAAATTATGCCCCATGCCAGCACTGTCTATGCTGAAATAATAGTTCTTCTTGTCCTATTATGGGATTATTATGAGATTTAAATGTATGCATTATTAGAATTTGCTTTTCAGATAATGTTGCTGTTTTAATGGGTTCACTGAGTAGTTTTCATGTGCTTTCTAATCTCAGATGTCTTTATACAGCACAAAAAATAATGGCATTGATAATGAAAGCATTGCAGTACTTACGGTGCAAAAATATTTACATTTTGAGAAGGTACTTCTCCTAGTGAAATTTTCACAGATTTCTTTTTCTTTTTAATGTTCTTTCTGCATTTCAAAGCTTAATGGTTTTATTTTCTGAGCCAATAATTCACAAGAATTGCACTTCTTGTCCTCACAAGAAGTGCAAAGGTGAATTATTGTGTTGCGTACTGTGTGTTGTGTACTAAGCAAACCTATTTGCATTGAAGATGATGACATTTTAACAAAGTTTGGCTGTAAGATTTGTTCAGTACTTTTGCCAAGCAGCAGCATACATTGCTAGAAAAGTTCTTAAAAATACTTTGCAAAATTTTTGTTTTGGTGCCATGGACATCTCTCCAGCTGTTCTTTCCACCATTCTCTTGCAGAGTGAAGCCTTGCTATCTGTTTGCAGACTTGTCTCATTTATTTGGAGAAATCAAGACATCCTTGCAGCTATAGAATGGTTGTAGAAATGAGGTTTGCATGCCTGACCACTGCTGCTACTCATACCAGTCTAATTCTTCATCATAGTAGTTATATCCCTCCACATCTATTATAGAGCATGTGAACGCCCTCAGTACATCTAAACACCTGCCTTCACTGTGGCCCCTCATACTGTGAAGCCTCTGGTGCTTATCCCTCCTAAATGAGCAGCTCCTGTCATTCTCGTGCCCCTCACCATATTGCCCAATGTGCAATCCATTTTCTAAGCATCAACTCATGCACGTTGTGTGGGGTCTAAAACAATCAAGGGCCGATTCAATCCTGGCTGCTCTGCATGTCATTTTGGCTGTGGCTGAGATAATTTCTGGCCTGACTGTTTCCTTGGAGTGAGAGGGATTCACCCACATGCATGTCAGTGGGAGCTGCCAATAGAATGTTAACTGGTGTTAAAGTGGTGTCAGGGAGCGTGGAAATGAGCCAGGGGGGCAGCTGGCAAGTACTGGACCCTCCACATACAAAAAATAAAGACTTCTGCATGTGCAAGCCTGAAAAGGGAGTGTGAATAGGTGAAGGGGACATTTATCAAACCAAGAACAGGTGAGACTGCTCAGGAAAAATGACATTATCAAAAGGGAGCAGCACTTACTACACTTAAGATTTGTGTTAGAGAGGTCAGGAAGCAGCTGTTGGATGAAAAGGAACCAGTCACCTCCATCATAACTCTAATGCATGGCAGGGTGTGCATGCAAAGTAGTTACAGTACTATGGGTATCCAAGGGTGGTTAATATGACCTCTTTCACTGACATGACCTAAGTCAAAATCCTGTAGTATGGGGATAATGTGAGACATGCCAAAAGCCTGTTTGGGCCAGACTTTGTGAAGGAAATTAAACAAATAGCAAAAGGTTATTCAGCTGTATAAATAAAAAGAACACAGGAAGGTGTGAGTCCACTACACAATAATGAAAGAACAGAGATTAAAGATAATCTTGGTATGTCCCCAAAAGTAAATGAACACAAAGCCCTTGGATTTTAATAAAGGCAATGTCTTCTGTAGGCTGATGTTCATTAGCTGTCTTTGGTGGAAGAATCAAAAATTTGATGTTTTTGTCAACACCAAATCTTGCATGGACACAAATGAGATATTTATCTATCATTAGTAACTCTAATTATCAGTGTGTGTTATCAACACAGGTGAAGAGCTGAGTAATATCGACATGAAAACCATCATCAGTTCTACATATAAATAGCTCAAATGCAATTGTGTGAAAAGAAGAGAAATAGTAGGATGGAGGGGTATTGACTGCATGTGTATTGTAGCTTTGGTAAAATCATGCAAACTACAGGTTTTTAGCAATAAATGAATAAATAACCACTAACAATGTGAATATGTACAATCTGAATTTGGATCTCTCTTTCCACCTCTGATTGCCCTTATCTGACAATGTTTTTGTTGCATGGCAGATAGAGATGCAAGTCTAGAAAAAGTGTTCTTATTTACTGAGTTTGCAAAATTTTCAGAGGGTGAGACCATTGGCTTTTCCAATATCCAGCATCAAATAGGACTAAAATATTTATATCTGTTTCACTTAGGCAGTGCTTGCTAATTCCCACCTGCAGTTTTTCAATTGCACAAATACTAAACTGACACTACCAAGTTTGCCTTCTTGTAGCACACCTTGTATAGCAGCTGATTTCCATGCTGAATCAAGTTCCTTTCATTTTCATAATTTGAACAGAGCATTGATAAAACTGACATGGTGGTTCCTGTTACCTGGACAAAGGGAAACAGCCATATTTGTACAGGGAAAAAAGATAAAGAATACTTAGAAAATGTTTTTTGTATCTCTCCTTGAAGATCATTGACTGTCCTCAGTGCACAAGGTCCTACACATCAAATCAATAACCAGGTCTGAATGTCTCACACACAAGAGTCTGTGTCTCAAAACCTGATCTGATGCTGAAGTGAATTGGAAAATTTCTTGCATTTACACCAGCTGATTTTTTGGTCTTACAAGAATTTGGAACAGCTCGGGCATATAAAGTGTGGGGGAGAGGAATAACAATTTCCAGTCCTCAGATGGAGTTAGTGGAGTTTAATAGGTTAAGTAATTGCCTGAGGCTACACTGTTAAGTTTGTTCCATTGAGAAGAGTTCATATCCAGTCCAGGATCCTATGCCCACAAGCACATCTATTCACTCAAGTAACGTGGTGTTTTTAATTCAAAATAGTTGACTCTTTATTAGTATAGGCTAATCACAAATGAAGCACTAACACAAGCGCTGAAATGCCACTTTAATGCCTGTAGGCTTCCATAAGAATCCAATAGTTCCAACAGGGGATTATAGGAAGCACAAAGAAAGACTCTAGTAATCTTTTGGAAAACTATTCCTAGAATATTTCAGCTTACTGTTGTGCAAAGGTAGCTGTCATTTGAGGAAGTCTATACTGAAACTGGTAAACTGAATAACTGATAAATCTCCAGTAAAGATCTATGCACCTGAGAATCTGAGAACTGAAATCAGATATTCAAAGGCTTAAATAATATGTTTCGTCCATAGGAAATGTCGCTTTCTTTCCAGGAATGGAAAATTCTAGTCTTGAATAGGAAAGAACTTATGTGATGTCTAGCTAGGTGTTCACAGTAAAGCTTACACAGCCAACAGTACCTAATTAATTAAATTTCCTATGAAGATTTTACATCTTAATTGCATCATACATAAAATGTTGAGTCCTAAGGGATAATGATGTCCTAAACAGAATAGCAAGAAAGCATAGAAAGCAAGTTCATTCCAAATATGTCCTTTTGGGGGACATAAGGCCATTCATGTTATTGTGAATTTATTTAAGGTATTTTGTTTTGTGGTCAGACACTTTGCTACTGCGAATCTTCAAAGTTTCTGATAATAAAGACGAAATCAAAAGCTTTGGTAAAATTCAGTTCAGTGATGGCCATCTTGGTGTAGGTTTTTTGTTCTGTGTTCTAATATGGCTTGTAGCTATGAATAGTTTTGTTTGGAAAAATAGCTATTGTTAACTTGAATGAAAAACTTGTTGATTTAATACATTTATTTTATTAGCCTTATGTCTGTGCTTTTGAAGATAAATTTTCTTCCAGTGGTATACAAATTAGTTTATCGTTTTTTTTCTAGAATCAAATCATTTTAGAAACCTTACGCTCAATCTTTTTTTTGTGTTTATGAGGGTCACTTTACACTGCTTCTTCATGGAGCTTGTTCCTACTTACCTTAATGATCTCTTCCTTTTTTTCACCTCTGATTTTTGCAAGGCGTTCAGGGCTTATGCAGCACCAAGGCCTTTTCTGCATTTCACACCACCCCACCAGTCAAGAGGCTGGGGATGCACACGGATTTGGGTGAGGACACAGCTGACCCCAGCTGACCAAAGGGGCCATACGGTGTCACTCTCAGTCTATAAAGCTGAGGAAGAAGAAAGGGGGGAAGGTTTGAAATGATGACTTCTGTCTTCCCAAGCAACCATTAGGCATGATGGAACCCTGCTTTCCTAGAGATGGCTGGATACCTGCCTGCCGATGGGAAGTGGCAAATCAATTCCTTGTTTTGCTTTGCTTTACCTATTAAACTGTCTTTATCACAATCCACAAACTTTCTCCCTTTTGCTCTTCCAATTCACTCCCCCATGCCACTGCAGGGTGAGTGAGCCAGTGGCTGTGTGGTGCCTAGTTACTGGCTGAGGTTAAACCATGATGATTGTCTCGGTGCCCAACATGGGGCTTAAAGATTTTGAGATAACAAGAGATTTGGCTGGAATAAGCTAGGTCATATTTGTAGCTGATATTGCTGTTCAGCTATGAATTGACAGGGTTTTATGCTTGCCATGGGATTTGCTTGCTAGTACATTAGAGTCTAGTGCTTCTTAGTGACTGCTTTGTTTTGCTTTCACAAATTGTATTTCACTTTGAAAAAAATGAAGGCTTAATGACTTATCTGAAACCACAAAAAGAAAACCCCAAACCAAACTACAAACAAACCCACAATAAAATGTTCCACTAGTTATGCCCTCCTTGATTCTTTGATAAGTTTACTCTCATGTATTGTTTTTATTTGAAAGTTAACACCATTGCAGAGGCAGATATTTGAAAGTCAAAAATAAGGTTGGGTTGATTTAAAAGTGTTGCTGCTATTTCATTTGTAGAGGAATGGGCCTGCTGAAATCTGCAGCAGTGTATGGTAATGTCTACATTTCATCTTGTGCTTTTAGTGCAGAGCCAGTGGCAAAGGCAGGTTTGTGTCTGCTCCTTTTCACAGAAAACCCCATTAGAGTCTGTGTTTTCAGACAGTGAGTCACCCCTGGCCACGTGAAACTACAACTTTCTTTTTCTGTTAAACATTGACCTGTCCACATTGTGACAGATGAACCACACCTACCTCATAGCTTTCTGTCTCTTTTCTGCCTTACTTCAGCAAATACCACACCTGTGCTTCTGTGTTGTACTTTCTAGTCCAACATACACTGAGTGTAATGGAACTGTTATAGAAATTTAAAGTGTGAAAAGTTTTTAGGGAGTGGTAATGTCAAATTTTCCATTCCTCAGCAATGAATGGGAAGGGGTTGAACACAAATAATGGTGCATAAAATAAGGCACCTGTTAGCAGCTGCTGCTCTGCCTCGAGTCTGCAGCTCTGCAATGCTGACAAATTACTGCTTTGTGCTGCTTGATGCCCATCAGCTTTCTGCAACTAGCTGTACTTCAGGCACTATGTGTGTTTACACTGAGAAAGAAATATTTCAGCACCTGCGTGTGAGAAATATGGAGACACATTCATCTTCGTTTTGGGATGTGATTGCTTTTTGTGTTAAAAAATCAAACACCTATAGCTATGATTCAAGGAGAGGAATTAGAAGTACCTTTCTAAAGCACAACTAACTCACATACTTGCTTTCATGATTTGCTGTGGCTGTAGAGACAGGCAGTACTTCAATCAAGTGATACACCTGCCAGAGTATAATACCCTGTTATAGTTAAAATTTCTCCCCTAAGTTGTTGTCTGTAGGTAGATTCCCTGAGTGTGGGAATATATTCAGTGGTGGGTGTTCAGTGTTCTGTGTTCTACCCCAACCACAGTGTGTGGCATCCCTTACCCACTTCTGCTCACCTCTGCATATTCCTGCTTACTCTTAGTTCCTCTCCATCACTACCTTTACTTTTACTTGTTACTTATGGCACTGCTTAAACCTTTCTGTACTGTAGTTTAGGGGATTTTTGTATTTGGTTGGGGTTTTTTTTCTATTTTTATTCTTTAGCATTTAAATTTGCTTTTTTTCTAGGACTCTTTTACTCACATATTTTTACAGCTATGCCATCTGGCTTAATGTAGTTTTTCACCTGAGACATCAAGCTTAGTAGAAGAAAAATGCTTGGAGAAACATCAAAAATTCATCTTTGGCAAGGCTCTGTGCTAGAAATTTGAATTCAAGCTTAGATTTTAACTTTGGCTCCATAGCCTTCAAAGAACTTACTGAACTTGTGGTTAGGAGTCCTGAGCTGAGCTTTCTTGGCCATTTTGGAAGTGGAGGCCTTCAGGGGTAACTAGAAGCTTCCCCCATGTTCAAGAGTCAGTGTCAGACAGCTCCAAGATGGACCTGCTGCTGGCCAAGGCTGAGCCCATCAGTGATGATGGTAGCACCCCTGGGATAACGAATGTAAGAAGGGGAAAATAACCTGCACAACTGCAGCCAAAAGAAAACAGTGAGAATATGTAAAAGCAACAGCTCTGCAGACACCAAGACCAATGAAGAAGGAGGGGAAGGAGGTGCTCCAGGCACTGGTGCAGATATTGCCCAGAAGTCTGTGGTGAGGCAGGCTGGATGATCCACCACTCTGATCCACCACAGCTCCAAGTGTTTCTGTAAAGAATATTTCCATTTCCAAGCTCAGTTAAAGGAAGTCTTGTAACACACCTTTGCTTGTTGTTATCAGTTGCAACCCAGTATTGCAGGGCAGCCCTTCAGTAATTTTGCTTTTCAAAATTCCTCATTTCAGGAATCTCACAGTTTTTGAAGCTGTAATACCAGAAGCCAAAAAGAGTGAATCCAAGAGGAAATAGATACTCATCTGAAGACAGAGGGAGAGCTGTTTATCAGAAAAGTTTTCTAAAAAGTGGTCTCCACAGCCTCACATAAGCCACAACATCAAAGACTAGAGGACTGCAAGAGACTCTCCTGCTCCTGAAGCAGCATCAGGCCACAGAGCTGACTGCTCACTGTAATCCAGCGGATATTCATCTACAGAAGTCTGTCTTAGAGACTCTGAAGTTTGCCCACAAGTAGCTTATCTTGCCTAAGGTGTGATTGACAACCTGTCCCTAAAAAATAAGTCCTTTGTTAAACTGATTTCATAGTAACATGATAGAGTTCATGGTGTCATCATTACTCTAATATCAACTGTTTGGCAGTTTAAGGTCTGAAAGCCGTATTCAAGAAGCTGTATTTCAGGCAGAAATATTTTCATTCTTTCAGTCAGTAAGTGCATTTTTCCCTAGGTTGATTAATTCTTTTCCAAAGAGTATTTTCTAGAGAGACACAATCTCCTTTTTTCCGACTTTCCACTAGCTGCTCTGCTGAATTTTAAATATTCTTTGTATCCTTGACTTCCCTGAACTTTTTGATGTGTCCGCATATCAAGCCTTGGAAAAGATCATAGTTCTACTGCCAGTGACTTGGTGAAACTTGTGGCACTCTCCAAACAGCTACACACAATTTACCTTGTCTTCATACACCTTTCAGTTGTTTCTTCTATAGACCATCAGATGACCATTTTTATTTGTTTCATGATTTTCTTTGGTGGTACTAATGTCCACAGTGCAAATGGGAACACAAAAAGCAATACCCTTTTAATCTTACTTTTCAAAAGATTTCTTAAATGCACTTGTTGGTGACGTTCTGCAGAAAAAGCTAAGCCAATTAAGCTGTATTGAAGCACTGTGAGAAACAGAAGAGTGTACACACACACAAATTAATATTTCACCACTAATATTCAGGTAACACGAAAGATATTTAATGATGTAGCAAATTTATTTGAAATATGTCATGGGACACCTACCAAAAGATTTCTTGACAATGACTAAGCAAAAAGAAAGACAATTAAACTTACATGCTCATTCAAAAGGCTATAAAATTAGGTCTTCTGGATGTTCAACTGTGAAAACATATTTTATTATTATATTTCTCTATAAAAGTATGAAATTAGTTTTGAGAAACACAAAAGCTATATGGATACATGTGGTCTGACTGAACAAAATCATGGCTTGAAAGTGAAGATTATGTGCATATGTTGTGTTCCTGATTCTGGAATATGCATGCATGTTATTCTGCCATTTGTTTTCTGATTAGAAAGGGTTTCAGTGCAATGACTTACAGAAATAAAGGGTATCCATCAAATCAGATTTTGGGTCTTAGCCTCAACCTGTAAAATAGGAACAACTTTCTTCCTTATTTTTGTCAAGACAGAATACTATTTTTTCTAGTGACAAATTCTTGCAGATATATTGGGAATAGACTACGTTATGTAAAGTTTCATATCTGGCTTTTAAGTGCAGTTTGGGGTGTTATTTTTTTGTTGGTTTGTTGATTGTTTTTGCTTTTCCCTTGACAGATTATCCTGTCTCTGAAGAATCTCTGGATCTTCTGGTATTGTCACACGCAGAGAGCATCAGTGAACCAAACTTCGTCTCACTTTACCAAAAGCATTTTAATAAATTTATGTATGAACATTGTTTTCATATACCTTGAGGGTGGCATGAAAAACAACAGGACTGAAACAAAACCAGGGCATATGAACTACATAAAATGATTTATATATGGGGAAAAAAATAAAGAGATTGTGAGCAAGAGAGAATGTGGAGGATGATCCTAGAAGTCTTTGCACAAAAAGAGGGCCCTGTATCCAACCTAGCTGACAAAAAACATGAGAAGCTCTGGAGGTGAGTCATCCAGCCTTCTCTACAATCTTGGATTCTGCACATATGCAGGCATGAGTGCGCGTTTGTGACACATGCAAAATGATCTGCCTCGCACCACGGGTCCAGCTATGACAGCAGTCACTGAATACGCTCCAAGACTGAACATCAGGGAAGAAATGTTATTATATCTGTTCTGTATGTCAGGCTCATAGTGACATGCTGAAATGTGTTAAACTTAATGTGAAAGCCATAAATGGCAAGTCCATCAAAACCAAAATGAGTTATAAATCTTTCAGTCAAATAGAAGTGTTTCATTTTTTATGTCTTGCAAAGTCTGGGAAAAGAGTCTGCTAGTTTGAGGGAGGAATTCAACGAGACAAATGTAGTTAATAAAAATAGTATGCTTTTCTTTTGAATCACACTTCACAAACAGGCATACTTCATTAGGAATCTTATATTAGAAAAATAGATAGAACTCTTAGTTAGGGTTTTAAGGCATTATTTTTTTCACTGCATTTCAGCTAAAACATTACGATTTGTGTCTTTTTATGTTTTATAGCTCCTAGTTAAAAATATATATGCCACTCCCTCTAACATAAGTGAGAAAAAGCAACAGTCTAAAAAACGCATTATGACTACAAATCCTCAAATAACTGACATTTAACACTACCAAAAGGAAAAGGAGGACCAATTTCAGCTCATAGGACCACAAACTAAACAGAGAAATTCTGTCAGAGTCTGCTGTGCACAGGAGAGCCAAGGGAGGAGGTACAGGAAAACACTCATCTGTGCAGATTGCTGCACTTCAGTCACCTTGCAGGTAAGATCAAATACAGTCTGAGCTGAGTCCCTGGTACAGCCTCCCCCCCATGGAGAGAGATCCAGCACTTACAGGTGAATGAACTTGAAGAATTAATAGGTTGTTGCAGTCTTTAGGTAGTGGGAGTCTAGTGCTGGTGGAAGGCTTGTACTTAGTTTCTCAAGCTTGTGTACTGAGTGATCATGAGTGAAGAGCCAGTTTGCAACTTTTAGGATGTGGTTCTGACCTTTTCAGGAGGGGTTTTGCTTAGAGGCATGAAAGTTTTCTTTTTATTCCATGCTGGTCTTAAATTCCCATTCACCTCTCTGGAAAAGTTCATATAAACTTTGTTTACATATGTTGCATAAACTCAAATATATCTGACTGAAAACAATTATTCACAACAAATTGATGGCCGTTGGAGTAATTTGGTCCAAGAAACACTTTTAAGGCTCAATAAATTTATATCTGCCAGGCTAACTCTCCTGAAATATGAAAGAAGTAGTTTTCATTAAAATGCTAACCATAAAACGAAACCTTAACTTTTGGGTTGTTTAGGGAAATTATTAAACAGTGATAAAATGATACCTATGCTAATGCTGGCTTTTTATTCCTGATGCTTGATGCTATGTGCAGATCATTTCAGCATCATCTTACATTGCATGATTAAAAGAAGTGGTCTGCTACTACACTAATAGACATAATTTATTTCACCTATTGGAAGATACAAGATATTCAAATTTTGTTACCTGGAATAAGCCCTGGTTTCATTGCTACAATCCCATAATTACATGATGTTAGAAATAGAAAAGATACTCTTGAAAGGGACAGCCAGTGCCACCCATTCCACCCTAAAACAAAACAAACAAACAAAATACCAAAAAAACCCCAAAGGCATAATTTGGTAGGCAATGAGGGTTTTAGTCTTAAAACATCAATTGGGTTTTTTCTACCTTTTCCAGGGAATTTGTTTATCTAAAGAAAGTATACAGCCACAGTTTCCATTTTTATTCTACATGTTCCTATAGTAACTAATTAAAGTCTGGAAAAGATGTTATCCTCCTTTTACAGGTGAAAAACTAAAGGTGAAGGGAAAGCAAGTGATCACCTCAAGTAACAGAATCTGATTCAAAATAGGCTTAAACTCTACTCCACCAGGTCTAAAGTTTACATACTGAATTAACCATAAAATAAGTCATTTGTCTAAGCTAACTAAGCTCATTTGTTAGGATAAATAATTTATCATGCTCTTGCTAAATGGTGCCATTACCTAAAAAAAGAAAGCTAACAGTTCTGGGATAAGATGCACTGCTGAATGATTATGATTAATTTTATATTTGTACTGCTTTATCACTAGCATTTAGGCATATATTTATTATGTAGCATTTTTTAACACATCACAGAATCTTTGGTCTGAAAGGATTTTAAAAGGTTACACAGTCTATCTCCCAGATCCAAAGCAGTGTTAATTGCACTTGTTTTATCTCTAGATAAACACTCACATCAGACTTCCAGTGGTGAAAATTTCACAGCATTTCCAGTATCCTATCCTGTTGCTTTTCTACCTTTACATTGCAGAGGTTTTCCTGGTATCTAAACTCAACTTCCCTCACTGTCTTTTAAGATTCTTCTGTTCATGGTGGACATGAAGAATATTTAATTCTATCTCTTGTTGCAAATTTTTTTAGTGGTTGTGTACCAGTAACTGCTGTGCTCTCCCTTCAGATTCCTTTTCTTTAGGCTGAAGGACCCAAATTCTTTCAAGCCTTGACACCTAAACACTTAATAATTCCTGCTGATCTGCCTCGGACTTCCTGCTTTTGTCCCACATCCTTCTTGAATATAGTCCAGGAGAGATCTCAGCGGAGATAGGGAAAGAGGAAGGGCTTCACACACTGACCAAAATAAAGTGTTCACCACAGGAAGCTATATCTGTGTTGAATAGCTATATAAGTTAGCCATCCAAGTTAGGTATCCTTCTCCCTGTCCAGTAGTTCTGTCACTTTGAAATCTGTCCTGTAAATGCTAGTGCATGACGGAAAAATTTAGGGGAGATGGGGTTTTGTGATGAGAAAAACTGTCTTGTGTATAATTCACTTACAAGGCTGAGTGGGTCCTGCTCACATTTTTTATTGGCATTTAAGGCAGTGTTTGCACAAATACATCTTTGTTTCCAAGGCCTCAAGCAATTTGAAATTAGCCACTGTGGCTGCTAGCTCTGGAAACTAACCAAGAAAATGGTTCCTTTTAAAAATCTAATAATGAAATGGAACCTAGAGTGCCGGGAATATTTTATAAATGATACTATGCCCTGCAGCATTATTTATCTTCATGTCTACTATACATTGCTCCCAAGTTACCCCTCTCAGTGTTACAAAGATAAATGCCTCAGCACAATAGTTTATTATATATAATCTCTCTAGGTATACCTTAAATAAAATAGAGATGCATTACCCAAATATTGCTGATGTTTTTAAGAAAATGGCAAGTAGAACTGGCAGAGGATGTTTGGTCCCAAATCTACAGGGCCAGAGCTGAAGGCCAGAAACATCTCTAAGCTAGAGGAGCTCAAACACTTGGCTCCTGTAACTTGGCAATGGCCAAATGACCCAAGGTGGGACCCTGAGCTTCACTGGTTCCTTGAGATTTTGTTTCTGCTGTCTTACTCTTAGGAAGGGATGTTTTCCATAGCCTGGCTAGAATTCTTTCCTTTTTAATAGAGAACAATGTTAAAGAGAACATCATGTATGTAGCAAGAGCTCTTTGAGCCTCTATCACAAGCCCAAAGTGTTGGGAATGGAGATATTAAATGATAAATCAGATAGCTGCAGAGACCAGCTCTCCCCTAGCTGTCAGGGTAGCTAAGTCCTTCAGGGATCTGTGGACCACATCAAGATGAAAGGTGGACCCAAGATTTGGAGAATGATGAGCAGAAAGCACAGCAGTCAACCATCTTTGGGACAGGAGAGCTAAATGTTTGTCAAGGTATAAGTGTATATATGCATATCAAATGTTACTAACAAAGGTTAACAATGCTTTTAAATTCACATAAGAGTCCCTTAGAAAAGATCTCCATTCTTGTTTTAGAAAATGGATATTGTCACGATGGACCAGTAGCTGTTCCAGGATTTCCTTCATTTTGTAGAACCTCTGATGAACCTATATGCACATGGGACCTTAAGTGCTTGAAATAAAGACATTACCACTTAATGGGTTCATTTTCAGGCAGCTGATCCTATAGTTTCTAAATTAAGAAAAAAAGCAATTGTTTCAGCTTCAAGAATTTCAGCATATTTTAATTATTTGAGGAAAAAAAAAGCTAAGGTAGAAAACAGACTGGAGTGTGGAGAGTGAAATGACGTGAACTAAGACAAGGTTTTTAATTATGTAGAATTCTTGTTAATGGTATTTTTAAAGGAAAAAGTACCTCAGTACCTCAGTTCTTCCATGGTAAAGTCAATATAGCTCTGAGGACTTTATTTTCTATTAGCTGAAATAGTAAGTCAGAATGTCTATTAACACACATCTGATAAAAGAAAATTTCTTTAGGAAAAAAAGTAGTTTGGATCTAATATTCTTCATATTCTTCATATCATCATGTTCAGATGCTGCTGGTAACTGACAGTTATCTATTCTTGTCTGCATTTGGAATCTTCATGAAGTTTGCCTTCTGTGTTAGTACATTCAGTTCAAGATAACTTCCCACAAATAAGGAATACACCCATATTTAACATGATACTTAGCCATACAGAAATCTTTTTTTTTAATTACAGCACTCTAACATCTGCTAACAACTAAGCAGAAAAGCCAGAAAAACAAAGCTCATATCAATTGTAATCAACAAAGTGTTTAAAATCAAGAAGACATTTTAAAAATTGCAAAATTTTGTTTTAAAAATCTGCATATTTTATTTGAATACTATGTATGGGAGCACAAAGGAGTTAGCATTTCTGTGAAAAAATGTCTTCCATACAAGAGATTATAGATATTTTTTTGAAATATATTGTTGTTGTCATCTGTGATACTGTTTGGGTTTTTTTCTGGGGATCTCAAAATACCTCACATAAACTAGCTGAGTGCTTTCACATCTGAGTGCTTACATCATACAACATTCTTTTGTATCTAAATATTATTAAAGACGTTTATTTGCATCCAAGATGATTAATAGGTGAATCTTACACCAAAGGAAAATGAAAGTAGAATCCTGAACCATGTCATATCTATCAGATGAAAGTGTTTGCCAAGATATTAATGTTTGATATTCTGTCTCCCCCTGTCGTTAGTACACAAAACCACTATGGCTTTTAAGAAAGAATCATTCCAAACAAAGTAATCATTTCAGTAAAGGTGATAGGTTAATACAATCCCCTCCACCACAGAAATCTATTTGTCTTTCCTGATATCTTATTTGGTACTTTTGCCAGCACATTCCAGATTAAGCAAAGAGGATTTTTTGCTGGGTCAAAGCCCCAGAGATTATTGTGCCAGGAAAGTTATCACTATTTTGCTCTCTTTCATTTCCTATTTCTTGCTATTTTTGATAGCACCTTCTAAATTAGTAAATATCTCACTTTAGGGAGCAAGCTATATGACCTGAAATGTAATAGTGTTTTCCAAACTGAAAATGCTGTAGTGTAGAAGAAGACATTTTATTTCAGTGCACTATCTCAGCTCTTATCGAAGTGTAAAACCTGCATGAAAGGTTGATATTTACAATTTATTGCCCATTTTACCAGTGATCACTTTGATGCCATACTGTAGGTCTCCAGCAGTAGGACTGGACTGAAGAGTCAAACAGCTCTAACTGAGTGATTGCAGAACACTTTAGTATCAAAACATTAGTTCATACAAAATGGGAGAGGAAAAGCAATTTATTTTCATTCTGTTCAACTTTACAGCACTTGAAACACTTTCTGTTTTGAGCATCTTACTGAATTCTTGAGCTTAACAGCTACCAAGGGTCCAAGTAAAGTTGCTGGAGATCCCCAGACATATATGTCCATAGCAGGCAATGCTTGATTAAATCTTGTATAATTGGAAATTTTTTCTGGGATCTGTACAATGTATGTCTTTCCTGAGGATGCTTCTGCAAGCAGATTTTTCTCCACTTTTCTCTGCATGAATCCAACAGGTACACAGTCGCCTTTCAAAGCAAAGAAAAGCTTTGTGATGGGAACAAAGTTAATAAAGATGTTACTGTCTTTTTAAAATATAGTTCCTGGCATTTCTGAATTTACTTAATGAATTCTATCGTGGGAAACAGTTAAAAGAATTGAGTAGCAAAGAGAATGG
Organism: Monarcha castaneiventris obscurior; assembly: GCA_026261815.1. Classification (NCBI taxonomy): domain Eukaryota; kingdom Metazoa; phylum Chordata; class Aves; order Passeriformes; family Monarchidae; genus Monarcha; species Monarcha castaneiventris. Next base: position 22,864,603 of record JAMPIT010000379.1, on the reverse strand, counting down.
AAGAAATCTTTCTGATCATGGATCCTTAGCAAGGAATGATTCCTAAAAAGGATTTTATACTTTCTGGCACATTTTAAATACCGTGGATCTGATATGTTTGTTATCCCAAAGTGATGGTGATTTCTTGCTTAAAAAATGGGAAGTATGTATTGATTTTTGTCCAAATTAGATCTGATTTATAATCTCTACTGTTTTACTGCCATGTATACCCCTGATGATCCAACTTGTGAGCAGCTGCAATGAACTGTTATAACAAAATCAACTCAATGTTTTCCTTGAGCACCAATTAAAAACACATAATAATAGCAACGAAAATAAAATATATTGTTCAAGAATAGAACATCTCTGATTTCACAAGATTTTTGTCTTGCTTTCCTTGAGTACAGATTTTTTAATTACAATCCTACTGACCTGAAGATCAGTATAGGTAATAATCTGTCTCAGAAGAGCAAATATTTTAAGGTTCTGCATCTCGCTAAAAACTGGGTTTCAAAGTATCTTATTCCAGTAAAGCAGGTTCATAACTGTGTTTTGTAAAGAAAATCAGTTTCTGGCCTCCTGCCTTAGCAGAGATGTTAATATAGACATATTGTCAGGATAGATGACTTTCCATGATGTTCAGGGCAATGACTAGATAAGCATATATGAAAATGTATCACCTTAGATAATGGTCTTTTTTTAACCATTACTGAAGTTGTGTTTCCAGACAACAGTAACCTAGACTGGTAAAACTGAAAAAAGCATAAAAATTACATTAGTTTTAAACTTTTTTCTATTATTTACCTTTAAACTATTTTATATTCTGTCTATTGTTTTATATATTGTCTAGTTTTTTATATATTTTCTTTTCTCTTTTTTCATCTTGGCCACTGAAAATGGGTCAGTTTCTTTTTTATTTCCCCCTTTTTTTTTTTTGATAGGAAACATAGTGGAATATACAGAATTTATTGAAAATCCTGTAACATCACCTAAAACTTGTACAATCACCGCTTGTAGGTATGATTAAATACCAGAATAAAAAGTGTAAAATATTTAATAGTGCTTTAGCATGCTCTCTGTTTCCTACATGTGTATTTTGTATATGATAAGTAAGCATTAGCATTTTGTGCAGAGAGGAGGCTCCACAGAGGCTGGGAGCTCTGGGTGCTGAAGCAGTCCCTTTTGTGCCTACCTCTGTCCTGTGGGTAGAAATAGAATTACTGGGAAAAGGCAGGCCAATGAATGGCTAGGTGATGAGCAGAGGAGTGCACATTATGAATTTTTCTGCTGTATACAAGCCTTTACTAAAAGAACCTCCAAAACCCCCAAAAAGTAGATGTTCAGAATTCACATCGCTCATGAATCTTTGCAGTTTTGATCTGTTCAAAAGCAACAAAACAAAAAAGAATAACACTATGCCCTTTTAAAAATGGGATTTACTTGGCAGGCGAAAAGATGGAAAGAACAGAAAGGAGAATAGAGATTGTTTGCTGATTACTTGAAGCAATCAAGTGTTAGAGTAAATCAACTGTTTTGTGTAATCTGGAAATGACCCAGAAGTATTTTATTCTGGAAAGACAAGAATTAATTAAATCATTACATCAAAATCGAGAGCATTTATCTGAGATTATCGGTGTTATGAAGAATTGTCACATAGCAATGCAATTTTGCCATGGCAGCCTGTGCCTGAGGTTAGGGGTTATAAATGAACAATTTGTTTAAGCCAACATACTGTTATACCAATGCCTTCATTTAAATATAACTATGGACAATTTAAAAAAAAAATCCAGTTTTTACTGATGCAATATGGTACAAGAATAAAATATTTGCTAAAATCTAAACCTTATTCAAACTTTGTATCTGAGATTTTGAAAGGTCATTAGAATTTTTGTCCTTTTGTCTCCTTGTCCTAGAAGGATAAGAATGTCCATTCATCCTACTGATCAAACTGTTTTATGAAACAGTTTAAAAACAGCAATGGGGTACAAAACATGGGGAAAGATAATCTTAGTTTAGTATTTGGTGTTGAGTTTACCCTCATTTATGGGAACACAAAAATGGCAAAAGTGCCTGAAATATAATGATACAGAGGTGTAACTGACATTTCAAAGGACTGCTGTTTGGTAGATTGGTGCCACACTTGTTTTCTGGGATCAGAACACAACCTGTATTCCTGCAATCTGCAGAGTGTTGGAGGCCAGGAGGAAATACAGTGTAGGTAAGTAATAGGGGTGCAGATAAGAAAATGACTACAATGCATTGTTCCAAGGTCCCATTGCTCCAGGGACCAGCTGTGCCCAGTCTTATTTACTCGAGCCTCTCAAGGCACTACAAGTTTGCAGACAACAATTTGCTTCCACAACTTCCATACCTGGGTATGGGCATCTTAGAGACCTCCATATCCAAGGACTGGTGATGGAAAATGCCAACCAGCCTCTGAGGCTGACCTTGCCTTCTCTTGCCCACTTGTTGTCACACACTGGTAGAAAGGGCATGCTTTCCTTAGCCAGGGAAATTGCCTTCTTGGCCTGGAGAGGAGAAGGCTCTAGGGAGTTTGTGTAGCAGCCTTCCAGTACCTAAAGGGGCCCATGACAATGTCAGGGGGATTTTTCACAAGGGCAGGTAATAACAGGACAAGGGGAATGCCTTCAAACTGAAAGACAGTAGGCTTCAAATAAATATTAGGAAGAAATTCTTTACTGTGAGCATGGTAAGGCACTTTTTGCCCAGAAAAGTTGTGGATGCCCCACCCCTGGAAGAGTTTAAGGCCAGGTTGGAATGGTCTTTGAGCAACCTGTTCTAGTGGAAGGTGTCAGGGGGTGGAACTAGATGATTTTTAGGATCCTTTTAACCCCAAATGTTCTATGATTGTATGATTATATGTGATAAGTAAACACTGGCAAATGAGTATCTGGGCAAGTTCAAACCTCTGCATCCCAAAACCAAAACTCTATCAACAAGTATTCTACTAGGGATCATGTGTTTTAAATTTCTGTTTTGGGATTTTCTTCTCACCTTGCAACCCTTCCTCCAAGAGCTGTATCTCCTCTCTCCTCACAGCTAGAAGTTGAAGTTCTACCCCAGCTTTCCCTGCCTGCAGCTATACTTAGGGAAGAAATAAAGCATTAATCACATGCAATGAAAACCACTTTCCATGAATAAATTCAATCCTGCTACTTAAGGCTGCTTTGTGGCATTTGTCTCCCAGAGTTTGCAAAGATTGTTTTGAGTGGAGCAGAAGAGGCTGTTCCTTCCTCCCTGCCTGCCCAAAGGAGAACATGTTTTCACTTTCTATTACCACCTTCCGCACAACTGCAGAGTATTTTGTCTCTTTTTGCTTATTTTTTTTTAACATAGCAACCAAAGATGCTACATTTGTGATAATACTTTTCCTGTCGTCTTTCACCTCCATTTTCCCCTCAGCTTGCTTGTTCCTTTGATTTTATGTATTGGGACCCACTGACTATCTGGCACATTTACCTTGTCTGTTTGTTTTATTTTCTGATGGAGGCACCAAAAAGGCAGAGAGCAGAATTCACTTTCCCTACAAACCAAGGATGAAAGCAACCTACCCTTTTGATTTTCCTGCTGAATGGGATTCAGAAGGTTGAAATATTACTTACTAAGCACAGGAATTATTATTTTGCCAACAAGCTTGTTTAAATAAACTGCAGAAAAAAGTATAAAATAAAGCTTAAAATGTTTGTTTTGCCTTTATAGAGGAGGTGAAAGCTGCATAATTTTTCATTATTATCATTTGTTCCTCCAGAGGTAAAGTTAGGTCAGCATTTGCAGTTTAAACTCCTGTTTCCAGAGGTTAACAACTCAGCTGTAAGGCTTCAGTCTCTAACATTTGGCAGAGTTCCTGCCTTGAAGTAGTACCTCTGGAACATATATATAATATCTTCTCCCAAAGGGTGTCATAGCACTTTAACACACTGAACTTGAATGGCTTGTTTCATCCATCATCAAAATGCAACTGCTTTTGAGGTGGAATACAGCTTCAGGATGCAGAGTTCAATACAGCAGTTTAGGTAGGGAGCAATGATAATACCTACAAAATTTAGAACATTTTGGTTTTGCTGGTATTTTAAGGGAGCAACATACTCCTTTCTCTAGACATGCTTTTGTAGGCATAGAGTACAGTAATGACAAGATTTGAGATCACATTAAAAGGACAAAGACATTTTTATGCACTTTGAAATCTTCCAAATCATTCATGCTTGCAAAACCTTTTCTAGTACCTTTATATTCAATTAGATAATGATCTTAGTTATCTAATGTTGCTAAAGCACAATGGGACATTCTTTAAAGTACAATAAAATTTAAGCCTCAGATTAAGCTAATACAAATTAAACATAGCTATAATTAGCTCAGTACTTCCTACTAAAGAATCAATATTTTGGCACTAACATGAAAAAAACAGCTTATTTGTAATTTTCCTACTTCTGCAGGATGAAGTAATGGTGTTATTGTCAAGAACTTGTCAAGACAGACAGCAGTGATCAAAATATTCAAATCCAGATCAAAATATTCAAATCCATGTGGCTGAAGTTAAGGGTTTGCTCACTGTGTGATGGTTTTGGCTGAGGTAATTTTCTTCACGGTGGCTGGTCTGTGGCTGTGTTACAGATTTGTGCTGATGATGTGCAGTGATGATAACAGAGATTTTGTTATTACTGAGCAGGACTTACATGGAGCCAAGGCCTTTTCTGCTTTTCATATGCTGGAGAGGAGGCTGGGGTGCATGGTGGGACGGGACAGGGCTGGGGCAGGTGACTCCAGCTGACCAAAGGGATATTGCAGACTGTATGCTTTATGCTCAGTACATAAAGTAGAGGGAAGACAGAGCAAGGGGGGATGTTTAGACTGATAGTGTTTGTCTTCCCAAGTAATATGTGATGGGGCCCTGCTCTCCTGGAGGTGGCTGAACACCTGTCATCCCATGGGAAACAGTGAATTAATTCCTTGTTTTGCTTTACTTGTGTGCATGGCTTTTGCTATCCCTATTAAACTATTTTCAACTCAATCCATGAATTTTCTACCTTTGGCCTTCCTGATTCTCTCCCGATCCTGCTGGTGGGGGATTGAGTGAGAGTCTGGCTGGAGCTTGTCTGCTGGCTGGGATTAAACCATGACAACTGTTTAATCTCTGAAATAAAAACTAGATTATTTCCAAACATGCTGACCATAACAAGAATGAGTAAAGGAGCTTGAGCTATCCAATAACAGAATGGAATGAACACATATGCCTATATGAAAAAATTCTTCAGAGAGAGCTGTGGAGTTAGCACATCAGAAAATGATGACACTGGATGGTTATTGTTAAATTCACTTGTGTGAATTTAAGTGACTTAAATGGTCCACCAGATTTGAAAGTACATTCTTTGCTTTATTCTTCAGAAACAGCCCATGAATAAAAAAGTGTGCATTGACAAACTAAGCACCTAAACACCTATCTGCCCTCTTGCAGTAGTGTCTAAGGCTACATCTATACTACTTAATAACAAACAGAGGCACTTACTTCCAGTCAAGTGAGCTGTTTAATTAGTAATGTTCCTCGGAACAGTATTTGCTTTTTCCAGAGGAATGGCATTCATCAGAAACAGTCCCCAGGAGGCAGTTCAGACACTGGCATCCTGCTGTGGGGAGGAAAGGGGAGAATTTGGGCTTGTGGATGCACCTTGTCCAAAGACTGGAGTTTGGTCCTGGCTTGCTCTGCGCCATGTTAGGTATGTAGCCCTGGGGATCTTGTGTGCTGAGCTTCCAGATCTCAGTGAAGCCTTAGCAAGACCAAAGTACCAAATAATAGCATCTAAAGCAGTTCTGAGGGAAAAGAAGGAAATATTTAATCTAAGGAGGACAGCCCTAGTAACTGTCACAGCTCTGCAATACCTTAATAGGTGAACAAATTTGCTTTACTAGGTGCCTAAACTCAGCTTAAATCTTGCTTTATGCCTGTAAGTCAAAAGAGATTTAATACGGGGTCATAGCATGTCTAAATAAATGTTAAGAGTGGTGGCAAATGAGCTTTGAATTGAAGCAGAATTTCCGCATCAAATGTTAATTTGCCTGCTACTACTAATCAATTTATAAGGTTGTGTCAACAGGCTACAAGTGTAAGCAGAACGATTTTAATTCCAGCCAAAGCATACTATTTACAGGTACCCAGAGACTGTTTCTGACCTTGTTTTTAGTGGAATAAATTCAGAAAAATGTAAAACTACTTTCTTAAAATGAAAATGAAGCAGATAACAGGATTAAAATACCTGGAGTGTTTCTCTGCTGGTTAGGCTAGTTTATGGATAGCCTAGATCCAAAATAAAGCTTGTGCCTTGATGGTATTCTTTGAGAACATTGAGGTAACAAACATAGGTCTATCCACCTAAAAAAGCCTTTGTGACTGTCGAGTGAAAGGAGATTTGCACACTTTGTAGGCCTGAAGCTGCTGATTCTGAGTGACAGGTAAATCAGCTTTGACGTTTCTCTTGCAGCTTAATCTCACTTAGCTGGGGAAAAAAATGTAAAAGGACCATAGATCAAAGAGAGCTCTAGCTGAGAAAGAGAAAAGACAGAAAAAAGATGACCTAAATTTTCAAAGTGACTGATGATTTTTGATATTTCAATTTTGGGGCTCCTGATTTGACACAGCTTAAAGGATCTTGATAACCAGAGTGCAGTTGCTCAGCATATTGTTTGAATCCCCATGGGGAGTCTTATAAACATCTCTAAATCCATGTTCAAGCAGGAAGGATCTAACTAGAGACAATTTTGGTAGAAGTTGGAATATTGCATGTTCCCACATTTTAGAAAGAGATTGGTAGGAGCTCAGGTTTTCAGAGGCCTTGCAATAAAAATATTTTTCCTTATGTTCTTCTTTTTTTTGTTTTTTTTCCAACAGACATCGAGTTCAAAGCTTTCTAATCCATTATGCTTGAAGTTCCTTGGCCTCTAGGAGCATTCAGTGTGGTTTGATTACCTACATTCTCCCAGCATGGTATGAGTATTATCTCCTCTAGTGACAACACTGAGATGTTTCTGCCTGGCTGTTTTTGTTTTATACAGGTATACTCTCAAGCACTCAGTCGTGCATACAAATTATGCCTTGCCTGTTCTATCCCATGCTGTAGGGGTGGAACAGAGGATTCCTCCTCCCACAGAGGTCCTGCCTGTGTCCTCCTGAAGCCATTCAGTTAGGTCCTTCGTGCCAATAGCATACCCTGTTTTCCCTTGATGCTGCCTTCTCTCCTGGGATTTCTGCCAGGCCAGTGCATGCCTCCAATGATTGGGCTGCCCTGGCAGCTGAGATGATGTCCCAGCAGCCTTGTCCTCAAGGGATGGACCACCAGAAGGAGCTGTGGCTCCAGCTCAGCATATGGAGGCTTTTTTCTACCCTGCGTGCCCAAGCTCAGACCAATAAGTCCCTGCATTTCCATAAGGAAGAGCAGCTCCTCTTGGCTTCCACATTGGGGCTGTGACTTTGCCTCATGACCCCACATTCCTTCCTCCCAGCCCAGCATCAGCCAACACTCAACACCCTGCCCACTAGCAGGACTCAAGAGCTCTCCCACTGCTCCCCCACCTGTTTGCTGCTGAGATCACTACCCACTTTTTGAGCTTTAGGCTCCCCACATACTGCACATGGCAAGGTAAATGAGGCTTGGAAAATAAAACCATTTTATACTGCCCTTTTCCATAACAAAAAAAAAACATGTACCTCTCTGCTGAGCTGGCACACTGTTACTCCACTCCCAGGGACATCAGAAGAGCTATGCAGTATTTGCCTGTGTTTCATAAACAAAGAAAAATAAAAAGAAATGTTAATCCCAAATTATATGTATTTGAGACATGGTGTATGGTAGGAAATTGTAGAACATTTGTGTTTCAAATCTTATTTTCTTTGCCCCAGAAAAATAAGATCTGATTTTTCAGAAAAATCCAAACAACTATAAGACTTGTCCTGGTGATTTTTGAAATTTTCTATTCAAAGAGATCTTTAAAGTCTAGTGAAATGGCTTGGGAGTGCATATGGTGGGTTTGTTTCAAAGCTACAAGCTCTGGAAGCACTGTGATTCTTCTCAACCCTATTGTGATCCTGCAGGAAAACTTGGAGGGCTTCAGTCCTTACTTGCTTATGCATCAATGAAATGCTTGATGATTGAGATCTTGCTACAAGATGATAATTTTTGATGAACTTTAATTTTTAATTACAGAACTCATTCAGCAAAAAGCATGCAAATAATTCTGATGCTAAATCAGCAAGTGATTTTATAAAATTGTGATTAGATGAAGGCTATGGAGCTCTCTCCCTATTTCCCATGTGCCTTGCTTGACACCTAACTGAAGGCTCTGTTTCTTTCACTGGGGCTTTTTTTTTTTTTCCAGATTTCTCTAAGCAGAGTGTTTTGTTGCTTAAATCCAGATAGAACCACCTTTCATGGATTACAGAGCATATGAACACTAGGATTTTTCATTGCTGGATCAGGGACATCCACTAATTCTGTCCTTAATATGCCCTTTTATTATGAACAATTACAGATGTCTCTGGAAACTGTATGATTCCACACAGGATGCAATGAGTGGGCTTAATGAGGTGCTTTATGGACACAGTTCAAAATTAACTTTGAATTTCCTGGATTTTGTTGACTTTTGTCACAACCCTAACATTTTTCAAACACAGAATCATTACATTAAAAAAATAAATCTGTATTTTAACTAAGATGTATTATACCCTAGTGAGATAAACCTTGTTTTCAGCAATAACATGCTTTATTTCCAAGCAGCTGAGCAGTAAAAATAAAAAGAGATATATCTGAATGAAAAATAATACTTCCTAACAAAAACCTCCAGATTTTTACAGGGTCTTTAAAGAATTTTCAATGAGTCCCAAGAATGAATATATCAAGTGTCTCATTCTGAGAGGTTTGTAATATACTTTGCTTATTCTTAAATGCAAGTTGACATGAAAGCATTGACCTGAATTGCTATTTTTAAAGTTTTCTGGAAGATCAAGGATCTGACATCCCCTCATGTATCTGGCTGCTGGACAGACACAGAATCTCTGACACTAAGTGACTAGCTACCATGAACTCCTTAGAGGGAATTGCTGTTATGTAACTTACTAATTTGCCTTCTCTGGTCTTTGTTCAAAGCTACTGAGACCTGAGACAGCAAGTGTTTGGCAAGCAACTGGTGGCACGGGGCTCGTAGGGCTTTCTAACAGAGATAGGTAGATAGATAGATAGATAGATAGATAGATAGATAGATAATTTTATTTTTCCTGACAGGAAGAGAGAGTAGGAAGACAACATTCCAGACAAGGGCACTAACTGGAACCTGGTTGCTCTTCAATACACTTAGATGAAGCAGGCATAAATGCATAAAGCCACTCACATCCATTCAGCAGGAGTGGCAGAGTCCCAGTTTGCAGCTGGTGGTGCCTCTGCACCATTTGGATAGCAAATGTTTTTCACTTCCTTAAATTTAATTTTTCCACATTTCACCCTCAGGAATAAACCTGGCAAACAGTCATTTTTATCCACCTGGAAAGGGACTGTGGTTTATCCCTTTATGGATTAACTGTTTTAAGTCTTGCTCCACTCCTCCCCTGTCACTGAGGCTCCATGTCTCCCATGAACACCATTGATTCAGCCTTCCTGTTTGGAAATAGTTACCCTGTGTTCATTGATTGCCATACCATACTTCTGCATGTTTTCTTACCCTGCTTACTGACTTTCTTGTTCCTCTCTGTACACATGCCGAGACACAGAGGACTGAGACCAAAATCTTGTTTTTGCCCTTGCTTTCTGCAGTCCAAAATCTGATGTCCAGTGTTGCATGTCAATAGTAGGGGACTTCTTTCCAACCTTTGGTTTATTTTCACTTTTTGGGAAAGAATGTTCTCACAGGGGCTTGTTTTGACTGTTCTTGTCCAACAATTCTTATTTTAGATCTGAGTATGTCATGCTGTCTGAACGTGCACCTTTTGGGAACATGACCACAAATTTGTCATCTACTTTTCTAGTATATTGTCAATGAGATCACCTTTTCAGACTGTCATACCTGTTGCCTTTTTACTGGTACCTATTCCTAGCATGACAGAAATCTCTGGGGTTAGATCACCTTCCAGAGTAAGGCTCTGAACTTTCTGAATTCCCTCATCAATTTTCCTATGATTCAAAGAGCGCTGTAGGTCTCACTATCCTGTCAGCCACAGCAGATAGTAAAATGACAGTGAAATGGATTGAGGCGCGGTGAGAGACAAAACATACTGACCCAGATATTTCTCTATGTCAGTAATTTGCCCAATGATTTTTCATGTACAAGGTATGAGATTATGTATCCACACATGGTATAGGACACCTCAGATGTAAGATACCTGCTCACCCAGACCCAGTAAATTGCAAGAGATTGAAGTTAAACTTCTCTGCAGGATAAAAGTCTGAGTCAGCCCCCTTAAGTGTCTGATCTTAGCAAAGAAAGAGCAGACATAACAGACTTCTAAAGTAGTGGGTGATCAGACCATCTAAGGAAGCCTCCTACTCTTGTCCTTGAAAGCCTACCTCTCCAATGACTTTGAAGACAGTTGGAAAAGATGAGCCTTAGTAAACCAAAATTAGCTTCTGTGAAAATCCCTGGGGTCTATTCAGCCACTTCCAGCAGAAGGATAAAGTTCTAGCAAACCGTAAAGATTTACATTATTTAAATATAGATTGCAATTACCTATTGGAAAAAATATCTATAAAGAAATCATGGTAGAATTTTCATGAACTGAAAAATCCATTCATATGTTTTCAAAGAAATTTTCCTTAGATAATTAGATACTTTATTAAATCAGTCTGAGAGTCAGACAAATTACTGGCAAACCAATGCATAAGAGATGACTAATTCTCATATAACAGTGTCACCTAGGCACTACTATGAATAATGCATTCCAAAGCATAAAATAGAAAGCACCTGAATTAAACCCAATGTCTGAGAGTATTGGAAGGTAAAGAGGGGTGAATGAGGAAGGGAAATGAATATGAATAACCACTGAGACTTCTCAATCAACAGAGAGATTTAATCTGTTTGTCTACTTTGTGGAACTTTTCAGACTGCATGCTCTGAATGAATGAAATAAACCAAGTAGAGTAAAAGCAAATAAAGGACAAAAAAAGAAAGCAAACCAGCAGAAGCAAGAGGAGATGTATTGAATTTTTTATTCTCTTTTGAGGGTAAACTACAACTGCCAACTTTCTCTGTGGAGCATGGTGGCAGACGAATATACTTCTTTTATTTTCACTATACAAAGGTCATCTTCACTTGAAAACTAGGAACAGACTGCACTAGTAGCAACTTGAACAGCCATCAGCAAAGCACAATTAATTTTCTCAGACAGTGTTATGAAGTCAGACACCAGCAACAAGAACTGTTCTGAAAGGGGCATCTTTTCTTCTTCTCTCTTCTGCCCTACCTCACTTCCACTCATGCAGTTCTGCTGCTTATTTTTTACTGATATTAACATGTGCCAGATCCCTCTGTGAAACACTTCTACATGATAAAGCTGCACAAAGCAAAACTAGAAAGCTATGATTTTTTTTCCCTGGTAATGAATTAAAGTGATCTACAAAGGACCTGACATAGGCCAGAGCAGGTCAAAAGCAGGGGGTAAGGCTGCAAAGCTGAGAAGAAAGGAGAAGGGGATGGGATAGAGTACTGTTTGCATAGGCAAGGGAGAATGGTGTTGTGAAATACAAGACCTAGATAATGTCCCACTTCAGCATAGGACTGAGGAGTTACCAGATCATGTCACTCTTAGGGAAAGTAAAATCTTGTATGCAAAGCAATCTGCACACTCTCAGCAGAAAGACTGACTGAGGTAGAAAGTTGGTGCTTATGTTTGTCAGGAAGAACCAGGAACAGAGAACAAATCACTCCCATTTTGCTCAAACTGATCTGTATGGGCAACTACCTGAAAACACGGGTGGATGGATGTCTGTATTCGAGGTGGTTTTTCTTGATTATTTTCTGAACGCACTCTGATGTCTGATGATTAGACAGAGCAAAACCAATGTAACGCCACTGGCATGGTGGGTATGTGGTCCCCTGTTTGTACTTTTGCATAGTTTCTCCATGAGGAAAACTTATATCCAGGTGAATGAATCATAACCTTATCTGTACTCTTTTACTCCCCTACCTTCCATAGCAGATTGGTTGCACATGGACTACCTTTGGGAATGGTCTCCTGCTTATGATAGTTTCTTTGGTATGCCCATGAATAATCTGGGAATGTGAGCTAGTTGGCATAGGTCAAAGGCATGCCGAGGTCTGTTCTCAAACCAGTACGATGCCTGGCTCCTGTCCGTTTTACATGTTACAATTCTACAATTCTTTGCTTGAGGTTTCACCTTGCGTGCTTACACAATAATTATTCTCCAGTTGTAATTGCTGACATTCTTCAATAAAAGAGTAGAAAACTAATGGAAATATTTTGGCCTATTCTTTGAAGGCTTAGTGACAGAAACAGAGAAATTTACTTTGAAATAGCTCTATGGAGGTCATGTGGGCCGCTCTTCTGCTTAAAGCAGAAAGATACCCAAACCATCGCTCTGCTAAGTTGCTTTCTAGTAATTTTCACCCAGGATTGCAGAATCACAGAATCACAGAATCGAGTCACAGGATAACTGAGGATGGAAGGGCTCTCTGGAGTTCATCTGGTCCAACCATCCACTCAAGTAGGGCCACCTAAAAACAGTTGCCAGCACTGTGTGCAAATGGTTTTTGTGTATCTCCATGGATGAAGATTCCACAACCACTGGAAAATCTGTGTCAGTGTTTGGCAGCCCTCACAGTTAAAAAGTGTTTCCTGATGTTCAGAGGGAACCTCCTGCATTTCAGTGTGTTCCTATTCTCTCATAAAAATTCCAATAAAGTCTAAAACCAGTTTCCTTGAAATAAATAATACAGACTGTTGGAATACCTAGTGAGTTTAGACATGATTAACAGGTTGGTCTAGATAATGTCTGGAAGTTCTTTCCAAACTCAATTATTCTATTATTCTATGGTTTAAGCTAATATATATGATTTTGCTAATGTGATAAAGAAGTTCTGGGGTCATGTCATTCCTAATCAGTCACAAACCAGAAACTGTGATTCATAGCTGTGTGAAATGTAATTGAAGGCATCATAAGTGTGAAATTATTGTTTTCACTGATTTCTCAAAAGGTGTTGGCAGTGTTAATTTAAATACTTGCTTTTTCCAAAAAACTGCATCTAAATTAAACTGCATATGACTTGCAGAATAAAAGCAAAACTTGTTTAATTATTATTAAAATAGTTTTATGATGGTGTGTGTGTTTAAGCAGAGCTGTTACATAGACCTAAAGGGTCAAAGTATTTAGGATAACTATGCAAAAAAATGAGAATATTTCAAACAGAAAAAAATGATTATAAATGCTTCTCTTTACTGGCAGTTCTGTTCCTTCCTGTTTCTCCTTCTAATAATACCATTTAATTCAGGAAAATACATTTCTCCTTGACCTTTTATTTCCATCTATGCTGAACAATTTATCCTAATTATGTCACTACTGTATCTGGTCTCAAGAAATGGTAACATATGACATTAAAACCATGTCATCAGTGCATTACTTAATTTTTCATCCTACCTGATATATCAGCCTTTTGTTAATCCTTTTGTTCTGTTGGTCTGTGTTTGAACAAAAAAGCTGAATTACATTCAGGTCTCCCAGGCATACCCCGTTTGACATTTTTGCAGTGACCTGCAATTTCTGGTCTAACAGAAGAGGCCGTTTCACTTGACAAGCCTTTCTTTACACAGGTCAAAACCATTATTTACCTTCAGAGGAATAACCAAACCATGGAAAGAGAGAGAGAGCTAAAGCAAATGTGCAGATCTAATTGACTTAAACAAAGGCTGGCTTTGGTTTGCTTAGTTCTCTTGTGAAGACACACAGTCGTTAAGCCGTGCAGCTGTAAGTACAGCTACCAGTTAAGAGCAGAGCACATAGAATAGAGGATATTCCAGAGAGATGGGATTGATGGCTATACAGGACAATGATGAGAGTGATGAGATGGAATGAGAATGATGAGATTACTTGACAAGTCCAAGTGCAAGGTGCTGCACCTGGATTGGAGCAATTAGACTGAGAGAACTCACTGAGAGCAGCCCTAGAGAGAAGTGCTGGGGAGTTCTGCTGGATGAAAAGCTGGACATGGGCCAACAGTGTGTTTGCAGCCCAAAAGGTCCAATAATATCCTGGGCTGCATCAAAAGAGACGCCATGATTTTACCCCTCTACTCTACCCCTGTGAGACTCCACTTGGAATACCCCAGCTTTGGGGGCCTCAGGACAAAAGAGACACGGAGTTGTTACAGCAGATTCTGAAGAGGACCACAAAGATGGTCAGAGGAATGGAGCACCTCTCCTGTGACCACGGGCTGACAGAGCTGGGGTTGTTCAGCCTGGAGAAGAGAAGGCTCCGGGGAGACATCATTGTGGCCTTTCAGTTTCTAAAGGGGGCTTATGAAAAAGAGGGCTTTTATGCAAAAACTTTTAATGTGGACAGATAGTGACTGAAAAAGGAGGAACAGTTTTAAACTAAAAGAGGAGAAGTCTTGGGAAGAACTTCACTTGGAAGGCAGTGAGGCACTGGCACAGGTTGCCCAGGCAAAGTGTGGATGCCCCATCCCTGGAAAGGAAGGCCAGGTTGGATGAAGTTTTGACCAACCTGATCTAAGTAGAAGATGTCCCTGACCATGGCAGGGGGGTTGGTCTCTTCTAAACTGATTAGTTCGATGATTCTGTAAGTGTTATTTTATGACCTACAAATGAATAACTGGGAAGACAGTCCAATTGAGATTGTTACATTTGAAAAATTCTTCTCTCCAGATCTCACTCCATGAGTGTAGCTAATTCATACCTGTGTCCATGTATGAGTGTACATATGAAAAGAGTAGGGGAAAAGAGCAGCTCCTCACTGTGCTTACAGGAAATTGCTGAGCTGGCCAGATTTTAATTTCCAGTACTTTGGGGTCATTTTATTTCTGTCTCTGAGCATCTATGGACATCTTTTTACACTGTGAAAAGTGTGAGAGGAATCTGACCAACAAAAGTAACCCAAATGAGTTATGTTGTTAATCTGTAAATGCCTAAGGGCACTTCGGGCTTTCTGTACATATTCTACCTTATCACTTCTCTTCAGAGAGAGAGACCAGAAGTCTATAACTTACATATGATTTCCTTCATCCATAAATGATTATATAAATTTTTTACACAGTGGTTGTTGTACATAAGTGGCTTGAGTGAAATGAGCAGAAAGACCATTTGCAGTGAGTGAAATGTGTTTCTCTAAGTATTATATGTTTTCTAATAAAGCTTCTAATCTTCACTCAGTAAAAGGAGAGAAAATTGAAAATTGCAGACAAAAAGGTAAATTATATTGACATTCACAAAAATGAGGAACCACAGTAAGATCTCCCTGAAATGCTGAGCCATATTTTGATAATTCTTCTGTGATATTATCATTATTTGAAGAGGTAATTCAAGACTGCCTCAAAAATCTGGGATTGTAAATACTCTGCCAGAATTAATCCTCAAAATTAATGCCAATCTCAATCCCACCAGCACTGAGTGGGATAAGGTTTTACCTCGATTTCTGTATTTTGCAGAGAAAGATATGGAAAGTTTTAAGATTCTCATTCTCTCTCATTTTGTGAACAAGAGATAAAAATAAGAACAAATATTTCTGAAAATATTTCTGATTTAACAAATCTTAAAACAAATATTTCTGAAATACATGATTCGGGGTATAATACTCACTCATTTTGGCATTTTTAACAACTGAACCAGGATAAGCATAAAAGCGTAGGCAAATTTTGACCTTATCAGCTCTAGAAATTTAACAATAACTGACTTCTTGTTAGTATGAAAGGAGCAGTACTAATGTTGCTGAAAGGTGGTATATTGATGATTCATTCTTCTACAAAACACAAAGTAAAGGATGAGAAGATTACTGAATGAAAAGAAGAAATTCTGATCAAGGCAGCATTGAAAAGAAAAAGTAATGTAACGTAGAAACTTTAAAAATAACAATATCATAAAAATTACTTAAAATGATGATCAGAGCTGACTGATTTTGAGTTAGGCCGGTAATGAAACTTGTTTCTAGAACTCAGCAAGCCCAGTATAATAAAGGGACACAAAACACTGGGATGCTAGCACATGCTGCAGTTTGATTGAAAATTTTGAGCGATGTCTCTCTCCTCACTGAACCCAATGAAATGGACAGTAGGAGAAACATAGATACAGGTAACAAACACATTGTCAGGAGCCAAGGAAGATGAGGCTCTTAGCAAAGACACACAAAATGAGTCAATCATGAGAATGCATTTGTTCCTCAGTAAATTTATCTTGAAGAATCAAACTACTTGGTTCACACCCACCTTTATCTCCTTAAAATTTCCAGCTAAGGAGGAGGAAAGTCTGTCTTCCTTAGAACACGCTTATTGCACAGCAAGTATGATGAAGCTGTGAACTTAATCTTTCAGCAAAACCTGTAAGATTAAAGAGTTTAAATTTTGAAGTTTAAAAAAAAATCAATGGCAAGCAACATTCTGAAAATGTGATCAAAATGTGATCATGAGGCAAATTTTGTGAATGGAGACTTTGCAATCACTATTATCTCACAGTTTATCCTTTACAACATCCTAAGTTCTTTTTTTTGGCCAAGTTTTGTGTTTATATTTAAAGGGCAACTGTATGTGTGGTGCTGAAAAGGTAAGGGATAAGAAATGCTAGTGGAATGTACAAAAATGAACTATTAATGGTCATGAAGAAGGTTATCTTGACTGGAAGCTTCTGTGTGATCTTGTAAGAATAAGATTTGCCTATGAAATCAGATACTTTGGTATCTCTGGGATGAGATGAGAGGAGATGGGAACATTAACATTAAACTTGAGAAACTTGCTTTCTTTTCCTGAAATGTCGATTTTTATAAAAATTTTTCCACTAGCCTTTATCCAACCAGCTCTATAGACCCCCCATGAAAAGTATGATACACCTCTTGCAATTCATAAATTAAATATAAATGGTTTAAATATATGACTCAGGCAAGCAAAAGCTCATCTGCTGCCAATTTCGAAAAAGTATTTTTTCCCTTGCAATAATGTAAGTGCTTCTGACCAAAATTGACAGCTATCTCCTAGAAAGTGAAGCAATTTGTTCATATTACCAGTTTTTACAGTATGGATAAGCATAATGATTAGTCAAACTTGGTTACTAATAGGAATTAATAATGAAATATATTAATTAAGACTAGGATCTGAATCAAAAACCCTGGCTCCAAATGCCCTCTAACTTGTAAAAGGAACTTCACTGTCTAAATCATAAACCTCATGCTTGTCACTAATTTTACTGCACTAAAACAAAATTATCAGTGATATTTCATTTCTTTTTAAGCAGTACAGATTTACTCTGATGATTGCGTAAGAGATAATTTAGTAGGCAAAAAGTTATCAGGAATTATGTGTTATTCTACAGCTTTGTCAAGAGTGGCTATTTATGTTAGGGATTGGTGGGAAACTAGGCCTCATTTAATTCAGCCTTAGCTGGAACTGTGATGATCTGCAAGGATTTTGTTTAATGCAGAATAAATAGATATAAAACCCCAGCAAAATGACAGTTTGTATTTCATTTTATTGTATTATAATGGAGTCACTAATAGAGATGGGACTATTTCATCATATTTTTCAAAATAATGATCTACTAAGTACTTAGCACAAAAGAATGAGGGAAACTGCAGATTTAGCTTTAGAAATTTATCATACCATAATATTTATTGAGATCAACATCTTGTTCTTTCAATCAACGAAAACAGTGGGAAAAGTTTGATACTAATTTGTCAAATGTTTGAACTAACATGAGATAAACATCACTAATGTGATCAGAGGCTCTGATGAAGCACAATCCTAGACTAGAGCCATGAATATACTGTAGATCCTTGTAATGTCATGGATCTTTAATACCTTGGTCACTACATTTTGCAGGACAATCACAACTGTTATGCTGAATTGAAGCTTCCCATTGCAGATCTCCTGGGAGCCTCCATATCCCTGACATTGCTGGCATGGTGGTTCAGCTTCAGCTGAGCTTTTTTCCCTTGTGCAAACTGCAGTGCCTGTGTGGGATCCTTGAGAAGGGGCTCATACAAAATGCAGTCCAGGACACCTGTCTGCTGGTAGGATGGTCACATGGAAGTGGGCAGTATCTTCAATTCTCCTATAGATGGATTTAGTTGCAGACCTTGCCATGGGAAATGGGCTGAATATTAGCTAGCATCTCTTTGCTTTTACTTAGATAGTGTAGATAAAAGAAAGACCAATTGTCCCAAGGCACTTTTGGTATAAGAGCTCGAGAAACTTTTAGGCTAAATAGGAAGGTATTTCAGGTAATGTAAGCAGGCATAAAAATGACCTATTGACTGGGCTGTGTGTACCTTATGAGGCTTGTACTTGTCTATATCCACTTCAATCGAGTTCATAAGGTTTCATATATTTCAACTGTTCTTGTGCATACCAGGACATCATCAGAACTGGGAACCAAAATCCAGTTCCTGCTCTTCCTCTTTTCTGAGCAGAAGACCAGTTTTTCGTACTGAGATCTGTTTTTCCATGCCTTTTCCCTCCTGTTCTCTGTACATGTATTAAAAAACTCCTATCCTTTTTAACAAATCCTTTATCAAGTCAAAATATATTTTTATCCTTCAGTTATCTGCTCAAGCTGACATGTACTATTATGATGATGATTGAATGTGCATTGACATAAATTGCTTTGTTTTCTTCCTGGAATGAAAATGTTGAAGATTGGAGCACTTTTTCTTTTTAAATTCTGCTGTTGAAAGAATAAACAAAACATAACAACTCTCTGTGGTGAGTTGATTCTAGCTCAATGTCAGGTGCCCACTAAAGCTGCTCTATCCCTCCCCTCCACAACTGGGCTTGGGGATAGAATATAACAAAAAGTCTTGTGGGCTGAGAAAAGGGCAGGGAGAGATCACTCATCCATCATGGGCAGGAAAGATTCAGCTTGGGCCAAAAATCAATATAATTTATTGCCAATCAAATCAGACTAAGATAATGAGAAAAAACCCCCGAATGTTAAAATTACATTCCCACCACCTCTCCCTTCTTCCTAGGTTCACCTTCACTCCTGGATTCTCTCCCTCCTCACCTCCAGAGGCACAGGGGGACAGGGAGAGAGGGTTGCAGTCAGTTCATCATACCTTGTCTCCCTGAGAGGGAGGAGCCCTCTCTCTCTTGCCCCTGCTCCAGCCTGGGGTTCCTCCCACAGCAGACTGTTCTCTGTGAAGTCCTCCACTGTGAGTCCCTCCTACCAGGCTGCAGTTCTTTGTGAACTGCTGTAGTGTGGGTCCCTTCCATGGGATGCCATCCTTCAGGAACAGGCTGCTCCATCACAGGCTTCTCACAGGATCACAGCATTCTTCAGGCATCCACCTGCTCCAGCATGGGGTCCTCCAGGGGCTGCAGGTAGTAGCCATGGACCTCCTTGGGCTGCAGGGTGACAACCTGCCTCATGATGGTCTTCACCAGGGGCTTCAGGGGAATCTCAGCTCTGGCACCTGAAGCACCTCCTCCCCCTCCTTCACTGGCCTTGGTGTCTGCAGAGTTGGTGCTGTCACTTACTCTAACTCTGCTCTGGTGGAAATTGCTCCTACACAGTAACTTTTTTCCACTTCTTACGTGCATTATCCCAGAGGCACTACTGGCCTTGCTGGTGAACTTGGCTTTGGCCAGTGGCAGGTCCATCTTGGAGCCAGCTGGCATTGTCTCTGCTGGACGTGGAGGAAGCTTCCAGCAGGTCCTCACAGAAGATACCCCAGCAGTTCCTGCTACCGAAACCTGACCGTGCAAACCCAGCGCTGTTTTTTTTTTTTGAGCACATAATTGGAGGCAGCCAAGTGAATCTCTTCCATCAGCTTGAAGCTTTGATTCCTGAACTTTACATGTAAGTGCACCATTGCATTTTTTCTTCAGTTTGGTGGCAGTCACTGCAGATGAACACACTGAAGACAAACAGGAGTTCAAAAGTACAGGTGGTAGACACAATTAAATTAATTCTGTAGTCTAAGTGCTCAAAGACTCATACAAGTAGAAAGTCTGAAGCAGATATTATTTTTGACAAAGAAATTAAATGTAAAAACACCATCCTTCTGTCTTCATTAAGAGCCCTGTTACAACACTTTTTTGGTTTGAGACTGCTGCTGCCAGCTGTTACAGGTGAAACCTCATTAAACGCTCTGGAAGTTTTTATCTTCCTCTGCTGCAGTAGATGCTGGAGAGAGGATATGAGACAGGATGAATCAACAGTTTGACTATCGTTTTAGGGCAGTGCCTGCATTGCAATTGCCTTCATGTGTCTCTTGAAGGCACAGGAGATGCCTTCACTCTTGATTGCCCAGGAGATGCTCACTCCCACATTTCAAAACCATAGTGTGCCCAAGAAACCCACAAATTCAATTTATTTCAGTATTTTAGTGACATTTCAGTAATAAAATAATCTATCTTTTGAGCTCTACTTTTGCAGGTTTCATTCCATAATAATTTATTGTTCTGAATGGACAGGTTCAGCTTTCAGGATTTTTAAGCAGAACTGATTCAAGTCCTTGGTTTAAGGTCTCTGGTTCAAGTTGTTGATGAAGCTGGAATTTAAGGTCTCTGGTTCAAGTTGTTGACAAAGCTGGAATTTACTTCTGTGAGGAAAACCAGGGAGAGGGTATCACAGTTTGTCACTTCAGTATAGGCTTTAAATGGTACAGAGCCTTGGGACAGCTCTTTGTCTCTGCCTGAACTGTACTTTAATCACTCTAGTAAAAAAAGAAAAATCTACCTTGAAAGACAACTTTGGGGAATATTCTTCTTGACTAAGGATAAATCAAAAGGTAAATAATATTTTTTGATTTGGTTAAAAGTCAGCTTGTTAAGAACACTGGCTGCTTTGTCACAGGAAATGACAACTTACTTTAAGTGATGCCTAAAATAGACATGAAACTACTTAATCTAATTGGAAACATTCAATAGCAACTATATTCACTTTTAATTTGGGCAGGAGGTCCCATCAGTATGGCTGGAGAGTTTTATCAAGGGAATTTTCTGATGGCTAGGTGGGAATTTCTGCCATTTATTACTGCAATTGTGACAAGGGTAGTAGTAAACCTTTATATTTTATTTCTTCTAGCAGCATAGACACATAGTGTCACAACATCCATGTTTATCACCATATGATATGAATCTCATAGTTGTTTATAATTTTAATTATTTGGTCTGAAATATATGAAAGAATAGATGTAGAAAAACTGTGCCTAGGTTTGAACTGTTCCCAGTTGTGCACCTACAAAACCAGTGCTGAAGCAAGTACTTGGAGTTCAGCAGTGGATTTCTCTGATGTTGAGGGTGATGCTCTTACCTCTTTCAACACTGTTAGTTCAAATTTCATCAAATCACAGGTGCTGATGATATCTTTGGAAGGAATCATTTGGGTCAGATGACTCACAAAATTAAACTGAAATTGTATCTCATTGTAAATTTTAGAACAGAAATGGAAAATTATGTCACAACAAAAATACTGCTTTTTTTAAATATATGGAATCTGATGTGCCCATCCCCTCTTCTCTACAAATTTCTCCTTCCCTCCTTTCTTTTTAGGTTTGCCTTTACCTGGAGTGGATTATGATGCCCTACAAACATCAGTGTGATTTAGCTAAGCGCTTAAAAATGTTTGGTCCAGATTTGATATCTGTCCTATTCTTCAGTGATCATTGCACAGTTCCTTAATATAATGCTGTTTTTGTTCATAAAAGAGCTGCAACCCACGAGAAGGGCTCATGCTGGGGAGGTTAATGCAGGGCTGTCTCCCCCAGGAGGGGCTGCAGGCTGGAGCAGGGGCAGGGTGTGAGCAGTCCTCTCTCTCAGGTGGGACGAATGGCAGAGACAATGTGCATTGAACTGACCACAGCCCCCATTCCCCATTGCCCCATGCTGCTGGAGGGGAGGAGGCAGAGAAAATCGTGAGTGAAGTTGAGCCTAGGAATGCTGCGGGGAAAACGTGGAAGGTGGTTTTAAGATTTGGTTTTATTTCTCATTATTCTGCTCTGATTTGGCAATAAATTAAATTCTCTTTTGTCCCAAATCAAGCCTGTTCTGGCTGTAATGATAACTTGTGGGCGATGCCTCTCTGTCTTGACCTTGACCCATGACCCTTTTGTTATATTTTCTGTTCCCTGTTTAGCTGCAGAGGGGAGTGATAGAGTGGTTTTGGTGGGCACCTTTTGTCCAACCAGGGTCAACCCATCACAATCATTTGTTAGCACAAATTACAACTAGGTGATTTACATTAAAGAAATATTGAATTTAAGTATATTAATTTTCAGTTGTATATCAAGATTCAGGTAACTGCCATGTGACAGTACACAAATGCAACCTGATCTCCAGCTAGCATCTATTACCACTAGCAGTTATTTCTGTGGGTACTGCACCAAATACATGGAGCTCTATCCTTCTCTAATAAGTTGTGTTAACTCTAACATGCAGGAAATTTATACAATATGTTTATATTTTATAAGTGTATCTGATTTTAAACCGCACATAGGTATTGACTAAGGAATTTTAGTAGGAGGTAGTGTGTGCTATAAAGTTTTAATGGGATGTAAAATGCTTCATTAAGCATTCTCTAACATGTCTAAGACAAAATGCAGGCTAAAGATGTGGTGCTTTGAATGTTATTATAATTTCCCTGAGCATCATAGGTATAATTACAATCCCAAATGATTAATTTCCACAGTTAAGTGTAAGAAGAAAATGAAGTTCTCAGTTTGATTCCAGAATATAAATATATGGCAGTGGTTGGAATAATCAGGGTTCTGATGTTCTCGTACTTTCTTGCAGATGTTTGGAGTCCTGTTAATTTTACTAGGGTCCGTGTGGGAGAACAGGTCTACTCAGGCAGACTGCACTGTGCTGCTGTGATGCAAACACTGTTAAATATGCTTGTATTCAGAGCTTGAGGAGTGCCTGTGTCACTATTTTATATTTCTTTGGGTGTAAGGAATAAAGCTTTAAAAAACAGTATTTTGAGATTTGATGGTTTTCAGACATAAGCCCAGAAAACTACCCCTGACATGCTTTAAAGGTCATGCTTTGCAGATATTATTTTCCACCATTTTTGCCATTTTTTTTTCTCATTGCTGGAGGCAAGTGAGTGAATGATTACACTGCCTTATAGTGATAAAATAAGTAGACATAATGAGTTATTCAGATCCTCAGAAATATATCTGGAAGTTGTGTGGTTTTTTTTCTTTCTTAATGCTTTGGCACACTGCTAAGAGGTGCTTGAAACAGGGACTAATCATTTTCCCTTAGAGGTACAATCTTAAATGTTTCTATCCATATTTTCTTACACTAATTAAAAAACTCAGCTGTATCCATTTAAAATGTTTCTCAGATCTTTCCTGTCTTGATAATTATACAGCAGGGACCTGTGCTTGCTACTACCAGTCTGTTGCGAGTGTGAAGCTGCTATGAATGAAAGGAGAAATGTGTGGAATTATCAGAAACTCTGAGGAAAACAGCTGTGAGATCAACCTTATAACATTGATCCATAAATGTCAAGAAACATACAAAATGTTAAAAGTATGCTTTAATCCTTAGAACAGTGGGTTTTCCAGCTTGACCATTAGTTCAAATCATCTCAGTACAAGAAAATTATTGATACTCCTATTTCTTAACTTGTTCCAGGGAAAGAAGGTCTGAGCCTTTTGCTGTGTGAAGAAAGACAGAGCACATGTACTCATACTTTACACCACACAAATGCAGCAACCTGGGTGGTCATACTGTGACCCATGACACTAATCTCTGTATTTCTTCTCCTTTATGTTTTTCCCCAAGATATTTTTTTCTTAAAGGGAAGCAATGGTGTACTCCTTTTTCTGCAGTATTTGTGCAGACTTTGTATAGTATTTAGTACTCAATCTGATGATCAGCTTCGGTCCTTTGGAAGCTGCATAGGAAACCAAATGTTTATAACAGATTTTGACTGAGTGCTGAGATGGAAGTTAAGTGGATGTGCAAAATTTACTGTTCCAAAGTAGATGTGGGGATGAAACTGGAAGATGACTTAATAGATCAATACAAGTTGTATACAAATTTTTTGTTAAAAAATGGTTGGTTTTACAAAAACTGCAAATGGTGAGCTGCCAAGAGGCCAATTGTACAGGATTGGAGAACAGATAACAACTGAGCCATGGAATAAAGTTAATAGGAATAAACACATGAAGAATTTTGAGATCTATGGTCTTGGTTCCTACACTAAGACTGTTGCCTAATCAAGGTTCAACCGGCCTTTTACTCTTTGCAAGTGTGAATATTCTTGTGTACCTAATCTTCCTGATAACTAATATGTTACATTTCACGAAGTGAACAAATTTTTAGGAGAATTTTATCTTAAGGAATCCTGTTTGTATTTTTGAGGGAGAAGTGTACTCCTTGGATAGGGGAAATCATCGGAGTATCTGTCCACTTCTCTGTTAGGCAAATCCAGGAGGTCTCCTCTGGATTCCTTGTGGCTTTAGAAATGGTTGCCCCAGACAGAATCTAGTCCCGTGTCTAGACAGGAATGCAAAGTGATTTTGGCTGAACTGATCAGCATGAGTGCATTGGCTGCAAACATTGTCCAAAAATGGGAAAAAGTAGTTTCTTTGCATAAAGGTGATGACAGTCAGGAGAGTGGAAATAATTTCTGTCCATTTTATTATTTTGTGGCAATTCTCAGGGAAAAGAAGTAATCTGGGACAAAGTGAAACAAAAGACTCTTGTACATATTAAATTAACATACCACAGGTAATTTTAAAACAGACCTAGTTTCAGTGATATTTGTAATGCATTTGTTATTTTAAATAAAATTAGAGCTATAAACAAAGAATGAGGTTCAGCAGTGGCCCTTTGTAGCCAGTGATAAAGGTGAAGTAGGAAGGTTTTGTGGAAGGCTGAGGAGTGTGACCAAGGGGTGGCAGGTACAGTTTTACATTACTTCATTTTTTCTGAATAGCAGCTTGAACTCATATTCTTGTCTCCAGAGCAGAACACAGACACTAGCTGGAGGGCAATAGGAAATTTAGGACTGCCTCAATAGTTCTGGGTGAGATTATGCCATGCACTGAAATGTTGTCCTGGCACTTCTCAGACAGTCACCCACCACCCTTTTAACAGCCAACACTCAACAAACAGCAAATGCTGTATCAGTGGTACAATTGTATCATCTTCAGAATGAAAAGATAAAAGCAGCTTGCCCCAGGCTACCCGTTTGTAAATGAAAAAGTAGTTTCCTTTTGAGAATGGAGTCCTCCTCTATTAGACAAATTATGGTCTCGAGCCAGGTTGTCCACATCTGAAATGAGTAATGTGCACTGGAGGATCACTGCTGGGCCCTGTGTATGGCACCCAAGCTCATTTGTGAAGCTCCTGACCAAGATGCAGGAAAATGAGTGAGTATACATTTAGACATTTATCATTTCCCTGTTCACGTTCAACCTCTTCTCTTTGACTCCAGTTCCTTCTCCTGCTTTTCTTTCAGCACTGGTAACAGCATGGATGGGGCAAGCTCATAGGTCACTTAAGCTGTTGGAAACTTTCACTACTGGCATCAAAATAATTCTATATTTGTTCTTAGACTGGAAGTAGATACTGCATTACTCTTCCCTGAAACAACTTTGGTGCTTGTTCTGTCTTCATTCATGATATATTATTTGTATTTTGAATATATCTTTCTGAAATATATCTCAGATAGGTTTCTGAATTTTCTTTGGCAGAGCTGGATGCTTTCAGGCTACTTTTAAATTATTAATAGCCATTCAGAGTTTGATTTTACTAAAATACAATTCCTATTTACCTTTTTACAGTCTTTCTGTCATTTCAGTCTGGGTTTTACATTAATTAATGTATTATTCTCCCCATCTTTGACTATATTAATTGTATCTGCTGTACTTCTAGTCCTTACATCCACATTACCCTTTTCCTGTACAGGAAGCAATCTTGTATTACTTTCAAAATCATGCTTCCTTCCTACCTTTTCACCACTAATATTTTCCTAGGAAATGTCTAGTCAATTGAACTCCTAACGCAACCATTATACCAACTTTGATACAGACTTCCTTCATCTGTAAAAACATTTCCTGATAATGCTTTCTCATTCTCTTCTGAAGTTCTCTGGCAAGATCCAAGGACTAACTTTTTCCATATCTCATTCTTCACTTTACTTCAAATATTCCCTATTGTATCAGCCAAAATCCTAGTGTCATTTATTTCTGTTTATTCTGTATTCTCCCTGTGTGCAAATTTCTCCCTCTCTCATTACTTTTGTTTTACCTCACCCATCTGCAAACTTTATACATTGGTAATTTTATCTCCCAGTTGATAGCTTGATTTAAGCAAGTCTTTGTCATTCCAATAAAATCATAATTTTCCCTCAACATATGTTTCTAATACAAGAATCTTGTTACATATGTTTCTAGCATTTGTAAAACACATTTATCCTGTTCTTTGTCTGTTCACTTTTTAAAAAATGTATGGGAAGAAATGGTTTCCACACTGACTTCATTTACAAACTCAGCACCTTTTTCTCTAACCATTAAAGTCCTTATCTATTTTGTCTGTATGAACTCTGGCTGTTGAGCCACAAAAGGAAATTAAGACTCTTTCAATTACTCTTTTCATCCCAACCTGAAACTTCTTTGGCAAAGTCAATCCTTTTTGATCCCAGTAGGTTGTTAGTTCTTCTCTTTAACTAAGAGGCCTTAAACTGTTTCTTCTCTTCATGGAATATTTCAAACCTTTTTATCAGTTGTTAGTCTACAAGATCAATCTGTTGCCATCTCGATTTAAAGGTTGCCCTGGAAAAATATTTAAATGGTAGATCTGCATGATGTGCTCTTTCCTTTTCAAGCACTCACTCATGCTGTCAGTCCTCTCTGGGTGCTAGTGTCTTCAGCCTGAAGTAAAATTACCTTGCTGGAAACCAGAATATTTAATATTTTTCTGGGTTGCATATATCACAGATACCATATTTTTTTTTTTTTTTATGAATCAACTTTATTGCTCTCCCTTTTTGATACAGCTAGGATGATACAGAAAATTTTGGATGTTGGTCAATCTAACTTCCATCTGATTTTGGAAATGGATTAAAAAAATCACTTATCTCTCTGTTAATGGTAGATAGCAGCTGTCCAGCTATCCTGCAGCTGCCCATGGAAAGTAAAATCTGGGCTCAGAGGACTGGAATAATTACAAGCTGTCCCTGTTCTGGTTTGAACCAATCTAATCTTCACTCCAGCTGCTTCTGCCTAAACACAGGGCAGCACCTTAACTATCCAAATAGCTGATTAGATTAGAGTTTTGCCACTTTTCCTAGTATGAGAAAGGCAAAGTGCACCTCTCATTCAAAAATATTTCTACTTGATTAAGGCGTGAAGAAAACATTATTCCACCGTAATGCAACAGATTTATAGATTCAGTCTTCCTTTCCTTTTTCACTTTCATTGTCTGTTTTCTGTTGTCAGCTGTTCCACTTCTGTTGCCTTATTTTACAACTACTGCTTTGCACTTCTTTTGACTTATTTGCCTCTGAGCCATATCTGCATCTGAACACCAACCTTCTCCTGTCTTGCTAACCAAGGATGTACTTCACTGCAGTTCTGTAGATGCATTAGCACTTATGATTCTGCTAGCTGAACTCTGATGATGGTTGGCCTTGTGTAGAGGGGGTGAAAAATTGGAATGTCTTTTCTCATCAGTAAAACACCTGCTTCTAAGCCTTCCTCGAAGAGAAGGGAAAAAAGAAAAAAAAAAAGGAAAGAAAAAATCAAACCAATTCATTACAGTAAAAGTGCAGAGTGCAGTGAGATTGATTTAGGCAGTATGTGTTTATTCAGATTGGAATATGCTTTGAAGTCTGAGGATCCGGGCCATAGACGTCAAAGGGCTGAAAGGATTTATGGGGTAGATAGTAAGTCTGAGAGTGCCATGTGAACCAGTCAGTGTGGACACAGACCCAGGAATCTGGCTATGAATGTTTGGCACATGTACAAACACATGAAACACAACACTGGTCCCTGACTGTAGGAGATGGGCCCAGGATGAGTGAAGATAGACAGCTTTTGCTGTCTCATGTGGTGGAGAGCATGGAGGGGTTCAGAAGTCTCTGCTACACAGGGTGGACCTTGCTAACTCTTGCGTAATCTATTTGCTACTTGGAGAACTTCCTTCTGAGATGAGATACACCTTCCTCAGAACTAGGCGGAACCTAATTATTTGTGGGCTAAAATACGGATAGGCCAAGATATAGAAGGTCCTATGCCCAGATCAGCAGATCAATGAGGAAAAATTTATCATGATGTAGAGAGAGGGAGAAACATATCACAGCATGAGAAAAAAAGGTAAGTAAAAATGCAAGTGAATAAATACATAAAACTGTGTTGTTGAAATGGATTAAAGATCTAGACATAAAAAACAGTAACAGAGTGAAAATATGATTACACTGAGCAAAGTATTTTAAAAACAAGCATTTACTTATCTCATTACTTCAGCTTACAAAATAACATGACGTCAGTGTCAAAAATTATTTTACAAATGTTAACTTGTTCAGCACCAAAAGAAAAATCATGCCAATTGCTTATTTTCATGATTTTTCATTTGTCCAAGAGTTGAAATGGAAATTATCCATTATGTATGAGTATGATTTCTGAACACTTGAGAACAGATATTGTGGCTTACCCTCTAAAATAGAACCTCCAAGGTAATAAATCTGATGAATTTTATTTTACATCATCAAAGAAGAGGACTGGAGGCAAGCTGATATTTTTGAAGATGTGTTTATTGCTGAAATATCAGATGACTAATGATTGCATGCATGAAATGTTATATGAATCCCTTCAAACTTGATACAAGCTGATTTTAAGGAGCCACATGATCTCATCTCACTCAAAAACTAAGTGATCTTGCACGTGACATGATCACACATTTGGTCAAAATCTCCTGTCACCCCATTGAACTAAACGGTAACAGAGGGAGATTAGCACCTTTTCTAAGAGGAGAGGGTTGTTAACGGGATCTAGTGAAGGATGTGCAGGAGGTGAGTCAGGAATGAAGTGCTTCCAGGAAATAACAATGGCTGTTTTTCTCATTTTGTACAGAGCATTTCAGAATAAACTTGTACAAATCATGATGGCAATACAAGGCAAAAATTGACTTAAGGTCTGATTGTATGGCTACACGTTACCATCAGTTAGAGCTGCAAAATTTGCCTGAAGGGAGATGTTATCCTGTAAAGCCCTCACTTACTGATAACTCTCACAGCCACTTTGGAATATTCAAATGTTCTACAAACACCAGTATAGGCATTTAGAACAAACACAGCTTTTCTTCAAAGTTCAGTTAATATTCCATATCGGCTGTTTGCCATGATGACTGATGTACTGCAACCTTGCTGTTCTGTATTAAACATCAGGAAAATGTACATCTGCACAGGATTTTTTTCTTTCCTTTGTTTCTAAAATGCTGAGTTCTGCTAAAAAAATTGGATGGAAATCAAATACAAGAAGCTTAGCCAAGTTTAGTGAAATGATATAAGAGTTATATTATCCCTTAATGAAACAAGTATAGAGGGCAGATTGATTTATAGAGCAATTTTTTGCACCATTACCTAACTTGATTGTGTACAAATATTTTTCTACATTCACAACCATCATGTCCCTGCATTTCTTTTAGTATGTACATTTCAAAAACTGATGTCTTTTTATACAGGACTGAAAGATCTGAAGGTTTTCAGCTGAACAGTGTTGATGTAATGTGAAGCTGTTTATTGAACTTTTATACATTTTAGCACTTTTCTCTAAGGATGACAGACAAATAGATTCCTTTTTCCTGCTGTGATTAATATCTCTTTGGAACAGAGGGAAATTTCGATGCTTAGTCTAAGTATGTTGTTGCACAGTTGTGATATGATATTCCCACTTACCCACAAAAGGGTTGTGTCTTCTTTTAAATAGGCTGAGAGTCATTCTGCCCAGATATTTAGTTAATCTCCATTTATAAACACTGTAAACTGCAACTTCAAGAAGTTATTGTTTGAAATGGCATTTCACCCAGCTACCCTGATTCCCTCACCTCTGGTTTTAGGTCTAGATCTTGCAAAGAAATTTTACTTTTCATAGGGATTCACATAAATGCAAGATTTTCTCCTTGAGGGTGCACTGTGGGATTATGACTGTGAGACCATCACTTACATAAGTGTCAGACATTCAGGTTCTCATGCCTTGCCTGCAAAACATGTATGTCTGGCTCTTGACTCACATCCCTGAATCTAAATTCATATCAGGAACGCTTTTTGATCTACTTTCTCTGCAGCTACCTCTGGCAGTTTTGGGTGAGGATACATAAGGAAAGTCATGGTCTTGCTCTTCACGTGGAAGAAACCTGTGCTCAGGAGCATCTGAGCAGTGGCAAACTCTTATCACTCAAAATTGTCTTTGTTCCATTACTCAGGTGACCAGCAAGCATTTTACTGATGAGTGACTGAAACGTTAGTATGGAGGAAAAGAACCCTCAGTGGTCAGAACCCGTGAATTTATAGATTGGGTACCTCCATCTTCATAAATAAGACCTTTGAATGCTTAAAAGTTTTAATTCTGTTTTGGATTCATAACAGATCCTGTTTTCTTGGGGGTTTAATAGTTTACTGCAAGGAAGCTTTTTGAGGGGGAAACCTCCTCTGTTCTGCTATGCATGACTGAATATAAAATTTCTGCTCTCAAGAAATCATTTCCAAGCCATTTAATTATGACACATCCTGTGATTTTGGTGGAGGCTTTCTAATGCAGACAGATGTTTGAAATAATGAATTTTTCCATTTTCTCTATTCCAAGAAATCTAATTTGGAAAAAGAACCCCCTACCCTGGCTGTTTTCCTCTCTGTGGGGGCCTAACTGTTATCGATACTGTACTCCAGTACAATGACAATCAGGTTGTTTTCAGCCTCAGATCTTGTATATCTAAGCAAGAAGGAAATATTTAAATGAGGGGGAAGGGAAACTATGTTCACATAAATATTTAAATATAATAGGCCAAATAAATTTCTGGTACAATTACATGGGTATTACATTGGTTACATCTATAATTCAGAAATTAATCTGGTAAGTACTGTTCTCAGTTGAGCTAAAGCAGAAATTAACTAGTGTTAGAAAATGCCCAAGTAAACACAATCTGATTTGCATATTACAGAACAGTGAAATAGATGTTTCTGCTCTTAGACCAGTCTAGACATTGAGAGAAGTGGGTGACAAGCATAGCAGGGCTGCAACACCAGATGCAAATGAGAGAGTAAACCTGTACATCTGCCTATCCAAACATGGCACCTTCACAGTTTATTTCCTCTTCACAAGTTCCTTTTGACGTAAGTGACTCCATGGCAAGACCTAGTGTTCCTGCTTCTGGATGCTAAGAAGTATCCACCCTGTCTTTGTGATTTATGAAGCCAACTCAGACCCTCACAGACGTACAGCTGTTTGCTGTAAAAAACTAAAAATGCAAAGCAACAATTCTGACACAAGTGGCAGGTTCACAGGAAAGCATTTTGAAGCCCTCTCCACAGAGTAAAGCTGGAACACTTGGTATGTTGTTCTACAAGGATAGAGATACCTGCTGCATGTAACACAGAACCTCTTTCCACACCAGCTTAATGTCCTATTTGGCATCTTTCAAAGAAAAAATAATTCTGCTGACATTTTTATGCGGGGTAACAGCCAAGAAAAATATGACAGGACGTGCAGAGGTGGAAGTGTTTCATAGACCACACCCGGCAACAGGGACAACCAGGAAGCTTTCCTTACAACACTGTTTTGGGAGTTTCCAGGGACAAGAGTTTGCTGTGAATGATCATCAGCAAGCAAAAGAGTTGCCAGCTGAAAATGATCCAGCCATTTCCAAGTGTATCTTCCCATTGCCTCGGAGGCCAGCCTCTCAACTCCTCCATAAAAATGTTTCAATGCAGCTTTTTTTGCCAAAAATATTTGCTTCTGTTGGACCGAACTCCTTTCTAATGTACCTCTAGTCAAAGGTACCAGGTCACATTTCAGAGTGGCTCTGTAGTCTCCCAGCAGTATTTGGTAGACCTTTAACTGTATCAGCATCAAGGCCGATATATTCTGAAGAGACTTTAGGATGGGAGTGTTATGAGTAGTGTGGTGTTATGAACCTGGTCACATAGCAGAAGAAGACTTGTGCTTGACCGAAGCGAAGGAATGTAGTGCTGTGAGGCAGAGCTGAGATCTGGGGACAAAGAGCCAGACCAGTAGCTGGAAAACAGTGAAAGATTGAAACAAGTGTGGAAGCCTTGGAGAGACAGTATGGTTTTCAAGTGCTCACATAAGACCAGAGCATTCTCTTCCTTAAACAGAAATGCCTAGCAAGGTGTTGCAGCTTTAAGGACAAGAAGAATGTGAGCATTCAGAACTATAAATTCATCCAGGAAATCTATTTAATGAAAATTACCATAATAAATCTTGGAAGAAATAAATGTCTCACAATAGGATCTCTGCATTGATATTGTCAGTTTCTAAATAGTGATGTTATTCCTGAGATTTAATGAATGGATGCACTGCATATTGCCTTAGAAACCAAGCAGATGCAGAACTGACTGAAATAGTAATTGTTGATAAATGTGAAGAAGAGATTGTCAGTAGGAATTCTGAGGAGATGTGATTAAAATTTCTTATTTTATAAAAGGTAACAGCTCAAAGTTGTCATAGCTGAGAGTGAGAAGACAATGTCAAAAGATTCAAGTGAAAAAACAAGATTGCTTATGCTTTTCAGTGGTTCTTGAAACCAAGATAACATTTTGAAAGGACAATAATGGTCTCAGAAACAGACTTCAGACATCAGTAAATAGGTTTGTAGTGTCTTATAAGAGTTTACTGAAATACCAATAAATGACATCAAAATTGTAAGACTCTAGATGGCTTTTAATTCTTTTTAGCTTTTCTACAATATTATTATATTGTTGTCTGCAGAAGTAGGGCAGGTCACACAACATAAACTAAATAAAGCTTTTATTATGTCAGGCATGAAAATACATTTTTGGCCTTCAGGTTTTTGCAAGCTTTATTTTTCCAAAATCATTGTCTTTCTGCTGAGGAACCAGAAGTGCTCTTTCAAGCCATTTGATTTGAAATGCAGTTTCATGTGGAAGGACACTTCCATTGCAAGTTAAGGTGATTCATTGATGCTCATGCCCACAACCTATTGATTGTTTCTTAGAGTACTTTCTAAGACCAAAATCATTGTTTCACCTCCTATCCTAGCATTTTTTCTTGAAGCTATCAGATGTAGTAATAGCACAGACAGTAAATTTTTGCTACTTTTCTATCAAATACATATTTTGTTTCAAAGGAAGGCTTTTAAGGTGACTTCTATTTTAAACAAATAAAAAGCTGTTAAAAAACAACTCTTACTTTATGGCTTTTCTTTCAATGATCCTTATTTTCCTTGTTGCTGAATAATAATTTATTTTCTTTGTCGCTGAATAATAATAACATAAATGTGTAAATGCTGTAATTAAGTCCTAAGTCAAAATGAACTCCCCATCATCACTGTTCAAGCTGTTGTATAGGTCACCTTGAGATGTTGCAGTTTGGAAAAGTACGATGTGAGCTCAAATTGTTGATATCCTTTAAAGCCATCTTTTATGTACTGTGCTGAAGTTTATCTAATTCACAGGTTGTTTTTACCAGCTTCTCACTTTTTTTTTTTCGCTAGTTTTTTCTTCAAAGAGCCTCTGCTATTCCAATTCAAATGTATTTACATTTTACCAAAATTCATCACTTATCATCTTTTTTCTCCCCTTTCAGATTGCTGAACTCTTCAGTTCTAGAGGTTAAGTTCTTCAAGACAAATTCCTGTCCTTAGTTAAAATCAGGAGGGTAATTGAAATCTGTATGAGATCATTTAATTTTACTTTATCAGTTCTTTTTTCCAGTTTATCTTTCCTAACCAATTTATGAGAAAGGAGCTGTCTGGGGCTAATAAATATTCATTGGATGAATGCAGCCCCTTTATTTTTGGGCCAGTCACATTTCGACCTGCTTTGGAGACTCTCAAGTCTCTGTCATTTCTCACTGGACATTTCAAGACATCCAAGGCTCTGAAGCCACTGCCTGTGAATGCTGCACCTCAGCAACAGACAGAGGACCATGCAAGGTCCCAGACTGGTACTGTCTATTCCTAAGGACAGACCTACACAACACTCATGGTTTTTTAAGCTTCCATCTTACTGGATTGTCTGCTTGTGCAAATAATGCTTCAAATCTTCCTTATAGCACAAATATACAGCTTTGTTGACCCTGTGAGTTGAACAGGCCCCCATCATCTTCTTTTCTTCAACCACTGTCTTAGTAAGAATTCTTTTTACACTAATAACAGAATTATATACATTTTTTCTGTATTTTCAGATCCATATATGGAAGATTAAAATAATTTTCTTTGGCCACCACTACAATGATCATATAGTATTTGGGGAAGTCCATTCTTGATAATGTTTGTATTAATTGATATTGAAAATGCATTATCAAGTATGATGTCCCTATTTGATAATAAAAGACTAGTTTGGATTTTGATAGCACCATGCTGACAGTTGGGAAAAAAAAAAAAGTGAAAGCAACTAATCACTACTTGGACATATTTGGCTCATTTTATTTATCTTAGACATTTTCCCAGTGCACTGAAATTTCAAGTGTCAAATGTATACAAACACCTTCTCTTCCTACCAGCACTTGTCCACTCAGAAAGGATCAGAATAGTTCCCCTTGCCACAAGGCATATAAGTATTTCCAAATAATCTGCTCTCACTAGCTGTTCTTTCATTGCATTGTTGTTGTATTTATTCCACTATTATTGCACCTCATTTTTCATCTGTCTAATAATCCTGTGGGACAGACCATGCTTACACTCCTATTACATACTGCCTGCAAATTAAGGATGGAAAAAGCAATTTTACATGGATGTGAAGAGCTTGGTATAGTAAATGGCAATTTACAAGTGTGCGAGGCTTTGTCTGTTCACTTCAATTCACTTAATTAAACTAAAAGGAAGGAAAGAGTATAGAAAAACAAACTACAGGATGCAGCAGGGGGTAAAGATATGAAATGAAGCAAAGAAAAACAAAGCAAAAACCTGCTCAGAAGCATCAATGTAGTTCCTGAAAACACTGACTATACTTGATATATATATATATCTCTAGAATCTGCTCTGTCAGAAGTAGAAAATTAATTCCCATGTAGCTGTAGGGAGCCCCTACTGATGTTAATAACTCCTATAATGATAATAGCTCCACAGAAAGCTTCTTAAGATTAAATGCAAAATTTGAACCCACATATTAGCCCTACAGGTGTATGATGAGTCATCTCCCTACAGAAACACTTGATTTTACAACTATATATGCTAAGGATACAAACACATTTGAATATGTTTGGCTTAAAAGGCTTTCAGATTTTGTGACCTAGCCTAGGCCATGAAATGAATCTGACCGTAGGCACGAGATAGATAATAGTGATGTTAGGTTCAAAATTCCCAGTAACTTCAGTAGATGTGATAGTGTTGCTTTTCCCAAGCTCCAGACAAAGGAGACCACTGCATGGAACCTGTGAGTCAAGGGACATTTTTTCCTACTTCTTACAGGAACAGAAAATCCATATTGTATGTCTGGTTTCTAAGGCTAGAGGTGCAGCAGAGTTCTCGTCAGAGGAAAACATATGGAAATATATGGAATATATTTTCTTATGTCTTCCTTTCTATAGACTTTGCTCAGGAAGTTGCAGGAGGACTCTGCTTGATTTAGATCCTATGCACCTTTGTAAGGAATTAATGAAATGTCTCTGAGTTTAAAACCTGCTGCTCCATACTCAGCAAAAAACTTTAATTTTGATAGTTACAAATTCTAGATTGATCTGTTGTTTTGAATTATATTTCATAACCTCCTCTAAAAAGATGACACGTGAATGAAACTATTTCCAAATGACTACATTAGGAAAATCAAGGAACTGAAATTATATTTTTGTGTTCTGATATGCATTTCTATCATGTAAGAAAGGAAAGCTCATACATATTCTGCATTCTGGATTGCCTAGGAGCCCTAAATGTGTCATTTGGGAGGTAGTCCACTGACTACCTGAAGGTCTATTCAAGAAAATCTTCTTTTTGTGCCTGTCTATGTCATGTATTTTGTAAGTTTGGGGGCATACAGTGCCATTACAAAAATATTTCCCTAAAGGAAACGCCCAGCTCTCATGGCATTAATTTTTTAAGGTGTATTCTTTTTAATGACCACCTTAACATGAAGGAAGTGTCCTTGGTTCCCAATAGCTGTCAAAGGGAATGGCATGTTCTCTGTCATGGGTTCAGCACTGGAAAGAGAAACCAGGCTATTTTTGGCGGAACTGTACTGAAAATAGAAAATATGTATGAGTATCTTGGATGTGCGAGCTAGTTCCTGGTATGAATGTTAAAGATTTGCTGGAAATGAAAATTTTGACTCTACAACATTTTCTACTCTCCACAAATGCAGCATTCATTTCCTGAATTATTCTCCTGGCTTGCAGGCAGGATACAGTTCTTGACAGCAGGCATCTGAAAATACCATGACAGCCCACTGATTTATAATAGTAGAGTGACTCACAGAGGCTTCTGGGCATCTCTCAGACCCTGACAGTGAGAGGTTCATGACCTCCACTCTGAAAACTTTCTCCACCTTTTATTATGTGAGAAAATGAGGACTTGGGTCAGGAACTGCATCAGAGAGATTTAATTAATATGGATGTAATTCAAGTATAGACTTCTTTTACAGAAACTTCCAGGTTTCCAAATCAGCATGGGCTCCCTATGGGCGTGTTTGAGGGAACATCTTAGACAGCAGGGTGGATGGTTCATGAAGATCACCAGGACCCAGCACAAGCTCTGCAAAGGACAATATTGACAGCAAGCGGCTGAGGGATGCCTAAGTTCAGATAACATGAAAAGGGGCAAATAGATAGCCATCAATCTGATGTGGCAGCGATGTAAATAAAGGTATTTTTTCCATTGTGTACAAGTATAATATAGCTTTCTGAGAGGAGCAAGATCTAAAAAAGAAAAGTACAGACGTAGCCAAACAGCTGTCCTTGTCTGTATGCTTTCTCATTCCCCTTCCCTTGATGCAGGTGGTTTCGCAGAGGGAAAGGCCTTTAAGAACTAAGAGAAGTGCTTTTGCTGCCCCATGGTCCCTCTAAATTTATTAGCACTTCTGAAAAGAATCTTAGTGTAGATAAATTTGGTGAGTTATTACTTTGGATAAAACTGAGATGCTTCGTGACACCTATAGACTTTTCTACACTCATCTCTCTGGAAAAGTGGCAGGTACTCTATATTCAGCACTTTTCATAGGAAAAAACCCTCTTGTGGTGGGTCCATTATGGAATTAAAAACTGCCTTTAAACATTCACTATATAATTAACTAAGATCTGGGCAAAGATTTTGCCAGGTATAATTTGAAAGCTAAAAATCACTCCTGGCTGCAGTCATCACTTTGAGAACTAGAGGAATTTTACCTCATAATGAAAAATTATTCTCAAATTTAGACCAGTATCTTTTACCACAAGTTCCCTGATTTGATCATACCACACTGAGACAGTCAGGTTTCCCTAGACGTTACTGACAAAACTCCCAGCTGTATTACATGTACAGGCCTTTAAATACAGTTAATCTCAATTTATTCTGTCCACTTTAAGCATGGGTGTAAAATACTCCAAACTAGTTTGTCAGGTTCCGTCCTTATGAGTCTCAAAAGGCAGCTCAGCCCAACACAAGATATTTGTCTAAAATAAGGGAGGTAAAGAGCAGCCTGGTGGTACCAGTTACATGGGCTCAGAATAACTAAGTAATCTGAAGCCAGATGAGGTGTATCTACCAACACACAGAACTATCAGTTATTTAAAGTGTTCAATTCACATGTTTTCTTTAATATCCATTTATCACCACTTTTATGTGGCCTCTGATTTTCTAGAAGATTGATTAAAATATAGTTCCATACGGATAAAGAAGTTTTTCCTATTATTCCATCATTTACCAAACATGATTTCTGAATGCCATCCAAGTCAGACACAGCAGTATGGGCCAGTGAAGAAATTTTTTATC
This sequence comes from Monarcha castaneiventris obscurior, assembly GCA_026261815.1. Taxonomy (NCBI): domain Eukaryota; kingdom Metazoa; phylum Chordata; class Aves; order Passeriformes; family Monarchidae; genus Monarcha; species Monarcha castaneiventris. The sequence goes on along the minus strand of JAMPIT010000379.1, from coordinate 22,826,344 downwards.
TGGTTTTGCAGTTAATCTAATTTTTTTTTTTTAAATTGTAGCTCTGTTAGTGATATCGTATTATGTGTTTTGGCATAATCCTCTAATCGAAATACAGTTTGGAGCCTCTTTTGTTTTCTTTTTCCAAATTGTTGTACATTGTTACAGCAGCATTTTTGAAAGAGAGATATTAAATGCACCATAGATAAATATTTCAATTTTACTCGTGGGAATGGTAAATTAAGGGCTCAAACATTAGTTAAAATTCTACAGTATTAGAGTGAAATTTAATCTGTTTCTGAGCTATGGTAACACAAACATAAAACCAGCAAATTACCAGTTTTCTCTCACATGCTAGCAGAAAAATAGGATCATCATGAAAACTTTGACAGACAAATGTATGGATATCAAAAATTTTAGCATTATTATAAATATACCTTAGGATATATTATGCCTCTACAGCAATTCCAGTAATGTCATTACAAGAGTTTGTGCTATGAGTACTATAACACAATATTATTAGTCAGAGGAAGTGGAAAAACTGCTCACAAACTGTCTCCATTTTAAGCCTCTGCTTTCAGGTCGCACATTTCTGAGCTGATATTTAACCCATTGGTCTCTGGATGTTACACAAACGTTCAGACTGTCTGGAATATGTTGTGAACTAATATTAAAAATGGAAAAAACAATTGCTTTCCAAGAATGAAGAATTTCAATCTTGCAGTGAAATGTCTGGGGGCAGAAATCTGGCAGATGGATACGACCACTGGACCAGAGGCTGTGGTTTCCTATTCCATGAGCAAGGCTTTTTTTTTTTTTTCTTATAAATGAAAGTCTGTGTATAGGAGAGGGATGCCTACTCTCAGGGAACAGCAGAAGGGAATTTTTCCCTCAGGCCCTTCAAGTGCCTCCTAGATCTTATGAATGATCAGCAAAATACTTTCCCTCCCTCTTTCTAGGTTCCCAATAGCCAAACTGTCCTGCTTTGTACAAGGTGGGAATGGTGAAGGAGCTGATATATCTGTACCAGTGGAGCATCAAGGCTTGTCCTGAGAAAAGGTATAGGCTCAGCAGTGACCATGGCCTCAGCTAGGAGGGTTTTGATCATGTGGAGAGTCTGGGAAGAAAGGAGCAGAGGAAGGAGGACCTGTAGTGGTGCTTTCTCATATATTTAAGCTTACTGCTGGGCAGGGATGACCAGTTGTGGGGTCAAGGTCCAAGCTGAGAAAATAAAGTGAGTATGGGACGTACTTGACCTTGTGAGAAACTGAGAACATAATACAGCTAGACAAAGTCATCATCGGTGTTTCTGAGACCTGGTCTATGTGAAAAGATAGGCAAACATATCATTATTTGGATCAGGACTTGACAGCTCTGGTGCAAGAAGAGAGAAAGGAGCTAACGTCACAACCATAAGGTTTTATCAGTACATGCTAAATGCTCATTATTTAAATGTTGTGTTCTAAGAAGCCACATGGCCATCAGTACACAATTACATCTGTAAATTTGGAACCCAGTTAAAACTATGTCTGGTTTCTTTTAGAAGCACTGCCAGATGGGAGTTGTTTTGAGTCCTGCCTGTTACTGGATGCCCTTGGAATTAGATACTAAAATATTAGGCAGTAATAGCCTTGTTAGATATCTGGAATCCTGAAGATTGTATCTCTAGTTTTCCGAAATAGCCATTTTCGCTTACCTAGGTTCAAACTGAGGACAGCAAAGCTTTACAGCAGCAGCAGCAGCAAATGTAATGTACCTTGATCTCAAGTTCCAAGCACTACCACACTGCTAATAGCTACAGCATCAATGGAAAATTATTGTCAGAAGAGAAGTCAGTGCAGAGGAATGTCAATGGTATCCATTTAAAATGAAACATTTCTTTGTATTCTTTAAAAGGACTACGGTTATGCTATAGATGATTTCTCAATAAACAGTTTGAGAGCTGCAATTTATAAAATAATAAAAAATTCTTATTTTATAGGAAATAAAAATTCTGTACAGATGTGAAACCTTTTATAAACTGTCTTTTGGTTCATATACTTTTTGTTGTCTGATTCAGCTGCTAAATCCATCATGGTTAATACAACAACAACAATAACAAAAGTGGCTATTTAAAACAAACAAAAAATGTTCTGCAGAGTCTTAGTTTGTGTATATCCCAGTTATTACTTCCTTTGTCCACTGCTATACATTTTGATCATTGATTTATCAGTGCAAAGTGAGGTGCAAATTCCTATCAGGTTGTACGGGAGAGTGGCAAAGACACTCCTGTTAGTCTGTTTTAGCAAAAAGATCCCTGTAGATCCTTCCTCAGCGAGTCCAGCTACAGCTTCCAGTGATTTTATTGGTTACCTTGTAGCATGAATTACAAGAAAAGTCTATCCAGCAAGCCAGTTGACAATCAAAAACACTAATAAGCATGTAAAAAAAGACCTCCAGTCAGTCAATTTCCATCAGCAAAGCTTCAAAGTTCAAATTCCCATTTTCTCAACCTTTGAATAAAGCAGATACAGAGATAGGCAGAGGGGTCCTGCTCAGCAACTTCCTTTATTTTTGTTTTATGCTTCATTGTATCAATGTAACTGAGAATGGGTTAAAAACGACTACCTAAGTACCAAGGCACAAAATCCAATAAAGAAGTGATATGTGAAGACAGTTTGAGTGCAATGAAAGGACGTGCCTCTGTGGAACTACCCATTCCCTGTCTGTTCTCCATCCAGCGGGACTCAGGTGCCTGTACTCATATCAAGACCTCCCAAGGACTTGCCAACACAGTTAGATATCTAATCACTTTTGAAAGTCTGACCACATACACTTATTTTGTTTATAAGAAGTGTATAATAGATTAAGTATATAATAACTCTAATTAGAGGAGTCCATTGGAGATTTAAATAGAGAAGATTGGGAAGCTGACTCCTAAAGCAGAATGTTTAGTTCTCATTCTTCCTTTTAAATTTCCCTTTAAATTTTTTTCAATTATTTTTTTGCAATTATTTGCAATTTTTTTCCCAAAGCTGTTATTTGCAGATGGGAAATTACCTGTCTCTTCTACCTGTTCAGTGAAGGCTAGGAAAATTCTGGCTTTAAAGCTTAAGCTGAAGAAAAAAAAATCCTCAACATTTATAACAAAACTAAGACATGAATTTACATATCTACAAAAGTCCTTGAGATAACCTCTTACACATAAATTGAAATTCTGAGGCCTGTTTCTTGTCACTGTAAGATTTAACTCTGAGGAATACAAATGCACAGGATTAAAAACACAACTCTACAATAAATAGTAAATGACATTATCAATAAAAATGAATAATATGAACAATACATAGTCCTGGGCAGAGTGGTAACTTGGAAACACACAGTTTCTTCACTACTGTTTACACACAGAATTTGGAGAAGCAAATAGCTTGCTTCCTAATGGACCATTACTTTGCAGGCCATTAGTGTGGAATTAATGAAAGCAATTAATTTCCCATAGTTCTGTAATAACAAAGAAAGGAAAGAAAGAGCTGTCCTCCTCCCACAGCTGATAGCTCTGTTCCTGTGCCTAGATCAGAGTCTTGGAAGATTGGACAATCTGGGTTCTGTTCCCATATCTTCTGCAATATTCTCCGTGACCTTGGAAAACTCATTTGCTCTCTCCATGCCTTAAATTCCCTTTTCGCAAAAGGGAATTAATTACGCTTCATTGTTTCCAGAGAAGTGTCATTAGGCCCAATTAGTTAATGTCTGTAAAGTGCTTTGAGAGCAATCTTTTGACAGATGATATTCTAAGTGCAAAGCGTCACAGTAAAAATTTGTAGCAGTCTGGCTTAGTGTTATTTGTTTAACACAAACAATGATCTTGGCAGTCTAGAAATGCTAATCTGATGTATTGCACAAAGATAAAATAAAATTACATTTAGCTGGACTCTGATTCTGCTAGATACCAAATTGCATGCCTTAATGTAAACACTAGTTACTGAAAGTTGTCTATGCAGTTATGCATTTAATTCCCTTGAAGTGAATCTTACTCATCATTAGTTCCTCTCACCCCGAATAATTTCCTGAGGACTTCCTAAAAGCAATGTTTTTAATTGGTGTGGTCATCAGGAAAAGTAGTACAGAGTAGGAAGAAATAATCAGAAAGAGACCAATGTTTGAAACTTCAGATTGTGTGTTTAAAAGAGAAGATCAGAATTAGGCAAAGGAAAGATCACTCTGGCAGCATTTGGAAAAAACCAAACCAAACCCAAGCCAACAAACCACCAGAGACGATATACTTGAAGGCTAGACTCATCAAGGCAGACACAACTAAAATCTTGCTAGTTACTGATTATTAAGACCTACACAAGAGATTGAAGACTTTAATATTTGATGGAAAGAGCTGATAAGATTTGGATGCAGTGGTAAAGAAGAATGAAAAAAGTCAAAGATTACCACTCATATTTTAGATCTTAATGGCAAAGAGGATGACGCTTATAAAAAGAAATGAAAAAAAAAATTAAAGGACAATAGACAATAAAGAAACTTGTATGTGATATAACAGCACAGACTTTCACCAAAAAATCCTCTATGAAAAGAAAATAGTTGTACATACTGTTGCAACCTGGAAAGAGATAGGTATAAGGTGCAAAATACTAATACCAAAATCCATTTTCAAACAGCCTAATAAACTGAATAGGTATGAGGCGATTTTGTTCAACAGCATACTGTAGACAGAAACTATGCAAGAAAATGGCCCTATAGGTTGTTGGAGGTCCATCCTACACTTCCCACTCAGCCTGTGCTGGGCAGGAAGGTTAGTGCATTTATGCAGAATGTTTTATGGGATCATGGACTAGAATAACATTTATTATCTTCTACATATGCTACTTTAAAAATATTTTTCAATAAGAGCTGATTTAATTAAAATAGCATAAGTAAAATTCAGCAAAAAGAAAGTTACTTTTACCTATTATGATCTGTTTATTTGTCCTATTTATTGTTACATTTTTATTTATAACCTATACATTTAGTTAAATAAATTGATATTGGAAAAACCCAACATTTAGATTTAATAAGGTATTGAGCAGTAGCATGTTGATGTTTTCAGAAGACATTTTTCTGCATTGCTTAAAAGGCAAGGAAGTACAAGGCTGAGATCTTAAAGAACTGGTTAGGTGCTAAAGGGCAGCTTTGGAAGTTAGTGCTCTGCATATCTCCCGTGGCTTGAGGGGAAGAACTTGAGAGGCAAAGTGGATCATCCAAGCTCACAATCTGAACATGTGCTTTCTGTCCCTATAGACTGACTGATACAAAGGATTAATGGTGGAATTAATGACCTAACTGAAGCCAAACTTGTGGCTATTTTGCTTCTCTTTTATGTAAATAGTCAGTCTGTGTAAGTCAATAATTCAATGAATGTACTTGTAAGGTATCTCGTATAATGTCTGTTGAACTTGATTTGGAAATAGAAGCACTTTTGTTTCTGCTTTGGCCGTAAATCCCAGTTCAGATACAAAGCTCCTAATGCTTTTTCTAAAAAGAGTTAGCAATTAATATAGAATCCAGATTTTGCAGAATGATGCATATTAGAAAAATAAAAAACCGAAAAAAAAAGCAAAGAAAACCCCAATAGCAACCACTTGTACTAAGAAGGAAAGCCTCCATACTTTTAAACTGATGAGATTTTTTTTCACTGACTTCCGGGGAAGTCTGGAAAGCTGTTACAGCCATCACTGATTTCTATGGGAATGAAAAGAGCACATTGGAAAAAATCCAGATTTTATGGATTGTCTTAGCTATGTTCACAAAGTAAACACCTATTTGCAATTGTCAGCTCTAGCATGGTTTAAATGTTAAATGCAGAATAGTCATGGGAAAAAACAAAACAGGAAAAAAACCCTGCCTGTTTGAAACAACCTAAAGTTCATTCAGATACATGTAACTTCACCTTTTTCATCTGGTGTATTCATTGAACTTCCCACACACAGGCTACTTGGCCCCAGTCAGGGTCCAAAGTTGTCCTAAATGTTAATGACACTTCATTTTCAGAAAATTAAGAATTGAATGGCCTCTGTCTGTTTTGCAAAGAGAAAAAAAGTGGTGCTAGGTCATTCATGGTCTGCTCATTCTACGCAGCTATGGAATCATCACTGATTCTCTCTGAGTACTGTAATCCACAAGCTTTCATGTCTGAAAGCTGTTGGCAGATCAGCTTTGTCTACTGAACCCTCAGTTTTGGGTTAGTACCTCCTTTAAGGCCATAAAATGCTCTTTTAACTTCTGTGTTGGCCTTTAAATAGTTGCAGAATGGAAGTATCACTCATGATGGGGAGCTAAGGGAACCACCAGCTCGGAAATGCACCTTGAAATGCTGATTTTTTCCCACATCATTGTACATAACTTGCATATTAATATGCACCTCTTCCATTGTAGACAGTGTGTCTGGTCTGATTTATAGGTCTGGGAACTCAAATCCTTTTTTCAAAATGAGGTATTTGATACTTGTTACTGCTTTGTGGTCTGATGACTGGGGAAGTACTCACAGTCATCAGGGTCCTTAGCACATTTTAAGCTTTCTCAAAGAGAACTGGAAGTACTAGGTGTCATGGAATATAATATAAAATAACCACAAACTCCTCTGGTCCATGGTAGTAATCCAGGTCCCAGTAAAATTTAAGACAGCTGCTGGTGCATTTTTATTGACTTCTCCCTAATCAGAGTCACAGAGCAATGGTACTTCAATATCACATGTCTTGAATAGGGACAATATATTAAGCTATTCACCACTAACTCTGACATCCTGTTTTCAATCCTTCTGGATTCCCGAGCAAGATATACTGCTTACTTAACTTCCCATTACATTTTTGGATAGTTTCCTCTAAAGAGAGCAAATAATTTACCATTTTTGCTGCAACTTGCACTGGTAAAGCTTTGCACTGGTAATTTAATTCTATGTTCATTTAGTTTGAATTACACAGGGAACATCTGCAACGATTCCTAACAATAACTACATTTCAAGACAATTACACAGTAATAACTAGAGCTGCAGGATGATGTCAAAGCCAGAAGAGAAAAAAGAGGCCCGTGCAGACTTTGTGCATGAGATTAAATTTTGTTCTTAATTAGGAAAATGCAAGTTTATCAGAGAAAAGTCTTTGTGACACCACATGCATGTATTTAATATATGTGTTTCTGTATTTGCTGCGACATTTTCTCTTGGCATCAGACATTTACTTTCATCAGTGATTCTCTGAATCACTCATGAAATGAATGTCCAAATTTCCTCTCCTTCTTAGCCAATTCTTGTTAAGAAGATGAAGACAATGAAATAAAAAGACCTTGTGAGATTTATCTTGTGAATCTTATGGAATTAGGAACTGTTGGAGGCGGGAGCTACATTCCCTATATTTTCCACCACAGCTTTCTTATGTAGATTCACGGCATCTTTAGTGAATGTGCAGATACTTCCCTGTGGGTACTAGTGAACTAATTTGCTTATGTACATGGTCACATATTTTTGTCTGGAAAAGCTAAATGGTTGAGTTGACATCTGTAGTGAGTCCAGTGGCTTGGAGAGCAGCAGATTGTAGGTGCATTGCACAAATAGTATATGGGCCTCAATATGAGTGAATTTTGGATGTAGAAGGTTTCTCATGCCACCTGTGCAGGAAGCTGAACACAAACTGGCCCCATAGTGCACTCAGCTGGATCCTATTCTTTTCAGGCCATTTGATATCCAAGTTCATCTAATCTATGGAGAAGATTTTTTGTTTGTTTATCTAATAATTTTTATGCTGCTATATAGTCATCCAGAGCATGACGGACATAAACATTCACATACTACTTTTCCCTTTGAGAAGATACAATCCAGTGCCATATATTGTATTTCTGGTGCTTTAATTTCTCCCTCATTCTAATCAGTAAAGACAGAAGGGGAAGATCTGGTTTTTTTTCCAAATCTTAAAAAAAATCTATTCAGGATGCTATCAATATAAACCACAAAAATTTTGATTTTTCTGCATTACAGATCTTTTCACCTTTTGTCATAACTGAACAGATATATTGCTGATCTTTTCCAAGCTGTCATCTCCTCCAAGGAGCAATAACACTGTGGTAAATGGTTGATCTCCTAGCATGAAGATAAATCGTTCAACTCTCAGTCCTTACCCCATCTGAATCTGTCACTCAAAATCAGTGCCCCCAGCTCTCTTCACCTTCTATTGGCAAATCCCCATCTCCATCACTCAGCGTGTAGTTGCTTATGTGAAATCACTTCTGCTGTCTGTCAGGAAGAAGAAAAGTATTTGTCTGCAATTTTTGACCATGTCATCTCTTGTAAGTGAAGAAAAGAGAAAGCATTGGAAAAATACAGAGTAAGCAATGCTTTCAGTGCCATAACCAAGATTTCTTGAGGGTACAGAACTGTGAGTGAAAAGTTATTTGGACCTGAAATCCAGGAATTGCCCCTGGTTTACAGCCAAGATGAGATAAAAGTGAACACCATCAGTCATCCTGTATTCCTAAGGGCAGAGTGGCTTTTGGAGGGGAACTTTTTCACCTACAGAGGGCCCTCAGTCAAGCTTAGAAGGTTTCAGCAAACTCTGAACATTTTGCTTCCTAAAACTTGAGAGGGAAAAATGCCTATTTAGCTGTGATTTTGGAACTTCAGTTTTCTGAGAACCCCTAATCCAAACCAATTGCTTAGCCCCTCAGTCTTTTCCTTCTGCTCTTCTTACAGCAGCATGGCTGTGACTACGTTTTGTGTGTTTAAGTCTTATCTGAAAATAGTTGCTTCTTTTGTTGTTTCTTTTGTTAAATTTCTTTTTTTTCTTGAAAAGCCCTCAAGTTTTAATACGAAAATATGTACTTGCAGAAGATGATACTAAAGCAATGCAAATGCTAGTTTTTACGCATCTAGATGAAGACTAGTGAACCAGTGTCCATAGTTAGTAAGGTTTCACAGTACTAACACACAAAATGTGTCAATATCAGCTTCCAGGAAAGTAAATGAAATTCAGAAAAACATTTCTTTCAATGTTATAAAACAAAGAAAGATGTATTTTTCAGTTGGATAGTTGTTCAGCTCAGCAAAAATATACAGGGGAAGCACCAAAAAACTTCTGAATTAGCAGCAGTAAAACCTACTGCAGTATTAGTGTGAAGTTCAACTATAAAAATGGAGATCTGATAATGTGGCTTTCTACTATCAGTTTCATTCACTGGAGTAACAGTGTGTGTACTCTGTTGTAATCCAAATTTTCAGATTGCTCATTAGCATCACAGTGCATCACATGTTAGTGCTTAGCAGGAATATCATATAGCAAACATCTGACCACAGTTTTGATAAGTTTCCTAGGAAAATTATATGAGAGAAAGATGTGTTCCAGAGTATATTTTAATATTTATCTGATAATCTGGAGTTGCTCTAAAAAAGGGGATAGAGTTACTTGTGCTTGTCAGATGCCGGGAAATATGTAAAATCAGAATTCATGCCTTCAAGTGGTTTTTAAAAATTGTAAATAGGATGGAACAAGGATTGTTTGTTAAAAATAAAATTAGTCATATTTAATAATTCATTTTCTGAGTCTCTCTGACTAATCTAATTCTTTGTATCCTTTCTGAGAGCACTAACACCTTTTTCAGCTGCACAAGCACGTGATTGTTAGAAGAGATATTGGTCAAGGACAATCTAACCAAAATGCAGATTGATGAAAAGATTTCCTGTGGTACCATTAATAGGGTAGTACATCAGCTCTGTTACAGATATTTGCTTTACATCTTTGCTATTTCAATCATGTCAGACATTTGGGAAAGTGAGCAACGGGCTTGATGCTTTACAGTGAGAGGTCATTTACCAAAATTGTGCCTACTATGTGGTCTGACAACAGTGGTCTTGGGGAACCTTTGGTTTGACTACTATGTATGGTCATACTACATATTTAATGAATTGCCCTTGTGGCTGGAATTCTTTAGCATTTCTAGCTCTCCAGTGCTTCCTCTTAATTGTTGCTCACTCAAAATTCTGAGGTGTACGTTCACTCAAAACATGAGGTCCAGTAAGAGAAAACTAAATCCCAAAGAGCCTTTGGCTTCCTTGAAGTAACAGAATATTGGTCAGGGCACGTCACATGTTTCAGAAACATAAGAACAAGACCTGAAAGGAGCTTTTTATCACTTGTCCTGAGCTCCAAAACCACCTGCTAATATTGCTACTTCGTGATGCTACCATAAAACTAAGAGCCTGCCAGCATTTTATCATGAAAGGATATAACTGAATCTTGCACATTCCATCATATAGAAATTTCACATTTGTGGTCCAAATATCTTTTTTGCTTCCCAGGTTTAGCTTAAAAGTGTTTTACTGTAAATGGAAGAGCAATCTTGCTTTTTACAAACTTTATGCGCATGCTGTGGCAAAATTTTATTTTGTGATGCTTTTGGCTTGCTTATACATGTTTAGAGTGACATAGCATGTAACTCATTTAAGAGTACTTTGGCTGTGGCTTTCTATCTCTTTCTGGGTGATTTTGCATAGATGGGGGATATCTATTGATAATCTGTGGAGCCAGGACTACTCTTTATCTATACTTTGCCTATTCCTCAGACAGGAGGAGCTTGACTCACTACAGGATTTTACCTTCTCCTGCCAGTTCTAAGCAGGAAGGGAAGTCTTTACTGGCTCCTGTGTGCCAGAAAGATTGAAGGCAGGAAGAGGGCAAGGAGCTTCCTTAAGGAAAGCCTGAACTTCTGACAGTCCCTCAAAAATCTATGGACTTTGCATACCTGAAGGCTGCAGTCATTTTTGTGGGAAAATTAATGGTCAGCTTTGCAGAACAAACTCTGGAGAACTTCTATTTACACCAGGAGTAAACACATAGAAGAACAAATTTTTTTTTTTAAATATGTAGATTTAAATTCTTGTTGCAGATTAGTTGCTAGTAGAAGTGAGTTGTTAAAGTCACATGGCTTTACTAGTGTCCCAGGTTACAATATAGATGTATTCCATTACCACCAGCTGTGGGCCATTAGCTGTTATCTCCTGCTATGACCCACCCCTGATAACAGACAATGGGCCAGCAAGAAACCACTGCATGACTCATGCACTTATCTCATCCTATTGTGAGATGCTCCGCCCAGGAGGGAGGAGCCAAGCATTCCCACCTGGATATAACCTGGCCTTGGAACTGCCTAAGGGAGCCCTGTCTACTGGGTTCCCAGAGGACAAGAGCTACCACTGGACCTTCAGCTGGAGATCAGACCTTCCACAGGATCACTGCTTCAACTGAACTACTCCATCCGGACTGCTACCACCACCCTAACAGGGTGTCAGGTTGTATCTGACTTTGTCAGTGCTTTTTCCTTGTATTATTTCACTTATTTTTAATTTTTTCCTGTTAAATTTTAATCCTGACTTGTGATCTCCCACTGGTTTGTTTTCAAACAAATACAGCTAGACTGCAGTTAAAGGCTGACGTTATCTCAAACTGTGGGAAAAAAACAAATAAAAGGAATTAGATTAATCTTTGAAAGCGCTCAAGGCCTTAAATCCTTGTTTTACAAATGTTATCTTCTATTGTAACACTATTGTGGGAGTTATGTGCCAGACATGATGATTATTTTTCAAACAGAGCTAATAAAATATGTAAACATTTTTAAAATAACAAGCAAACATTCTTGAAAGAAGGCGACATGAGCATAAGTAAACATAATGTTATTCTATCATGAAATAGGCCAGTAAGTTTTTCCTCTTGGAAAGATAGTAACAAGGGCTCATGTTTGTTATGATAATTTGAGGTTTCAAAAGTGTTTGTGCAATTTTGAGAGTCATTAGCTTCTTTTTTAGTAATGTTTAAGATCCGCATGTAGATTTATCTACAACTATGGAAACAAAGATCTGAAAACTACGTAGAAAGTAAGATCTAAGCTGGGATTGGGTTTTGCAAGTGGCCTTCTTAAATACAATGAGAAACTAAATTGCATTCACCACTGTGAAGGATCTTGGATTTAAATCTTGAACTGCCTCACAGACCTCTGAAACCTGGAAATACCTCCTTTGGTGTGACTAGCTTTGCAATAAGTGCTTGTATTAGAAATTTGAGTCTTGGAACTGCAAAATAATACTATTTGGACATTATCTTTGCCTCAGTGAAAATGCAGGCACTTCTTTGTTGGGGAACACTAGATGCAGGATAAAAGTAGTGCATGATAATAGATGTTCTGGGCAGTCTGGCAGACAAGTCTAATTCTAGTGACAAATCAGTTCAGCATGATTGCTGAAACATGCTTGACATAGAAACACCTACTGAGGATCAAGAGCAAGAGACTTGAAAGGAACTCTTATTCTAGACTGAGTCTCTTACTCAAAAAATGAGAACAAAGCAGAAGGATTGGTATAGATCTTAGACTATACTGCTGAGCCATTCTCATTCCCCCCTAACTTGTTATTTCTACCTGCCCCCATAATAAAATAAATATGAGTGACTGGATGCAGAAAAGGCCACAAGAACTTTAACATTTCTGTTATGTTGCCTGTTGGGAGAAATTCAAAGACGTGTAGGAGGGTGAGAGGCCTGACCCACCGACTGGGCCAACAAGTTCCCCATCATGTCTCTGAGATGTTTGTTCATTATCCAAACTTTCACAAGGATGTCGGAGATCTCAGGTCTGTGTTTAAACATACAGATGATGCCACCCTGTATATTAACATTTTCTTACATTATTTTTTAAATTTATTTTTTCAGAACTATGTTTTCTTAGAACATTCTCATCTGGAAAAGCAATGTGAAAGCACCTGTCAAATTTGGAAGGACAAATGGATTGGGTTTTCCATAAATCCACTACTGTCTTTTTTTATAAAATGGAAGGGATGGAGTTTTTGAAGATGCACAGAATTTTTAGGGGCAAGTACTTTCTTTTGTGTTTTAGAACTCCTCAGTACTTCTTTGTTTCCTTCCCATAAATGATTCCAGGGAAACGGCTTTACAGCAGCAGAATATGTCACTCCTTGGAGAAGGAAACCTCTCTTTGAAGGATAGAGCTCAGAAGAGGTTGGTGGTCTGTCAACTTGGGAGAGTCTATCCCTTTTTATGGCTTATTTTTTTGGATGTGTGAATGACTTCCACCTTGAAATGGGTATTTGCAAGCACATCTATTCCTATAGCTGATGAAATTTTATTTGCTCTGTATGTTGCGCTGCTTCAAAATGGGGTAATATCTAATTTGAATGTTCTCTTATGGGTTCCTTTGCATCTTATATCCTTGAGGCATTTTCTCCATTTGGTACCTTATTTGGTAACCATTTTTCATGTGTGAACTTTTTGCCTACATCTTTCTCATATTTTCTGAAATATTTTTTGTTTTTCCAGAGTTGTTCAGATTTTCACCTTACTTTACTCCCTCCTTCTGTTGACATTTAGGTCTATAAGATTCTTAACTGGCTTAACATGGCTATTGCATTTTGGCCATGCAGGCTGTGCTGACTTTTAGAAGTCTGATGAATTTCCTTACTCATCTCAGTGAAATATGACTCAAGTGGCCCATTCCAAGCTGCAAGTACCTCACCCACAAGGACTTCAAATGGTCTGGTTGAAAAGAGAGGAAGGGAGGATGTAGATCTATCACTCAAACTTCTCCTCTACCTTCCTACAAAGGGGAATGGTAATGAGAGAGTGGAAAAACAGGCAATTATAAAAATATTCAGATATTAATCTGCATACTCCTTTCCTATCCACTCTCTGGGCATGTAAAAGTGACTTTCCTAAACACGCATTTTCCAAAATCTCAGATCTGTGAATGACACGGTCCTCTCTTTGCCACTTCACAGATATCTGCCTGCACTTCACATAATTTCAGGGAATATTAGTCCCTTGATTATGTCAGTATCTCAGAGAAACAATTCACAGTGTTTCTATGCCCTTGCAGTTTCATCCTGTCATTTCTAAAAAGTATTGCCTTGTACCTGAAATGTTCTGTTCCTGTTCAATGACTTCATGATACTTCCTGTTTAACAATGGACAGTAATGGAATGCATAATTAAAATAGCATTGCTTAGTCACTAAACTCTCTGGCCATCTTTATAACATTGTTTTAATTGCATGAGCACAGTGCATGTCTATTATTTGGGACTATTACAGGTGTTAAACCAGTGAGATGAGGAAGAATGAGTGAATGCCTTGTCTTTTCTAAACTCAAGTGAGCATTCTCCTTAACTCCTTTCATGAGAATTATATCCAAGTTTATGTAGGTCTCTCATGTTCCGTTATAGGCAGTTTTCAACAGGGTTTACAACAGAACAAAGCAGAAATGAGTTGAGTAAACAATTGGATTTTCCCGTGCCCTTCTGTTGCTGGTAGTTTACATGTTGCTCATGCAACTGCTCCAGGCATGCTGGGCTCGATCCATTTTTAGAAAATAGTACTTACCAGAGTATTTTGCTCAGAACCTGCATGGCTGTTGTTTAATGTCTTGTGATGCAGGAGGAGTATTTCAACCAACATCACTCTACAAAGTATTGAGCTATTCAGTCTGCTTCTGTACATGCCTTTGCTATTGTTTCCCTCCTCATTCCCAGTTTATAAGGAGATGTTCATATACCTGAAAGAGTTCTTCATTTTTGTTGTTGCATAGTATCACTATTATTTTTCTCCATGCTAGCCTTTTGTCCATGCTAATTTGTTAGTACCATAATTTTAATTCACCAAATACACTGAGTCATGCACGGCACAATGTAATAAAGGCAAGTTTGTATTGTGGATCCAACTGCAAAGCGCCAGGGTAAGGCTCCAAGCTGATATCCCTCCCTCAAAGAAAATGAAGAAAATCCAAAAGCAGTAACTACTGTTGCAGACTATAAAACGGTTAATAGAAAATTTTGTGTGGATTTTCAGCAAGATTTTTCTGTTTGTAGAAATCATGGATGTGGAGAAACTCAATATCCACACATCTGAAAATGTCAGCTGTGCAACAGGGCAGTATTTCATTATGTTTCTACCGACAAGGCTCAAAAGAGGTTATAAACTTTCCAGTCACTGATAGTCAGGGCTTCAAAAGTGCTTAAGGCTTTTGTAATCATTTTTGTAGCCAAAGTCCAAGGTTGCTAAGTGTGTATATGTGGAGACAAAGGCTTGATCTTTTTCAGAAGCAATGTGGTACTTTAAATGCCTCAAAAACTGTTTATTTTCATGCATATCAAAGGACCTGACTTTTGAAAACCAATGAGAACCTATTCTGTGAAAGATAGACTTTCACAGTGCAAGCGCTCAAGAATAAAGGACCCTAAGGTGTATTTTCAGTGCTGGCAGCACCGAGAGTTGCATAGCAGTTTCTCACTCTTTCTGTGGCTCTCTATGCCCCTTCTTTCAAGTGTAACTCTGAATTACAGCCCCTTCTTGACATGCACTCCCAGTGCCCCAAACCTTTCCTCCCCCCAGTGCTGGAAGCTCTGTGGGGAGGAAGGGAGGGAGGGATCTCTGTGGTCTCCTGGCACTACAAGACAAAGGTCAGTAAATCTAAATCTTTCTGTGAGGCAAAGATGATGCGTCCCTCTGCTTAGTTCTCCAAATCGATAGAGACTGCATCTGTGTGTTTTTCAGCTAGTACTGTAACCTGAGAGTTCCTACCTCCCAGCTGGGAGTGGATATGCACCCACATATCTGTTTGTCAGATTTGTTGCCTCATTTTGTGCTGTTAATGTTCTTGCTCAAATGGAGTTATTTCCTGTTGGTGTATTACAGATGTTCCTTATGCCCATTGGTTTTCCTTAGTATGAAGTCTTGCGGAATTTTTTTTATCTTTAAAACACTTATATGTACTTTCTTGCATCTTCTCTACATAGTCCATTTTATGCCCATGGCAGATCGATGATGTAAAGTAATTTTTTTGTACCCCTTTAAATTTTAGTTGTTGCAGATCCTAGCAAAGGTACAAGCAACAATAAGAAGACTCCTCCCACCTGCTTTCAGGAGGTGTAACATCCCACTAACATAATCTTGCACTGTTTTTCATAATTTAGAAAGATGTTTCAGATAACACAATCTAATACAATGCTACCCACTTTTTTACTTATTTTAACGGAGACTGCTCAGTGAAGCTTCACAGATTTTTTTTTTTTTTTTTCTTTTTTTTTGTTGAAACAGACGTCTTGGAAGCCCCTACATTCTTCTGATCACTAAATATACTTCTGAACACCAGTTCTCCTGCTGTCTTTCACCCCTGAATTGTTGCTGTGGTGATGCTCATGAAAGCTACTGTTAGGGGAGTGTTAGGAAATACTAGAGCTCTCAAGGATGAGGGTCATAAGCTAAAGTGTTGTCCGCCATTTTCCTACAGTATTTAAGATTGTTTTAAAATATTTGTGTAATTATCAGTAATTGGTTTCTTCTATATTCAAGCTCTGTTTGCAGTTATTAGCCTCTTAGAATCATAGAATAGTTTGGGTTGGATGTGACCTTAAAGATTATCCAGTTCAAACTCCTCTCACAGGCAGGGATGCCTTCCATTAGACCAGGTTGCTCAGATCTTGTCTCTCACTGCTCCATGCAGAGTGGGGCAGGTTAGAAAGCCTCCTCTTGGTTATTCATTTTCTTTATGTCTGAAATACCAAGGGCATTTATGTGAAGGACTTCAGACCAACCAAATCTGAAGAGAGGACTTAACATGGCAAACCTTCCAGTCCTCCTAAGGACAGCAACAAATTTCAGATGTTAAAGAAATTATAAAAATGGGAACCATTGTACCTAGCTGTGATGCAAAGTAAATATGAAACATTGTGATTTGGAAGTAGAAGAGTAGCTGGAAGTTAGACTTTCCCTCAAATGAATCAGGAGCAACTGTCAAAAGATCAGTAGGTTTTTTCCCTCATGGATAAAATAAGCTCAGGCCATTAGCAGGAATCATGGGAGAAACTACTGTGCAGAATTGGAAAGAGGGAAGAAGAGATAAGTCAGTGGCCATAAATATTATGACTTCTCTTTATTACTTATTTAATTATGTTGTGGTTTTGTACATGTATTCTTGTTTAGATTTGATAAAAATGATGACTTTGTGTCAGCAAAATTTTTTTAACATAAAACCTCTTAAAAATTAAAGCTCAGGAATGTATATTCTCTCCCAGTTTCAAACACAATGAAATACATCTCCCAGCAATCATTTCTGCTGAGACATGAAGATTTTAAATGAGAATTCTGAGAATGGGAAGAATAACTGTGAGGTTACGAATGGCTACTTTTCATTATACAACAGCAAAACTCAGTGCTTATCTCCTCAAAGAGCAGTGCAGTGTCAGCAAAAAGACTGATATCTCTTCAAATATACTGTTTTCAAACTAATTCACAGATAATGCATCCTTGGACCTTAAGAGTCAGAAAACTGAGGTTTAACTTCTTGTGAGTCATTCAGGTATTGTGGACTTTCCTTGAAATTTGAAGAGGCCCATGCGTATTTTCTGTGGCACCATTTTTATATAGACTCTTGATAGCTAATATTTTTGTGATTCAGGCATGCTAGCTTAAAACTACAGACCTGTAGCAGACCTTATTTACAGAGGAACCTTACATTCCTACATTTTGTAGCATTCAGCCTCAGTCATAATCTGTATGATTCATGCAGGAAATTATTCAGCTATGGAGGAAAAACAAAAGAGTTGACAGCAAATTCAGACTGTAAAACAAAGCAAAAAGAAATCAAACTGCAGGGATGAAAAGAAGGACGTACTTGAGCTTTCTTTAAAAATGGGAATGGATTCAGAAACATTAAGGGAAGAATGTAGCCTGAGGAGGACTGTGGGACTTAAAAGAGTGACAAAATAAGTTACTTACCAAGATAGCATATTAATTATGTAATTATTTGCTTTAGTGCTTCCAAACAAGGAAAATGAACAGATGCCAAAAATCATTATTAACTACCAGATAAAGAAGTTACAAGGAAAATAAATATTTTGCCATGACTTGTGAGGACAGACATAAATATCCAACAATGAAAAAACTCTTCCCAGAAACCACGTGAATATTCAAGAAAAAGGACACACTTCAAAATAGTTCTGAAAAATTTTTGATCATATCTCAGTGGAGACTCCTGGGCTTCATCTGTACAACCTTTGGTAAGCAGGCCCTGCTTAAGATGGGGCCCAAGTCCCTGGATCACAGAGGGGTGAGCTGGCAGTGCCATTCTGCACGTCCCCTTCACTGTGACATTGTGTTTCTCATCCCAAAAACGCAGCAGGCTTGTACCAGATTTGAGCCAGGTGGATGCAGCCAGGTGGATGATGAGGGGTTTAAAACCTGTGTATAAATATACTAATTGCCCCCTCAGTACTGTGCCTGGTGTGTTAATAGCAGAGAAGCAAAATCAGTTCTCTTACTAGTGCAAACAGAAAGTTTTGGTCTTCTTTAACAAAAACCCTCTATTATATTTCATTGTCTAGGCCTTTGTTTTTGTGACTATTTTGTTGAAAAAGGAGCAAAAAGTAATTGGAAAATAATATACCGAACCAGAATTTAGGAAAAAAGATTATGATAAGCGTACTGCACTAGGTGCTTTCACCTGACTCTTTGGTGTAGCTATTTGTTTTTCTTTATCAGCTTCTCTAACTACCTTTGTTTCTAAGACCTCCTGCTTTTCTGCCCAGCATTTGCAGTCTCCAGAAATTTGTGGGTACCAGGAGACTGTTAGCCTTATATTTGATGAGAAAAGCTAGATAAGGAGTTGTTTAATGTTTTCTCCTGCATCTTGTTGACCTTTTCTCAAGAACTGAAACCTGAAAGGGGCACAGCTACTTCTGAACACTGATGAAGGCAGCTGTGGAGCTGGGAGGAGGACAAAGGCCTAGACTGTAGAGTTAAAAGAAAAAAGAAAACCCTGATGTGTTAGGCTTTGCTCCTGCTGTTGAAGCCCTTATATTTCAACTTTAATTGCATGCAGCAGCATAAAGCATCTTTTCATCTCCTCTTCCTATTTACTTTCTCTAGTTCTCTTTATTTACCTACTACTGTTGCTGTGCTTTGTCATGCCCAAGTGTCTTTAAAGGCAATCACCCTAAAAGAAGATGAGTTTTGTTAAGCTCTCCAGTGAGTTCGGCTCTTCATAGGCAGACCAAATCTCCTATGTGTAACAAGCAACAACATTTGGTTTGAAGAACACTAAAATCTTCACCAGTCAGTGAGGTGTTCTTCCTAAATTATTTCTGTCATCAAGTTTTTCTCCATTAGCCTGCATTTGCTCATGTAGTAGCGGCGTGAAGTTACTATTCTATAAGGTGTTTATAAAGCATCTTGCCTTATTTTCTCTTCCAGAAGGCAAGAAATGCTAGTATAATTATCATCTTTGCATGGTTCTGATGGATATTTGCAGCAATCAAAGTAAGTATGTGATAAGACTTAAGTTTACTTATATTCTGCCACAGGAACATGGTAAACTCTTAAAAGGACGGGAATTGTATTCTCCAAATAAAAAGCAAGTTTATTATTTGCATTGGTCCACGTTATAGAGTTGTGCAACAATTATTTGATCTTTCTGCTTTTTCTCTGAGAGTTCCACCCAAAATCTGCCATGCCCCTAAGAAGAAATCATGCCCTTAGAGTCCAGAGGTCAGACAACTGGCATCTACCTATATTCACTGGTTCCTTGCATCATTTCTAGGCTGAAGGTTGTTTCACACTGGGCACTGGAATTGAGTCCCTTATTGTGGGAGAAGGGAATCGATTCCAAAGGGATTTAATTAAATCAGGATCAACCCACTGCTCTATATAAATATATAAATATCAGTGATTTGGCCTTTTAAGCATTATGGTTCTGTAAACAAAAAATAGTGAGAAGGATGAGTGTGTTGAAGGACAGTTTGAAGTTTAATATTATTGCTCCAGGGTTCTACAGGAAGTTGTGATCAAATGTGATCAAATAGAAGGCATCCCAGTGTCTATCTCTTCTGTAGACTTCAGAGAAGTTTCTTTACTGTCTTTCAGTTTGAGGATGTTTCACAGTTTTCTAGGCTGTTGCTATAAGAGTAGGAACTTTTCAAATCATAGAGCAAAGGAGTGTATTAAAATTTTTATGGCCACTGTGGATCTACTGCTGTCAGCAAAGTATTGTATGTCTGTCATGCTTAGAAACGTGAAATATAAAGATTTTTTTAAAAAATAGTAATAGATTTTTAGATCAAAGGAGCTGCTAAAATTTCCCTGTCTGAATCCTACATTGATCTTTATCCTTTTTCCCCCAGTTTTGGCTTGTATTTTTCATTAGTTTCACTGGGACAATCTGGTGACAGACAGACAACAACTTTGTTCATTTCAATTTATATTTTTACAAAAGGAAATAAATTAGTTCATTAATCAATATTAATTTTTTGTTAGACTCCCAAGGAAAATGAACCATTCAGCTGATTAATTGCTCAGTGAATTTTTTAGTGGCCTTGTAATAGCACATGGCTACATAGCATTATTAATTATTATTTTGTTCTCTTGTTCTTTATTACTGATATGCAAAAAGCCATCAGTATATTTAGAAATTTCTTCATGTGCACACAGAGGAGTTGAGAAAATGCAGCCAACACTATCCTTGCTCCAGAGCTGCTAGAGGTGCTTGCCTGGCCAGATTTTGGCAGATGTTATAAATAATGCCTAGTCCACTTTTCATTTCTGTAAAATAAACAGATTCTCTTTTCTTTTTACAAAAGTGAAAAATGGACAAGGTATTGTTTCTTAGCAAAGTACTTGGCCACAAAGTGTGTCATTTTATATAAGAAATAAATGCAATTTCACTCTGCCTTAACATGTGTTTGGCAAGCAAATACAGGGTCATAGAGAGGTCAGAAACTTGCAAAAAATTTTATTTGCTTTTCAAGATAGAAAAAAGAGGAAGGGGAATGAGAGCAGTGTTTTTTTAGACAAATAAACTGTCACTCATATGCTGTCTTTGCTTAATAGGTGTTGACAGGAAAATAAAATAGGAATTATTTTTTAATGAGAAATAAATAACCTCATTGTTGCATGTCATATTTAAGCTGCACAGTCCAGTCATTTTTAAATGTTCAACCCTTAGCTAACCCTGTGTTCATAGATTTGAGTGTGTCACTACTCAAACATAACGAATGTACCCCGAATGAGTCTGGGGCATATTATACCTCCTGTTATCTCAGCTTCTCAAGAGCAGCAGAGGCATGAGTCAGACATGTGCCTCTGAGGTGACCAAGGCCAGTTTTCTACTGGGCTGCCCCAGCAGAAGTGCACTCAGCTGTTTAAGGGAGGTCACTGCTTATAGGGACACAGGAAAACTCAGGATGGAAGGTCAGCTGTGAGGTCAGACCAGGGTGCTCAGGGCCTTGGCCAGTCTAGGCTTGCAGACCTCCTGGGATGGAGACTGTGCAGGATCCCTCTGCTCATCCCTTGTGAGGACTGGAATACAGCCCAATATCCAGGATATAGTGCCCGATATTACCCACTCTCTGTAACAAAAGTGACATCACCAAACTGCAGAGAGGCCAGGGGACGGTCACTTAGGTGGTGAAGGGCCTTAAACCTGTGTTCTGTGGGGCAGCTGGGGCAGACTAACCAGGAGAAGAGAGGGCTTGGAGAATGCTGAATCACAACTGACCACTACTTAGAGAAGTTCTAGGGAAGATGGGCCCAGCTGCCTCTCTGAGGTGTACAGTGAAACATCAAGAGGCAAATGACACAGGTTGCTACAAGTGAAAATCCACTTAGATACATGTTAAAAAAAACCAAACCAAAAACCAAACAAATATAGAGCATAAGGTGGTGAAATTTTCATCCTAGAGACTTTCAAACCTCAGCTGGACATGGCTCTGAGAAACCTCCTTTAGCTGAAGTTAACCTTATTTGGGGGTTGAATTAGGGACTTGCAGAGGTCCTTTCCTACCTAAATTATATTACAATTTTGTAATTCAGAGTTTTGAATGAATAGGAAATTCAAGGCAAACTTGATAGTTGATTCCAAATTATTTCATCCCACAAACATTGCTTTCTTCTGGAATATATGTTTGGTAGGCAATTCCTACCATATTTCAAAGACAGGAAAAATCCTGTTCTCTTTTCTGGATTTACTGCAAAGACTCCTTTTTCTGGTTTTAGAAAATTAAATGGTAGATAAAATGGCTGGGATGTTTATGGGTTATAACAAGAACAAAGCTCATCATGACCCCCTTTGGATATTGTGACTTAAGAAGACAGAATTCAAAAGCTCTGAAATCCTGAATGACACTTTAGTGAATAACTAGAATTAAAAAAAAAAAAAATTGTTTGATTTTTAGATAGTTTAATTAATTATTCCTCTGTGCAGCTCATCACACAAGTTACTCACATGAATAATAAACTACTGTATATAAAGCAGTTACCCCAAACCTCAAAATGACTCATCTTAAACAGCATTTCAATAGGACAAGCTATTTATTTGAAGAAAATGAGATAACAGATATCTGTAGATAACAGATTCTTGGGACAGATAAAATGAAGAAACATGGCTTCTCATAGAACTTTTAAGCCAAGGGACACATTCTTGTTTTCTTTCTCAACCTGTTCAAAATGTAATGAAATAAATTATTCATGTATTTGTGACAATTACCATTCAGAAGACTTCCATGAAGCCTGCCAAACTACACAAGACTACAGAAATTGCTCTTTTGGTATGTTCTTGCCTGGTGAAAGAAGGACGTGCCCAAGGACTTGCTCTGCTGAAGGTTATGAGGCAACTTCTGAGGGTAAGGCTGATTAAATATTTTAAATAAACTTAGTGCAGGTGTCCAAAAAATGACAATGTGCATCAATTAGTACTGATAAACTCAGTTCTGATGAGCCTGAACAGTGATGTTCTGGTTGTGCTCTGCTCTGACAATGGCACTGTATTTTTATCTTTTCATGAGCTCCCCTTCCATGTTGCAGCCTCTCCTTGTGTGAGTGGGGGCAGTTGAGTTCTCGTGATCACCCTACAGCCTGAAGCCTGTCCTCTGCTCACCATACAGGAACCAACAGAGGCAACAAGGGCAGACCAGACCAGGGCAAGAACTGCAGACAATCACAATTCTCATAACGCATGCATTCTCTTACCTGCCCCACATGCTTTTTTCTATCACTTGCAGGACTGTTTGTCATAAAAAAAAAAGGAACTTGTGTTATATTTAACAGTGATTCTATGTTTTCTTGCTGACAAAGAAAAAGTGAGCTTGAGCATTGTTATGCTACCACCACAACATTATTTAAAAGGACAATGGCAAGGTAAAAATAACTTCTGTTAGAATATGTATCTTATGTGATGCAACAGCTCCAGATGTTAGAAATAAGTGGATTTTTAAAACCAAATTATCTCTCACTATTAAGAGTAATTTGTTTGTCTCATATCTTTCTCATCAAGGACAAATAAAATGCATGGGTCGATGTCACTTCTGAACTATCTGCAGGAGGTTGGCACAAGTGTCTCCATCCACAGTGCAATAACACTGCAATAATTAGGCCAAAACATGGCAGAAATATATTTAAATCCTAGACCAGAAGTGTTTTAATTGGAAGTAAACATAAAAATTTTAAGAAGGCTTATTAGTGACCTCATCCCTGATAAGTGCATGAGTTCTTACAAAACTAAAACCAGAGCTTGACAGCATTCCTCTATAATGGGGGTGAGGATATGCATAAATTTTGAACAAGATGGAGCTATAGGGGACAAAAGATACAATATAACATTCCGTTAGTCTAGATCCTAGCACAATGATTAACACTGACAGATAATTTTGCTTGTTTAGATAAGAAAGACAGTTTTATTGGCTAAATTGTATTGCCCCAGCAGCCTGGTACATTGCAGCTCCTTTTGTCTCTCTGTTACTGTCATCATCTTTAACCCCTGATTCTCTGATACTTAGTGTTCAACTCTACCACAGCTGCTCTGATGATTTATGTTACTAAGTGGATCAGACAGTGTAGCTTCAGAGGTCCACTTTTTCCACTGTCAGTCAGTGATGAGTGAGATTACTGATGACTTAGAAATTATAAAATCTAGCTGTATTAAATTACCTGTTACCTTTCTGTCTATTGTCTGAAGTTATGCAATTCACACTGATACAGACTGGAACTGACCAATATTCTCAAATCCTTTATAATAGAAAAGTGCATTTCTTATTCTAAGCAAGGTCACATACAATCTGTCAGTGTATTCTCAGAGAAATGTGCTTAGTGTTCTTCTATTTAGGTATGTGCTGTAGTATTTATAGAATGCTTTCACAGTTTTCTTATGAAATATATATTACATACACAGAGTTCCTTCATACAAGAATCACACATAAAATGTTTATGTTCACGTTTATTCTCCTGTTTTGCAGGCTTGCTTTATACATGGGATGGATATTCCATTAATTTAATTCCTAATTCTTGTCACTATTTTCCACTCTGCCCTTATACCATAAACATTTACCTTTTTTTTTTTTTTTTGGACAAAAGCAGAAGCAAGAGGAAAAGGTGTAGAAACAAAATCTCTCCTCTTGATGTGACATGGCTCTCTCTCAGTGCTCACTGAATTCAGACTACTCATTTTTCACAAGTCAACTGATTTTCTGAGGCTAGAAGTAAATAGGAGGGGTGTCAGACATTTCCAGGCTTTTTAGCTCAAAAGTTACTGACAGGCATTTCTTTTCAGAGAGCAGCTAAAACTGCATGAGAACATTGAAATGTTCTCGACTGAATAGAGAAAAAGGGAGTTCTTCAGACGCACTTTAAAGCTTCAGCAGAAATCACAAAAGCCCTCAGTACATGTAGGAATAAACAAATACCTCCATAATAGTGCCTTGGGAGAAATGGAGCACTGTGGAGGGAGAACCTCAGTTCTTCTAAAGTATATGATGACAAATCCAGACCTAACAACTACAATAAGATTTTCATGACACTTGCGTAGGAGTCTATAACCTAAACATGAGCATCTAGCACAAATTTAGATTCCTTAAGGCATCCAGGATATTACATACCGTTTGTTGATATAACAAAAAATATGCACTGTCCAGTGATGGCAGAGAGACCTACCTTAATATAATTCTCTTCTGTGCATATTGTACATGGTTCCTTTCATGCTTTACTTCTGTATTTTTTCCTCCAAATGTTTGTAAGCAAGGTTTAACTCTTCCTGTTTTAATAGAACATAGCTTGTATTTAGTGCAGGCTCATTAAATGTTCAGTGCCAGGCTGTGCGATTTCCCCTTGTTCTACTAAACACAAATACACGCAGATTCCAAACCCAAGGCCTTCTCTAACCCAGTACAGTAGTAAAGATCTGAAAAGTTAACTGCATTTTCAAAGAAGGTTTCAAGATCCTTCAACGAGTCATATCCTTGTGTGTTGGGTAAACAAGGAGGCCTCTCCATCTGATGCCTTTCTGGTCGAGGGCAGATATGTAGGGCAGGAGTAAATCCTGCAGTGCTAGAAGGGTAACTGGCAAATTGCATCTCTAGATTAAGCTATAAAGCTCCTCTCTCTGTGTGGTTTTGGGGATTTAGTGGGAGGAAGCCACAGAAAGATAGTAAGAAGTCTGGTGAGGTCTTCCTAGTCACCTTTGATGGAGCACTATTGCAGCTGCGCTGGCTAAGAACATATTTTATTCAGTTTCAAAACAACGTTTTTGTACCCATTTACCTTCTGATTGCTCACCTCTGCCCTTCATCAGCTTAGACCTTTCTATAGTACTAGTTACAGCAATTTAGATTTAGATACTACAAAGTGCAAAGAACTTTCAATGCAGAGCAGCATGGGGTGCTCTTCTGTATTCTGTCCTGATGCTTTTGTCTGACGCCTCTGTTATTTAATTGCTCTTTGAAATAACAGAGAGTGAGATACTCCCCAAAGATGTGTGACAAACCAACAGAGCCTCCTGTTTTCAGACTATCTCCTCAGCTTAGAAGTGCAAGAAAGGAGAGTTAGTCTTGTAGAGGGTGGTGGCCCTCAGTCTCACAAAGCATTTCAAGACCTGTCCAATGCCTCCCATCAGCTTTAAGTCAAAACTGAGGTCATTGTTGGAGCTGACTAAAACTGTTCAAGTAGTTCTAAAACTCCTAGCCAGCAATTTCTAGCATTATATATTCTCCTCTAGCCCTATGAAGGATATTTTTTGATACACATAAATATATACACATATACACACAATATAATAATGTATATACTATAATAACATGTAGATAGAACACAATAGAGAATGTAAAATATACATTATACATATTACATTGAATAAAATATAAAATGCATAATACATTATATATAATATATCATTTTATAGAAAAGCATTTTATTTATGTTCACCAGATTTTATTTAAAAAGCTTCATGC
Organism: Monarcha castaneiventris obscurior; assembly: GCA_026261815.1. Lineage (NCBI taxonomy): Eukaryota > Metazoa > Chordata > Aves > Passeriformes > Monarchidae > Monarcha > Monarcha castaneiventris. Next base: position 22,800,099 of record JAMPIT010000379.1, on the reverse strand, counting down.
TTTTTACTATTTGGTGCATTCCAAGTAGTACAGCACTTTCTCACATGAAAATGAAAAATAGACAGGATTTAGTTTGGGAACTGTTGAACTGAGAACTGGTAAGTATTAAGAGCTTCCTTCTGCCAACTGTTACTAAAAGGAGTCAGTTACTTGTCAGAAAAGACTGAGAATGTGCTCTCATTGTAGTATGAACTCAGAAATTTAGAATTTCTGCAGGGAATGCATATCTTCTTGATGGTGCTGGACTACATCTTTACCAATAAATTGTGTCTTGTCTTTTTTTCTGGGAAGTAAAAAGATACCTGGTGTGATGGGTCATTGATTATAGGATTGTAGCTTATACTTTTTGTTCCTTTTTCTGAAGCATGGCAACAAAGATAAGGTTTATTCCAGACCATGAGATCTGTACTTGCTAGTAGGTTTACAACTATTTAGGCTCATGCACTGCAAAAGGAAATTACTCATACATTTTCATCTAATTTTTAAAAATTTAATCTAGAATAAAACATTTAAGTAAAACTGTGGTGTTTTTGTTTTTTTTTTTTTTATCCTGAAGCAATATCTATTCTACTGTTAAATGATGCTTCTTTAATTTTATTTTCTTAATAGCCAATATTTTGTATGTGGTGATTTAGAGGAATATTTTTGGGTTTACTTGATTAGAAAGATTTCAAACAGCATTAAAAGCACTCTTTGTTTTTTCTAGCCTTGACTACATTCCCAACACAACTGTATCTTTATTATTTTACAAGGTATACAGGAAAAGATAAATTATAAAGTATACATTTTTAATTCATATTATATGCAATGGTTTTGACACTAACAGAGCCACTAGCTGAGATAGACTGCCAAATGATGTTAGTAGAGAAAGATGGAAAGCTTATTCAATAAAAAGCTAAACCCAAGAAAAACAGACTGTAAAAACCAACAGGTCAGTCGCATAAGCAGCTCTAATGGTGATTGTTCTCAGGGAAAGAAATGATCACCCTTACAGCTAAGATATATGATATCAGGCAAGATTCACGGCATTGTGCAGGAATAAGTGAGAAATAGCCTCTGCTCGGAAGGAAAAAATTATTCTAAAATGATTTATGTAAAATTGGACTTGAGGGATGTTGGGAGGTCATTGAATTTTCTGCTGCATACAATTTGCAAAAATAAAGTAAACAATATGCTATAAACTTGTTAATTTGCCAGTGATAGGCAATTTCTGTCATCTTGAACTTGGGGGACTTTACCTGAAAAAACGGAAAATATATTAAGTATGAATGGGAACTTTCTGTGCATTCACAGTTGCATTGATAAATGAAAGTCATTGTTAATTTTTCCAAGTATGCCCTGAATTCATTTGCAGGAAGATGGTCCTGTTATGGCAGTCAGATAGACAACACTTAGAAGCAGCATCACCAGTACCCAGTTGGCAGCTCAGCATCGTGTGCAACCACCAGTGCTGGGGGCAGCAGAACAAAACAGCAAGGTGATGGTAACTGATTATGTACCAGATTGATTATGTTCAGACTCATTTAGTCCATAAAACAGCTTGATTAAGATATACCAAACCTCATAATGAACAAGTCCAAGGTAAAACTCCATTGTGGCCACGTGCAATAAGCAATTTTAAAGTCCAGATCCTCAGCCACATCCACACATTGCAAATAAGCAATCCTTTGAATTCATTTCCACCTGCTGACTGAGCCGCAGAATAATACAATGTACTTACTTGAATGTTATTTTAGAGTCTCCAGGAATGATCAGTAACATTAGCCAAATTGTTTAGTACTGTGACATTATATTTTTGATAGTTTTGGTGGTTTTTTTGGTTTTTTGCATAATCAGTGGGGGGAATATACAAAGAAGGATTTTCTGTTTGCATCAGTTTAGCTCGCCACTGCTGCACTAGGTTTTGTGCATATGAATTTAACATTTAACAAATTTTCACTAGAGTCAAATATTTTAGAAGTTGAAATTAGTTGGTTATTGTTTTTTTTTTTAAAGAGTAGTACTTTCCCATCCTTTCTATACATGAAAACTAATATGGAAAATGTAGGAGAGTATGTTTGTGAAATAAAACCATTTCTTTACCTACATTCTAAATGAAGCTGATCTGTGCTAGAAAACAGACCTCTGAGAAAAAAAGCGTAAAGCAGAAGAGCTGACGATACTGACCTCCTTTGGAAATGATGGCCTGAAATGTTAGCTACTCTGTAATTAGAAGGTATGATGTGCAACAGATGTTGAAGCCCATTGTTTTCAAAGCTTGGTGGTTGTCAGAGGGACTATCACAGTGCTCTATGTTTTGAAGTAAGAACTCACAACTGTCTTTGTACAAAAATGAAAATCCATGTTTATTGATAATTATATTTAAGGGTCAGAGGAAAGGTTATTTTTGAATTATTTAACACATATTTTTGCAAAATTGGCTGTTTTTTTGGTAACCCAGAGACAGAATAATATTAATCTCTATGACTAAGGGAAAAGTATTTTAAACAAGGTGGAGGTTATCATGTTGGTAGTAGAGGTCGGTGGCCTTTTTCTGTGGTAGTCTTTCTGCAGAACATAGGTCATCTAATCTAGTTAAGGTACTTCTGCTTCTTTTGGCATGATCTCTCTGATATGCATTATATTCCTTCAAAAGTAATTTCTCTAATGCAAAAATAGGCCAATGGGAATAAACTGAAACATAGCAGGTTCCCTTTGAACATATGGAAAGACTTTTTCACTGTGAGGAGGATCGCATACTGGCACAGGTTGCCCAGGATGAGTTATATAGTTTCCACTCTTTAAAAAATTTAAAACCTGTTGGAATACAGTCCTGGAGAACCAGCTATGTGGCCCTGCTTGACCAAGGAGTTTGGACCAGACAGTCTTCAGTGTTCTCTTTCAATCTCAGACATCCTGTTATTTTATGAAGATATTTGGTTTTCCAAATTTGTGTGCAAATCTATTGTTAAACTCTCTCATCTTTTGCAGAGCAACAGTGACTGTGGATTTGTTAACACTAGATATAAGGAATCTAAAATGAATTTTAGAATTCATAATATAATTTGACTGAATTTCATTTTTCATTTAGAGAACTTTTACTGTAGACTAACTTCTAGAATTTATTAGCTCCATTCTCTGAAACCCTGAAGCAAAAGATGAAATTGCATCAGATGAAAATTATTAAATTTTAAATAATATCTGCTGAACTAACAGCTGAGTGTTATAGCGTTTTTGTCTATAAGGAAAAGAAACCAGTATTGCTGCTGTCTCACTTTTCAGGCCATTCCATTCCCAAAATATATCCCAGTCATGGCAGTTTTTTAATCGATATGTTTTGGAAATTGTAGTCAAAGTGAATTCTGTTGTTTGCTCAAGTTGCAAGTTATACACTTATAACATGTTTATGATTGAGCTTTGTTTTAAAGACTAGCAGACCTATTCTCTTTCAAATTCTCTCCTCATTTTTTTTATGGGAGTGAAAATTATATGGTAACTGCAGTTACTAGTATTGCAGTTCTGTCAGTTTTACTGCAGCAGTATTAGCATCTGATTTGAAGTTCACTGATTTTTTTCACATAAGATGAAGAGGCTATAGATAAATCACAATGTCAGAAAATGTTTATAGCCTGACCACTGCTATTCTGGATTTCCTTTCAATGAGAAAAAATTATCTCCACTAATCTGGTAAAAGATGTATACTGGTGAGAACCATACCTAAATTTGAAGAATATGGTATAACACAGGTTTTCTAAATACTTAATGATCTGGAATCTTCTGCTTAGGCAACAATTTTGACAAATGTCTTCACTGAAAATATATAACTCACTAAATGAAAAATTTGTTAACAAAAGTTTCCTTTCCTTCCTCCAAAAAAGGAAAGCCATGAAAGGCATGGAAAAAAATCAGGTCAGTCCTCCATGCCTTATTTCTTTGGGACAAACCACACTGGAGTTTTTGGCTTAAGTTTGATCTACCTGTTGTGGTTCCATTTTTATTTCCAAATTTCATGGCACTAATGTCATCTCATATTTGATACTCAAATGTTAAATAATTAATGTTTTTTTGTTATTTGAGCACTCTTGAGTGCTGAAAAGGGGGGACATTTTGTAAATGGTGGTTAACTATAACAAAAGTGCCTTGCCTCCACTTTTAGAAACAATGGCAAGAGTGGGGAAGGGTTGGTAACTCAGTTATGAGTTAAGGCCACAAATATGGCATGAACACATTGGACCGCTGAAATGGGTCCTTGGTGTATTTGCCAGTTAGATACAATAGCAGAGCTGTTGAGGAGATGGAAGGAAGGTAACCCAGTGGTTCCTCTAAATAAAAAGGTCATTAAGAGATAATGACTTGACTTTCCTATTTGGAGAATATATTTTTGCAATACTGACTAAATTACAAGGTTGATTTAGCTAAGGATGGGAATCAGAGGATCTCTCCTGAACATACTAAACAAAGAGGAGAAGTGTGTTTTTGCAACAGGGTGTTTTTGCAAAAAAAAACCAGCCAGTGAATAGGCTGAATCTATACTGCTTAAGAGAGCAGATCAGGGCCACTGCTCATGAGCTGCTAAGCTGGTATCACATTCCAGTCTCCACTAGCGCCAGCCAGTGCCAGACCACAAGGAGGCACAACTTGAGGAGAGCACTTCACAGGTGTAAGTCACCACTAGACTGTTTGGATGCAACCACACAGTCTGGGGAGAAAATAAAATCCAGTCTTATTTACAGCTACCATGACGCTTGGACTGAGGATCAGGGAGATCTACGTGGCTGGCACAGGAACAGCCACAGAAATCCTTCTGAAGAGTTTGAAGAAACTTCCACTAAAGGTAATACAAGTTTTGACCAGCTGCCTCTGCATGTAGATTGCCTGCATATTCAAGCTTTCTTGAGAAGACCTGTAATAGATTAATTCTTCAGCAGGACCTACATGAGAGGCCTCATCTTAACAACTTCAATCCCCAACCCTGCTGTAGTTTGTCCTCACACTCTTGGTGTATTTTTTCCAATGTTAGCATACTCAGTTTGTTTCAGATAACATATACCTTTGAATTATGGGTGAAAAGATGATGAACAATCTAAAGAAAGTGGGAAAGAAGGTCTACCAGTAGTGTGAGCGGAGTTGTTGCGAGCTCATTCAAAAGGTCCATCAGGCAGTCTCCCAGCTCTCAGTGCTCATACAAAAAACTGTAACAGGTATTAATCTGAAATCTTGATTCTCTTCTCTACAATTTCCCAAGGGTTACTTGTCCTGAAGAAACCGTTCAGTTTAAGCTCATTGCTTTTGATATTTTTCTGTCTTTTATACTGCGTTTTCACAGGACCTTTTAAGATATAGGTAATGAAAGAACAGTATAACAAAAATTCCTACATTTCTTATCAAACTCTGTAAGCTATGACAGATTGTATTTTACTCTTCTTAAATACCTGCCCTTGTTAAAAGTCAAAGTACATTGTTAGTCTAGAGCACCTGCATGTGAATTAGAAGTTTTTCAATCATTCAGTACCATGTCTGTTAGTTGTCATGTATTCCAGAAATAAAATGTTTTTGAGTTGGAAAAGATTCACAGGAGTCTGTTCAGCAAAGTCTACTTAAGCTCAAGAAACATACACACAGACACATAAATCTGGAGGGATCCTAATGAAAAATTGAGAGATCTGAAAATAAAAATATGTTGAAACCAAAAGTGTCCTTTGACATTAGCCAATTTTCTTCCTTTACCTTCCTTTATATGATTTATATGATACTCAGATTTCAGTTTGGATGATGATCAATGTCAGATGGTATTTCAAGTCTAAAACATTACAGGCAATGAAGCAAAAATATCTTGGGAAAAGATATGCCAGCACTTTAAATTAAAAGGCACCTCAGGATTATATGCTTAAATGCAATTCATATCTACTTCTCCATTTTTTTTTGTGAGGAGGAACTTTCTTCAATAAAGTTTGATGGAGTGAGAAATCAGATTTTTTTCATTGGAGTAATTTCTGGGTATTGGCATAAATATTTTTTCTGAGAAAACTAAAGAGAAGAGCTTGAGGAAAGAAACCAGCTTGGCAATCTGAAAGAAAAGTATAAATAATATGTTCAAAAGCTATCAAACTTATATTACTTATTTCTTCTTTTTACATAAGAATAATGTACTTACTACTTAGGCATACTTATGCAATGCAAATAAAAGTACATATCACACAGAATTTACTTGCTAGTTTTGATGAACTCTGCATTTCATCTCTTGTGGTCTTTTATTCTACTTAGATAGCCATTATGATCCTTTTTGGGGAAATTTAATTCATTATGGTCAGTGAAGTCAAGGTTACACAACCAACAAAAAATATAAATACCATAAAACATTGCTGTGTAGTACTTGAGTTTCTCTATCTTTGCACTCAGAAACTGAATTTTAAAATGTCCACAGTGTCCCAATAATTTCTGACTCAGAAAACAAATTCTGTCATTTGACTGATATCTGTGGGGAAGTTATTCTCTTTGAAGTAAGTCAGCATGTGCATTCCATCATGAAGAGTAACTTCCCATTTAAATATTCAGTCTGCTATAAAGCCTAGATGGGGTTAATGTGTTACAACCATCACACAGGAAATTTGTAGCCTCATGTATTGTGGGCTGTGTATGGATCTAGAATGTCATCTATTTGAAGGTTTCAAATTAGAAATAACAAAATGAAGATCACTGAAGAGCACGCTTAATAGAGTGCATACTGAAAGTGATACTGGTCATGAGAATGTTGGATGCCATATCATGTTTGAAATTGCAATGGAAACACATATGTAATGACACCAGTATCAATAAGTTCCTGGGGAACTTGCTCAGTGGTCACAAGCAACAAACACCCAGCTAAAACAGTTCACTTCAACTTAGAATAGAAAATAATGTCAATAGAAGAAAAGATAGCTTTCTTACCACATGTTAAAACCACAGGGCTAATTCATGATTGAGAAATATTATTCTGCAGACTGGGAATTTCTTTAATCTGTTTATTTGAGTAGTTTTTAGTTTGTTTTTTGTTAATATATACCCACAGACAAATAAGGGACAAATAAACAGATACAAAACAGTACAGATAAATATACATAGGAAGACCGATCATTCTTAGCATATCAATGATCTGATTGTTAGGAAACTAATAGGTTGTGATAAACTCAAGTTCATGCCCATAAACTCATGAAAATGTGGTACATAATTGTTCATAATTTTTATCTTGAATAATATTGACATGAATGACGTGTTATGACATGAATGGTGGTCTTATACATTCAGTATAAATGCCCGGAATTGTGAAACTACAAGCTGAGATCTTTTCTATATCAGAAAAATCTCTGCTGGACTTTCTGATGGAGTCTTTAAAATTCTGACTTTCTTTAATTGGTGTTGTCACATGGGAGCCAATTTCCAGTAACACTTAGAAATATACTTCGTCATTGTTGTATTGATTTTTATTATAGCTATACTGGGACATAATTGGGGGGGAGTGGGTAGCAACTTGTTTACATTTATTGCAGACTTTTTTACTTTAAAACTTGTGTAGATCTTAGGGATGGTTTAGAAAATATATGCACCAATACAGATGATAAAATATAGTGATAAACACACGATTTCTGGCACAGTTCCTACAGATAATTCTTTATTCTTTGTCTTCCAATTCCTGCAGCTTAGTATATTTTTTATGAAAAGAAAAAAAGTCAGTGAACTGAAGGCTTTTGGCTTTCTAGCATTATATCTGTTTTTATTAAGTATTAGTCATATACCATCATACTGTTTAAGAGAATGACTTTCTGAAGGGTGGGAAGAGATGTCCATACATACATATTCTACAAGGAGGAAGAGGCCTATATTCTTTCAACATGTTCCATGAATCAGAGCATGAAAAAGTGATTTGCCTTGATGTATTCTTATCCCTGGCTGAAGTGGGTATTTCCTTCAACACATGGCTAGAAGTAATGGGACACTGATATTCCCTCACACCTATCATGGATGGTCTAAAAGTACAGACTTATTTTCACTATGGGCTGAACTCAAGTCATATTAGATAATTTGCTAATGATTTAGAAAGCAAGCCAGCAGACAAGTGTCTAGATATTCTTCCCATGTCAGCTTTCTTTTCAGGCGATGATTTCCAGCTACACTGAACTTTACCGTGAACCCTGACTGTCACAAACATAGTGTGAACAAATACCAAATCCAGGAGCAGACAGTGTGAAGAAGACTTTAGGGCACTTTGATCTCATTTCGCACAAGCTTTTGAGAACATTCAGAATTTCCTTGGTTTCATTACTAATGCCTTACTGATGTTCAGTTTATTCTAAAGCAAGTCGCCTTAGTTGCCAATAGTAGTAACAATAAAAATCAGAAAGCAAATTCATGTCTAACTTTGGTTTAAAGCCAAGGAATCTGATACAGAAATTATTTTTTGAAATAACAGAAAATTATTTATTTTATGCTTTTAATATTTTTCTCATTGAATTCTCCATAGATTTTTTTACGTACATATTCTTGAAATGCTGAGGGAAAAAAAAGATTTTGTAAGGAAGTGTTCTATAAATAATTCTAAAGCTGTAGAGTGATCCTAAGAAATTTGCTATAAATCACCATTTAAAAGTAAGCAGTCTTGATTATGCTCAATGGTCTACTTAGGTCATTTGTTCTCCTTTACGTCAGCCAAATGAATGGCCATAAAAATCAGCAAACTGAATATTCAGACTTCCAAGTTAAAGCTAGATTTCTGTGAATATTCCTCAAAATGTGTTTGAATTTAATGTTTTGCTAACAGTACTGCCAAGAAACATGTTTTATAGAATACTGAAAGAAAATAGGAAATAATAATAAAAAGAAACATGAATATACCTAAAGAGAAATCTTATTTTGTAAGGCCAATTGATTAATTCAGTTGTATTCAGCCACATGCATTGATTTGGGCCACATGATTGATTGTATATTAGTTTATGGGTGCTTGATGGTATGCTTCTCATGGCTTCTAAGTACCAAGCCATATTTTTATATCTGTATCTATAAGATTTGCATCCATTTTAACTATGTAGAAAAACCTTAATGAAACAGTTAAAGTCCAGAGTACTTCCATTTTAGGTAAAAATTCAGTATAATGAATTATAGAAAATTTAGTTTCCTTTATCATCATCTACATGTGGCAGTCAACAATCATAGGATGCTAAAGGAATAATAAGAATGGGTTTCCTGGAAAACCAACTTCTGTCAAATATGCAGTCCTATTTATTTGTTTTAAATTAAATATCTAGCTTCTTGATTAGGATCCTACTAAAACAGTAAGAGCAATAAAGTAGTCCTTCATTTTAAACTTAAGGGGAGCACCACTTCATTTCCAGATAGGGCAAGGTCATTTTTGGGGTTCTTCCTGTATTTTTTTTCCCCCAGAAAATATGTGGAAGAAAATATGCTTCCTTTTGTATTTTAATTACTAGAAGACTTGTGCAGAGCCAATACTTTGAGATGGGTGGAGGGCTTCAGATCTACAAATCCCTATTTCCCCAGAATACCATCTATTAATGATCACACTGTACTGTAATGATCACACTATTTTCTATTATTATTCCCCATTTTTGTTTTCAGCCTTTTTTTTAGGCAATCTCAACATTCCTTGTTGAAGTTCTCCCAAGTCATACACCTGAAAAGGTTTGCTTTATGCACAATCTGAACTTTTCATTCTGAGTACTGTATTCTAGGCAGAATGAAGACCTACATCATAATTTCTGGGGTTCAGAATAGCCTCTGATATTTCCATGAAGATTTATTGCGCGTTTGATACTGTGCAAACATATCCTTGTTTGTACATAAAGCTCTCATGAATAAACATCTACATTTATGTGTTGCAATTGCAAATACTCATTTAACTACAGAACTGATGGCCTTTAGCTTAAAAAACTATCATTTTGAATGCTGTCAGGCCTCATTGCACTTAGTACATCAAACTGGAGAACTGCCGACCTAATCAGCTACCACAGGACTAAGACTATGAAGGAATATGAGAAGTGGACATGAACATACAGATAAAGAGGTAAAGGAAATTAAATAAATAGTAAACAAAAAAGAAGCTAAAAGAGAAAAAAAGTCTTTCTGATTATAACTCAGAAGTTATATTTATTTTAAAAAACAGCATTTTGGCCTAGAAGTAATGCAGACCTTGGTGAAATTACTGCACATTCTATATCTTGTCCTTGTGACCCTTCTTTTGCAAGCAGAATATGAAGCTGTTAATTAAATAGCTAGGGACTGTATATCGTAAGTTGATTTACAACATTAGGAGGTACATGAATTCCTTACTTTGCTCAGCTCAGCCAATTTCAAAGTGGTTTCTTTTAATCTTCATTTACTGGAATTTTACTCTAGCTCTTGCTAATATTTATGGCAAGCTGCCTACTGCAGTGATGGGTTGCTGCACCTTTTGAAAGATGTAATATAGGCTTGGCATTCTTGATTTCTAGAGCAGAGATGTCAGCTTAGGGAATTTAGATAATATATATGCCCATTAAATTAATAGCTGTTGGATATCAAAATACAGATGCGATATTAGTTAGAAATTAGCCAGGGTATCAGTATTTTATTCAACAATTCAGTAATATTTGACATAAACTGTTAATATTTGTTTTGTAAATGAGGTGTGTAAAAGGATAGGACATCCACATACATGAGTAAAAAACAATACAACCTATTAGGAATCTATTGGAAGTATTTATTAAAACTTTTAATGGCTCTCCTATTTCTACAGATTTCTTGGAAGTATTAATCTCCAAATTCCATGTTTAAATTTTTAGTGAAAAGACATTATTGCTTTATTTGACATATTCTGACACAACATTTCCCCCTTAAAATAATAATAATAATAATAATAATAATAATAATAATAATAATAATAATAAAGCTGTATTACTATTTGCAGTGATGTTGAAGTAAATCTATCTACTTCTATAAAAATACTAGTGTGCAGGCAAATTTAAATAATTACATCAGTTTTCATATTGAATTGCTTGAATGCCTCCACAGAAGTATTCTGAATCAGCCTATTTAGGAGAATCAGCTTTACATAATTAGGCAAACACTTTTGTACTTGGAAGGCAAAAACATGCTTCCTTTCCTGATTACAGTCTCTGACAAATCTTCCACTAAACTCCTGTATTAAATTCACATTGATTTCTTTTTCCAACTCATTTCAGACAGGTGTATGACTACCTATTTATTATAAACAGTCAAGACTATTTGAAAGTACATGAGGAAATAAATTTCAATATTCCTTTGTTTCTTTATTTCTCTGTATGTTTTGCTTTAACTACATCAAGGCCATTTAGTTCCTTTAGTGTTTATTGCACCTGTGTTTAATACTGAAATTGTCTCTTAATGGCCAAGTAACACAACAGACACCGTAGTTTCTGAAGGTTAATTGTGAAAACCGATAGAATTTGCAATAGTGATTTTTAATGTCAAAGCTTAGATTAAAGAAACAACAGTCCCAGCTCATTACCTTCAGCTGTGCATTCATTCCATTTCCCCACATATTGTTGTGATGAGACGTAGAAATAAAGAAGAGGAAAAGAAAGCTTAATGGCTTGGGATGGAGAAAAGGGATTTCTAGATTTCAGACCAGACAAAATTCAGTAAGCTGATGCAGCGCCACATTGCTGTATTACATAACTGACCAAGGTCACCTTGCCAATAGCAGTTCAAATGAAAATGTTAAAGGGTGTGCACATTTATGAAAGAAACTGGATGTGACTAGATTTTACACTGAATGTGGATTGATATCTATTATGCAGAGACCTAAAGTATAGATCCTTCATATGTGTTTAAATGGGTAGTTTAGTTAGGCTATCATTGCAATATTCTGAAATATGCATAAATATTTGTTTCCAAAGCAGTTCAAACTATGTACCATTAATGCTACAATTCAGTAAGAAGAACCCTAAGCTTGCAGTGATCATGTAAGCTTCAGAAATGAAAGTAACATAGCCATGACAACACAACTAAATAGCAAAAACATGGATGTCCAGTGTCCTGGGGATGTCACCGAGGAGCCCTGAGCTCCTACCTCTGCACAAGGATTCACTGGGCTATGGTAATGCACCAGCTAGCATAGTCTTTCTGCCCTTTGTTACGTGAAAAATTAAACTTGGGCCTTTAAGCTCCAAAATTAATGCAGCTGTTCAGAGTCTAGTGAGACTGGGGTGCAGTGAAGGTATGTGTTATTGTGAGGAAACATGATTATTTCAGCGAGAAAATACAGCTAAGGCCATCGTCCCTTTGGGTTTTGTTCAGATATGTTTATTTAAATCATCTTGATGTTTCTGGAAGCTGATGGCAATTTGTCAGAATTTCTAAAATCATATCAGCCTTGGTAAAATAAAAATCAAATCAACAAAAAATTCACAATATATCAACATATTTAACACATTTGCAAGGAAAGTCAAGCTCTTTCCTCAGCAACCACATCAGAAATAAACTTGGTTGTTAGTTCTTCAAAATAATCCCCTCATCTTTTATTCAATAGTTGTTTGTAGGCTCACAATGTCAGGGTTAACATAATTTCCTATGAAGCTCTTAAGATTTCAGAGCTCAGTCTTTTGTGGTCAATGTTGCTGAGCTCTGTTTTTGTAACTAGGAACAGATTGTCAAAAAAGCTGGGCTTCTTGATCTCATCCAAAGGGCAGTGACTTTTTTCAGAAAATATGACCATGAATTCCCTATCTGTTTGAGATTTTACCATATTTACATTACAAATTTAGACTCAATAAGTCCATATTTGGTGTAGGAATTAGGAAAGCTGAAGGTTAATATCACTGCTCTGAGCTAACCCTGACATATGCTAGTTTCTTCGGGTTGCCTGCTTCCTTCCTTTCTTCTCTTCCTTCCATTTATTCTTTCCCTCCCTCCATATTGTGGGAGTCAGGAAGAAGGCTGTGAAAGTGACCTGATCACTTATCTTTGTCAACTAGTCTTGGTCAAGTGTGGTCAAGGGGTGGTGAGTGGAGAGTGACTTTAAAGTAAGCCATGTTGCAGAATAGGAATTTTCAGTTCAACAGACAAGTTAAAAAATGACAACAACAAAAAAAATTCCATTTAAAAAATCCCAAATGGTATGTGAGGTATAAAAACTCAAAATAGCACTAAACACATTCAGATAGCAAAGCAAATTTCTAATATTTTAATAAGATTCCATCAGAAGAGTAATGAATTGCAGACAACACCAAGCTGGATGTGAGTATTGACCTTCTTGATGGTGGATAGGCACTACAGAGGGATCGGGACAGGCTGGATCCATGGGCTGAAGCCAGTTGTTTGGGGGTCAACAAGGCCAAGTGCCTGGAGGGATTTACAGGACGAGTATATGTGGCACTTAGGGACATGGTTTAGTGGTCGACTTAGAAGGGATAAGTTACAATTTGACTTGATGATCTTAGAAGTCTTTCCAGATCTAAAAAAATGATACATTTTTATGATTCTATGAGTTATTTTGCCAAAGCATGGGAAGTTGGAAAATAAGGTTATTTGCCAAACAGGATGATCAATGACACAGAAGGTTACTTTCAAGACCAATATTTTAGAGTCAAAACTCTCTGCTAAATTTAAAGGAGCTGTGTTGAAACGACAGATTAGAAAAAAAGCCTTGTAAAATATTTTAGGTATGATATTAAAAAGAATTGAATGTACCCAGGAAAACACTTGAAATCACCAGGGAAGAAGAATATCTGATGTCTCATTATATTTACTTTAGAATGCATAGGAGTTGAAACATTACTGTGTTGACTGTTTTTGAAGAACTTAATTCAGTACAGAATTTTCTGATTTTCTAACAGTTATGTATTCATATTTGATATTGTTTTCATAGTAAATTTGTGCTTTTTTTAGTTCCGCCATCATGTTGGTTGTATTGATAAATATTGGTTGTATGAATAGATAATGCAAACTGACAACTAAAAGTAATGGAAAATATGTTTCAAAACCATGTGTAATATATAGTCCAAAATAATTATTAAAAAAAATTAAAATAAATTGATAAAACATGACGATATATACAAATATAGATTGAAAGGAGAATACACCAATTCTGAGTAGTCCAAAGGATGTGTCTACTATCCCTATTCCTGTCTCATATAGTTTTTCTCTGGCAGACAATAAACAAAGTCTAAAAACTTTATTCCTACAAGTATTCTTAAATGTCTATGAGAAAAGTACCTTAGATGCTATTTAATAAAATGTCATAAATTGTTCATTACAAAGAGCAATTAATCATTTCAGACACACATAATGTGACTTTGTTCTTGTAAAGATATTACATAAATCATTCCCAATGAAAGCATTTTGATTTTTCATTAATAATTTCAATTTTTTGTTTTGTGAAACTTTGTGAGCTGCTGAGTAAACTCAGCTCTCATGTAAGGCTCTGCTTGTAAGCCCATTTCAGGCAATTAAAAGACTCATTTATTTGAATCAGTTTTTTGATGCAGCCCTAAATCAATAGAAACTGAAAGATCTCAGTGTTATAGGTTCATACCCCCAGAATATCTTCAGTGACTTGGATTATTTCCTTATGTTAAAAAGAGGATTAGTACACTGTTAAGTGGAGGGGAGCATATGAGAAAACATACTCTGGATATAATTTTTAATATTAAAAAAATGTAACCTGTCTTTATAATACAGCCTATTAATTTCCTACATAAATGATAAATACCTTGAGTGTGATCAACACAATAAAACTTGCTTATTTTTATCTGAATGTTAAAGCACTTAATTATAATCCTAGCTTCTGGCATTTCAGAAATTGAGTCTTCCATACATAGTCTGACATGTAGTAGGAGACACACACACAAATAGTCTTCTAAGATTGCTGAATTATCAACTCCTTGAAATTTTCTTCATTAATATTGTAGTTATATTTTTTAAAAAGTGGAATTGTTTGTAATGCCTAAAATGTAATGCAGGGAAAGATCTGATTTAGGGATGGAGGAAATTAAAGCTTTTGTTCAATTGTGTCCTCTGAGAAAACAAATCTGTCACAGTGAGTGATCCAAACACTTTCTCACAACACAGTGTTATCACTGAGGACACAAGAGCATTATTTTTATTTCAGAACTTTATGGTCATTAGTTTTGAAGTGTCTGTTGAATTTAACCAAAATAATTAATTTGCCTTATTTTGACTTTGGAAAAGTGCCAGTGAATCAAATATTGGACTTAGCAGAACAGTGTTAATTGTTCTAGAGAGGGTCACTGGCACCTCTGTGGCTAATTTAATTGTCATCATGTTAAAATTCTAGGACTGCAAAAACATTCTCGTTTCCCGTTTTTCCCAGATTTGATGACGGATATTATCTCTCTTCCTAAAGTACTTTGAGCTTAGTATTACTGGAAATGTTTTTCTGCCAAGTCTCAAACAGATATGCAAAGGTAAATTGCATCGGTAACAGACTCAGTATATTTCTCTGAATGCATGAGATGAGTCTGATGCTTTAGCTGATTGCTTGTTTTGGGAAACTTCACTGTATTTTAAGTGCATTTTATTTGCAGTAGGAAAGCTAAATCAGCTGTACTTAAATGGAATACTGAACAGAGTTTTTTGCCAGGGTCAATAAACTTTTCTAATGAAAAGTATAGTTTTGGTGCAGTACTTTGGACTGAACGTGCAAATTTTGAGGTACTGTAGTCTGACGTAGATGAGCTTTAGGGAAAAGAGAGACCTGTCCAACTGACAGTAAAAACTCCACTGGAGAAATGGTACAGTTGATTTCAATACTACAAAAAGCTTAATAGAATACAGGAAAAAAAAAGTCTCAGCATTGCCTCTGTGATACAAAAAAACCCCAACCAAACAAAATCCTATTGATTTTTATGGTCACTTTTCTCTTAGGTTCTCTTAAGAAGGCGACTCTTGCTTTGTGGCAAAATTAAAGAGGATACTATCACGGTATGACTATGTTATAAGACAGACTGGAAAAGAGTTCTGCCGAGTAATTACAGCCAGAATGTACAATGCAGCAAAACAAAGTGGGCTTTATTCAAAAAACAGAGATAGCTGAAGACCCTTTTGCTTCCTCTTAGCAAGGTTTGTTGCCCTGCCATCTCCAAACACAATTTTGGTTTGAGCATAAAGTAACTGGTAGTTCACCCTTCAAGGGATCAAGTTTACTTTTGAGGGAAAAGTTTCATATAGATCACTCAAGGAAAGCAAGGTGAAAGTCAGAAAGCCTTTGTGAGAGGGGATCACTTAATACAGAAAGTAGTTCGTGAAAGAAAGAGGCATTTTACAACCATAGCTCCAAAAATAAACATATATGGTAGCATGAATGAAGTTTTAATAGGTTAGATATTTCTTTGTCTCTGATGTGAAATTTCTAGACTTTCTATCCAACAATCCTGAGAAAAAAAATAAAGCACTGCATTACAAAAGAGATAGCCTTCATCATAATCATGTAAGTGAAGCGGAAGAATTCCTGCAGAAATCTGGAATTCAGAGAACTTAGGGGTTGGATCTGTGCATGCTGCCTTGAACTCCCAAGTGATAATATGCAACATAGGAATTATCACTGAAGACACGATTTTTTTTCCTTAAATAAAACCTTATTAGGCCATGTGAAGTCCAAATTTCAGGGTTCTAGGAAATGCTAATGTGGGGTGTGTCAAATGATGTGTATATGCCTGGACTAGTCTGTCAAAAATTGATTTCTGATTCTTTATATCCAAATTAAATTAACATATATTTAGATTTAAATATCCATAAACAGAGAGAGCCCAAATCGGAGACTCATTTTTTGAATCTTTGGTCTAGGTTTCATATTGTTTTCTGGCTTTGATCCAAATTCTGTGGCTGAATGTTTATTTACCCAGTATATTTGAGAACTGTTTTTCACACTCTGTGTGAAATGGCACCTACTGACTATTCCTATATCATATGCACAATGTGATACTAAGTTCCTTGTGTATATCTTTTAAGGCTTGTATTATCTTTATTTAATTTTCTGAGGTCCCTTGAAATCATCTTTTGTCTTGCATTTTCATTTCTGCACAGTTTTGGTTCCTGTTTTATGTTTTTTCTTTATGTGGCTGATTGTTTCAACAATTACTGTTCCATAGCTTAATTTAAATATGAAGCTTCTTTGCCTCTGTTCCTCAAATCTAATTCTAATTCAAGATGCGTTTGAAAACAAAAGCTGTAATGCCCCAAGTGTAAAGCAGATAAAGAAATATGAACTGAAATAATTAGGTTAAACAATCTTTATATAAGAGTTTTGCTGTGGCTTGAGTTGTGCCACTGTGCATATCCTTTGTAATGCTAGCAACTGTGTAGTGAGACCATAGTGGATTTACTCAATAACAAAAGTATCACATTTCTAAGGAAAAGGCATAAGACATTGTCAGAGACTGAAATATTATAATTTATGAATTAAACTTTTTCTTAAAGGACTTTTAAAACTGTATTACCAAAGCTGTAGAGAAAACTACCACACCCTGAATGTGGCCCTGACTGAGGCCTTACACTGCTCGCTGATGAAGATAAAAAATTCAGGGCTGGGGACATTCACAGAGCACAGGCTTAACACCTCCAAGGTGGAGATCACGGCCCCAGGGCTATCAGCTGCGAGGCTTGAACAGACCCTGCACCGGAAAGGGTGGAGGGAGAGAGGCTTTGGGTGTGTGTTGGAAAAGCCTCTGGTCAGAGGCAGTGAATGCCCATCCTCCAGTGTGCAGAGGAGCCCAGCTGAGAGGTCCTCACTGGGGAAGGAGGGAAGCTTATCCGCAGCAGAAGGGGATGACATGGCCCATCACAGGGCCCCCCTCAAAGGGGTCCCCAGATCCTGCACCAGAGCACCAGAGATGATGCACAGACCCTCAGTGTTGCAAGGGACAGTGTGTCAAGCCAGTCCCTGCAAAGGAGACACGTGGGCATTCCCACCTGGCCCACAGCGTATATTAATCCACGGAATTCTGTAGTTTTTGGCATGTGGTGGCCTGTGGTGGCGCGTGGCAGTGTGGCCATAGCTGCGATGGGGGACCCTCACCACCAACAGACCAAATGGAGGAGAGCAACAAGACGTCATTGGGCCCCTTGGATGGGTGATGTGCTTCCACCTAATCCCTGTCACCTCTTTTCTTTCTTTCTTTCTTTCTTTCTTTCTTTCTTTCTTTCTTTCTTTCTTTCTTTCTTTCTTTCTTTCTTTCTTTCTTTCTTTCTTTCTTTCTTTCTTTCTTTCTTTCTTTCTTTCTTTCTTTCTTTCTTTCTTTCTTTCTTTTCTTTCTTTCTTTCTTTCTTTCTTTCTTTCTTTCTTTCTTTCTTTCTTTCTTTCTTTCTTTCTTTCTTTCTTTCTTTCTTTCTTTCTTTCTTTTCTTTCTTTCTTTCTCTCTTTCTCTCTTTCTTTCTTTCCTTCTTTTTGCCTCTCTACTATTAAGTAAAATACATCAATTTTTTGGCACCAACATCTAACCTCGTTTGGTTTTAATTTCGTTTTTGGGAATATTTAGAACCTCCTATGTTCTTTCCGGTTTATGCACAGAAACTTAGCTTTCTTTGCTTTTCTGGGTTTAAACCAGATCGCAACAGACATTAAAACTTTACAAAGGAAAAGGATACATTTAAAGCCATTATAAGACAAAGCAACATCCTCAGTGTATTAAGGGTCCTGCAGTAGAGGTAAATTATTTTGAAATATTGCATGTATTTCTGTGCCTAATTCGTTTACAAAGTGTGCCCGATGAAAGGAAGAAGATCATTAGATTTCTGCTCCATGGCCCATGGAAATTCTGCAGTGTTACCTGAGTATGCAGCCTATTCTCCATACACTCATCCCACACATTAATGTCCTTGTTACTCACTCAAGATTTGTAATGCTAGCTAAGATACAGCAAACCATTAATCAAAGATGTCTTTCATGCTTCATATAATGCAGATATATCTGGAGCTTTATTCTGTTAAATTTCAACCAGAATTTACATTTTTCCCTCTAAACTTTGTGAAGGAGAAAAAGTTTAGTAGGTTTTCAAAAGCACAATGGGAAATTTTCATAGCTGTAGGTGTTCATGCAGCTGAAACGGAGCAAAGTTGTGTGAGTTATCTGTCTATGCTACAATGCTGTAAGCAGTCAGACACTCTAGGAGGTAAACTTGCAGTGTGAATTTATTCCTTCATAATTTCTTTTTGCCATAAGAGAAATCACACAACTCTTTCATTTCATCTCTCTTCTGTAATTTCAATATAGAGCATTAGAGGGACAGAAATAGAGAAAAAGAAAACACGGTTTTCTGTTGCACATGAACGTATATTCACTTTGATACAATTTCTATCAAAGTATCCATAGAGTGGGGGAGAAGAGAAAAATAGAGAAGAAATGCAGAACAGATTTGATCAGATGGGTATGAAATTAGGCAACTAATGAGCATTTTAAGTTTGTATGCAAATGCAGCTGGAATGTTTGGAGCTCTGCCTGGGAATATATGATGAATCATTTGAGAGTTTATGGATCAGGATTATCAGGCAGACCAACATGGATGGTGTTGTATGGATGTCTCTTACAGATCGCCTGGTCAAGAAAATGAAGTTGATGAAGTCTAGTTAGCTCAAAGAAGCCTTTTATTCACTGTTGCTGGTTATTAGGTGAGCCTTTTACAAGCCTGATATCTCTGAAGGGACAACAGAGCAGGACACAAGTGATAAGGAAATTTCTGGAGTATATTGATACCAGCGCAAGGAGCTGAAGAAGGGAGATGTTCTGCTTGACCTCACACCTACAAAACAAGGTATAACTGACATTAGGATGCATGATCCCAAGCAGGAGGTTGACATTATTGCAAAGCCACTCTTGGTTAACTTTAACAGGTCATGGAGCTCTGGGGAGGTTTCTGAGGATCGGAAGAAAATAAATGTCACTTCTATTTTCAAGAAGGTCAAAACCAAGGTTCTGGAGAGCTATAACTCTCAAGCTATAGCTTGTCACCCTCATCTTAATCTCTTCAAAAGTGATGGGAGAAAATAATCCTGGAAAATTTTTCCAAACATATGAAGGATAAGGAGGTGATTGGGAGGAGTCAACATGGATTTATGAAGAAGAAATTATGTTTAACAAATGGGATTGTTATCTATGATGTGATAATTGGTGTGGCAAAAGATGGATGAGTGCTTGATGTTATTTACCACAATTTTAGAAGGTTTTTGTCAGAGTATTCCTAAAAGCCTCATAGAGAAACATCTGGATATGTGGCCAGATAGGGAGATTGTCTGAAAACTGGATTGAACTGGTTGTGACAGTAGCATGAAGTCTAACTGCTTGAACTTACTGGTTACCAGCAATAGCCCACTACCACTGCAAGCCAGTTTGTAAGTCTGTACAAAAGGTGTCAGTACTGGGCCCTCTGCTGTTTAACATCTTCGTTGATGAGCTGGATGACATGAGAGAACACAGGCTCACCTAGTTTGACATAATGTAAAACTGGGAGGAGTGGCTGGTGTGTCAGAGTGTTGTGTTGCCATTCAGATGATTCACTCAACACGGTTGGAGAAATGAGCAAACAGGAATCTCACGAAGTTCAGTGAAAAGAACTGCTAAATTCTGCACTTGTGATGGAAAATCCTGTGGGACAACTGACTAGAAAACAGCCTTACCAGGAAAAGACCTGAGGATCCTGGTGGGCAAATTGAACATGAACCAGTATACGGCCTCACAGCAAAGGGTGAGCAGCACCCCTGGTTTCATTATGCAGAACATTGCCTGCAGACCGGGGGCGGCGATCCTTCTCTGCTTAGCACTGCTGGGACACACCTGGAGAGCAGTGCCCAGCTCTTGACTGCCCAGTGAAAGAGAGAGATGAGCATATTGGAGCATGTCCAACAAAAGGCCAGGAAGATGATTAAGGGTTCAGAGACCTGAGATAACAAGAAAAAAATCTGAGAAAATTTAGCTGTGAAAAATCCCTTGCTTTAAATTGCTGTAATAAATGCTTCAACACAAACAACTATATATGTGACATTTCAGGCTCCTGTATAGACTATATCTATATATAATATATATATTTTTTTCAAACAAAAAGAAGAAAAGGTATATAGATTCAAATTACACCACAGAGCACATAGGCTTGAACATGTGTTTTCTACAAATTCAGACTGGAAAGAGGCCAGAAGTGGACAAAAGGAGGAGATAGCTGGACATTTTCAATGAAATGAATGCTGGCTGGTTCTGTAGCCAAGGCTGGTGAAGGTGGATGTGGAGAGTTGGCTGAAAATGCCTGCTTTTACACAGCTGGATACTTTTGTGGTCCAAGTCTGATGGAAATATAGTGGTAGAATTACTCACCAAGTCCAACACAGGTGGCATGATCCTGTGAAAGGCTCAAGAGCAGGAGCGAGTTGAGTGGAATTAGGATTTTTTTATGGCCGTTTCTGGACCTGTTTGTATATTTTGAAGCACATTTGACTGAAGTGGCTGAAGTGCTTCAGCCTAGCACCAAGAATCATGTTTGTGGATTCTGACAGGTCCTCAGTGTTTGAGTTGGTGCTAATTTGTTGAGCCTCATTAGAAATGCCAATGCTTCTGGACAGGAGCTGCAAAGTAAGTGGTTTTCGTTTAAATAACATTACTTAGATAGCAGGTACTGAGGCTGGGTTTATGTGCCTTGACGATAGCTTGACATCTACATCCTTTCTATGTCTTTTTGAAGCTAGAACTTAAGATTTCACAAGTATATGAATAACTAAATATGCACACTCATTTTCAGGATTATTTACACCTGGATCTATGGCACTGTCTTTTTCTTCCATTTGAGCCAGTGTTAAGTTCTGCTTTTCAGTTATTTTCATCTTAGCCTTCATACTCAGAAATGTCTTTATCCAATAAATTCCCCTGGAAAGAATGTTATCTATCCATGTTGCAGTGTTGCAGTGTGTTCCTAATTTGGTGCTTTTAAGAACCTACCAACTAAATCTCCTTCCCTCTTCTCACTGGACAGCTCCCCTCCCCTGCTCTTCGGGAATATGTATTTCCTGTAATCAGAACCTCCATCACTAGCAGGCCTGACAAGCAGTCTGTGTGTGATCTCCACCAGGGCTGGCAGCATGGAAAACAAGGAGAACATCATATGCAAGAAGTTGTTTTATTTAATGCATTATTTTCAAGCAGAATGTATAAACTATACTAAAAAGAAATGTATTTACAATTTTTAATGATAACACTATATTTTGTCAGATTACTATCCTATGAATGTCTGAAACAGTTAATTTCTATGTTGCTGAAAAATTTATTTCCATTCAATTTGAGCCTTGAAAAGAAACAACTTTTATTGGCTTGTCTGCCATGTTCTTTCTTTTTAAATCTCTCTGTACATTCCTCTCTGCAAAACTCCTTTTTTTTTTTTTTTAATGAAGTCCTTTAGTTTTTTGTTTTTGTCACTAAACTCTTGAGTACTAGGTCTCTTTCCACCTGACCAGGTTGCATAACCTTCTCTCTCCTGCACTGAAATGTCTAATGCATCTTTATTTTCCAGGTCAACAGTTTTTCTTTTGCCACTGTAGTCTAAATCCTCTTCCAAAGCCAATTATTCAACTGTTTGCTGAGCTTCATTGCCAAACCTTTTGCTGTTTTTTTTTAAACCCATCACATTCTTTGAATTTATTCTTCTTTCACTTATCGTGGGGAAAGGAAAAAAAAAGTGAAAAAACAAAAGGAAACAAGAAGTAGAGGACCTTTACAGTTTAACCTTTCAAGAGGTTCTCAGGAGCAGAGAAAAGAGTGAAAGGCAAAAAAAGCCTCAAAGCATCTGCTGCTTATTACTGCCCATGAAACTCCATGATGGGGCTTGAATCAGGACCACATCTAAACCTGTGGTTCTTTACCTGGGAAGCCACCTTGCCGATGGCTGTGTATCTGTGCATAAGCAGGGTGGAGGACAGAATAAATAGGGCTCAGATTTGAATTTGAGAGGGAACTGAAATGACAAATTTACACTGCAGTTATACAAACTCAAGTATCATTGAAAAGATGCACAAATTCGGAGTATGCCCCAACACTAAATTAATGCTCCTACTGTTTCCTGTTCAGCATCTGTGCAGATGCAGGAACAAAATGTACTTCACTTGAAACCTACATTTCTGTGTTCCTGTCCCTTTCCCTCTCTCTCATACACACTTTTTTTCACTTGCTCCATGTTTTTCTTCAAGGCATTTTCTAGGTTACCAGCTAGGTCTGTCACAGGTTGTGTATTGAGATAAACATCATGCTGTACATTTTCCATTACTTTGTTCCTCCTCAAAAAACAGCACCAGAAATTACTTTGCTCAGAGATGGATTAGGCCTTTTTTTTATCAGCAAACTCTTCAACAGTTCCCATCTAGGAATATATTTCTAAAACCAGTTTTCTATCACAGAACTCGCTCATTTCCATAGATATAGCAGCTCCCAGTCTATAAGGCAGGGTGGATTTTTCTCCTGTGTATGCTCTGTGGCTATTACAACAGTTTAAGAGTTTCCTGAACAGCAGATACTTTTCTGCCTGAATCATCAGGCACTTTGGGTGTGAAGTTTCTCTTCTGTCTCAAGACCTGTCTTTTCTCCTTGGCATCTCCATGTATCAGTGATTGTTGACTGTTCTGAATTTCCTAAATTGCTCAGTGCTGCATGTCTTCTTCCTTTATATTTTTTAGAATAATTATTCTTTTCTTCAGCTTACTTTCTGCAGCATTACATATTATCCTGTGTTCAAACTTAGAACTATGTTGACTATTGCTGTTATTATAATTTGGCAGACCAGCACACTAACAGCATTTTTCACACTTCAGCCTTGCTCATTGACCCAAAGAGTTCGCAACTTAATTAAAACATGGCAGAAGAAGGATCTTGTCTAGTAAGATTTGATGAGAAACTGCCTTGAGAAAGGGACTACTGAAGAGATGTAGATGAAGACACACATTTTTGGAAAGAAGGACTAGACAGTATGAAAATATAATGAAATTGCCATAGAATGAGGAAAAGAAGGGAATAAGGAAAATCAGCTGAGAAAATGAAAATGCAGGTTTAGATAGAAAGTGTAATGGAGTGAGAGCATTGTGGTTTTATATTGCAGGTCTGTCATTTTGGAAAAAAAGAGGAAAATTTAGGGCAATTTGATTAGCCAGGGTGTGGTCATGTGTTGGTAGGGCTGTTGATAGATACGCGGATAATGTGGATAAAGCATGGAGAAAAGGTAGACGGCTCACCACCAGCCACTCCCTTCTCCCTTCTGCTTCCCCGAAGGTTACTGCTCCCCCTTCAGATTTGCTAGTATAACTACACACGTAGCTGTCCCCAGCCTGATTCTGTCAAAAAAATTTGGTTTTTAAAACCTACTAAAACACTTCTCCATGAGGATTTTACAAATCAAATCATTCTGACAGAACTAGGTTAAGGAGCAGTTGTGCTTGTAGGTCAGAGAGAGCAGCTATCTTGTGGAAGGGAGATGGGGCATAGTTTAGTGCCTGTGTACTAAATAGGATAGTCTAATTTATTAATTACATAGAATAGAATAATATATGATTAATATAGGAAGTATAAACATGGGGAATTTCTTAGGAAAAAAAGGAAAAAAATGTGTGGAAATCAAGACATAGAAGAAGAAGATTAAACAAGAGAGAAGAGCACTAACAATGACGTGAAATCTGTGAGATTAGAAAGAGGAGAAGGGAGATATAGAGCACACCTTTTGGGAATTTCTGCATAGTATGTCTCTTTTGAGAGAAAATCAATGTGGTTGAATGAGGCCACCCTGCAGCAAATGCATGCAAATGGTCACTGTTAAGGTTAGAAAAGCAGCCTTAGAAGTGACACATTGAGTTTCCATTTCTGCCATGCTGATGCTTGCTCAGCTGGTTTCAAAGGATTGTTTTAGGAAGTATTTATGAAAGAAAAATGGGTGAAGAAATATGTCCTGTTTCATCTACTTTCTGGATAACAGCCCTGCCCTACGTATCATGCAATGTGTGCAGCCATCTGGACACGACCCTGTCTTGTTTATCCACCTCCTACAGTGTTCAGCTTTGCAATATTCATCTATTCCATTAAGAAAGCAAAACATCTTAGAAAATGCTGATTCTGAAGATTTCTCAGGTGTCCTTTGGGAAGCTGCATATCTTCCTTACAACAACATGTTAAGCTCTCATATGTATTCCCACTGAGAATGAAGAAGGAAATTACAACTGCATCCTAGCTTGCATTATGCTAGGAAAGCACTTCTGAGACCTCCATCCTCCTTAATGTGCCGTATTCTTCCTTGGGCATCAGGACATATGAGTCTCAGTTTGTATATCCACTGGTGTCACTGCTAATGGAAAAGCAGAAGAAGCCAATTTTATCATCTAGTACACTCCAAGGCCCATGTACAAAGTCCTTTATATATTGTATAACTTAGTTAAATCACATCCAACTCTTTTGGGGCTAACAAAAACACAACTCTTACCTGGAATTTTACTCTTTGCCAAGCTTATGTCTCTTTTTTTCTTCCCTGAGGTGCTGTAGCTGCCTAATAAAAAGGTCATAAACAATATTTCCTAGCAACAACAAATATTTTCTTTGAAACAGATAAATGTTTTTAAGTGAAGCAGTTACAAAGAGGAACAGTTTCCCTGAATCTGACACTTCAGGAAGTAAACTAAGAAACAGAAATGCTAGAATATTGCTTTACTTTAAGTTAGGTGTTTATTTAAATGTCTTGCTGAATTAGAATATAAGAAAATCATAAGCTACAGAAACCACCCCTAATTTTAATATCTAGTTAAGATAGCAATTATGTAATCACTTTAAGCCAATCTAAATGGCATGAGACAATCAATCCTACCCTCTGTCCCATCTCCATCCACGTCCTCCGGTTGGACTTAAGGATTGACCTAGTTCAGGGTACTAATTTGAATGAAAAGCATTACCCAATATTACTCCTTCCATTTCCCAGCCTGTTTTTCAACCTGATTATTTTCTTGGTTGAGTTTAGCATTCAGTGAGGGTGTGAAAGAGTGGCAGGAATTTATGGTTCAGATTAGGGAAGAAAGAAAGCTTGTCTATGTAAAGGTGTAAGAGACGGTCCGAAGATCCCTCATCTGCCTCACGGTCATCGATGAGGGCAGAGACTGAAAGATGCTAAAAACCCCAAAGGGGGAAAGAGGGTACAGGAGTCCTAGGCAGACTGAGGTGGGATGTCTGACAAGTGCCTGCAAGAATGCACACTGATCTGGTTGCTCTGGTGCTGTCTCCTTGCTGCCTAGGCAGGAAGGGCCGTACTGGAGCGAGATGTCCCATGCACCTGCTCTGCACCATTACCCCAAAAACAATGGGCCATATTCCCCCACCTCTTGGCTAGCTGCCTCTCGCTTTTGAAAAGACTATAAAAAAGACTTTCTGAAAAGACCCCTACGAGATCTCCCCACAGAAAGAAGACAGATCTATTGGCAGGACCACGAGGACTCCGCCTTGCCGTTGGTAGCTATTAACCGCCCCCCCCCTACACTTTCTCTCTCTCTATCCCTTGTTTCTTTATCTCTCTCTCTCTCTCCTATCACATAATCGTGTTGTTGGCACTCAATAAAGTGCATTGTTTTGATTAAAGCTAAAATTTCCCCGTTTGTGTTTCTTTTGCACTCTGAGATTGGTTAACAAACCATCACGACTCCTGTTTGTCTTAGCAGATAGTGACAAAAGGACAACTCTCCCTTATGTTGGAGTAATTGGTTCTGAAGCTCCAGCTACAGACATCTAAACCTGCATGTCCACACCTGACTAGTGACATTTTTTGTTTTGTTTTAAATCAAGAGCACGAATACAGTTATCAACTCCTCAAAAGAAAATAAAATGTTCAAGTATAAACACGCAACTCTGTTTTAAGCAGAGGAGAAATATGTATAATTTAATGCAACAAATAGGAGTCTACTGGGGATTTGTTATGTAGTTGCTGAAGATGCTTTGTACATATCCAGTAGACTATAATAGCTTCTTCTGAGAAACTAATTAGCTGCATCTCGAGAGATGGCAATGTCCACATGGAAAGTTGTCTCTGTAAGGCACTGATTACGTCACATCTGGATAAAAGACTGACTAACCCTTTCCACTTCACAGTATTAGAGATGGAAGAAAAGGCCAATTACACAGATTATAAACATTTGCTTTTCCAATTGCAGGAGCTTGCAACATAGCTGGGAGTCAGCCATACATGTGTAGCATTGAAACAGGAGGTTTTTGCATTTAAACTGAGATTTCTTTGATAAGATTTCAAGTGAATTTAAGATACTTACCTTTTCCTCTCTGGATTGGTAGGTGCCAGAGGCATGAAAAATGTATTTTTAGACAACTACTAGGTAACTGAGGTGGTTAGCTTAAATGTTTAGACTTCAAAGTATAAGTAAAGATTAAAATGAATGTCAATATAAAGGCAACTCTGGCAGCTGACAAGCTTAGCTCAACTGCAGTAGTTGGCATCTAAGCACTCATATTATACCTATGGCTAAAGAAAATTTTTATTTGTTAGTGTTTGAGCATGCCCATGGGCAAGAGAGAAAATATGGGAATCTCTAGTGATCCTGGGGAAGAAAAGGTGAGCAAGTGTCATGTGAAGACATCAGCCCTGACCTATAGCAACTGCACTTTTCTAAATTTCATTGTCTTTTGTCTCCTAACTGGGCCAAGCTTGAAGCTAATACAGCTATGTGGAAAAGGAATCATCAGGTAACAGACCAAGCCTGTAATTTTCATTGTCCACTGTTGCTGCAAGAAGCCAGTAGAAAAGAGGCACATTAAGCCATTGAACATTTTTAGCTCTTTGATCTGAAGTTACTCTAGCCAGGAACTAAGCCATGATATAAAATCTGCCTCAGTGTCAAAAAAGGTCGATTCCTTCAGGTACTTTCTAAGAGTCCGTATATGCTCACAAGGGCTTTTTTCCAGCAAAGCACTTGCATTGAGGTACAGACATTAAGTTAAATAAGTACCTAAAAGTCTGCTGAATCAAGGCTGAGAGTGGTGCTGTATGTTGAGTTTAGTATTTCATAAATTCTATTGAAAATTTGACTGTATCATCTCTGTATTTCAAACCAAGTAACTGACCTATCCGATTTTTCAAACGGCAATTTGAAATACAGCATCAGTGATGTCTTGGGTCTCAGATGCTGATATGAAACCTTCTTTGTTCCAAGGAGCATATCTGCTTGCTAGCATTGCCAGAATCTTTAAGGAGTTAACTAAATCTTAGAAAAATCATACCTTTCTTGTGATGGAGATCTGCCAAACTGTGATGTTCTCTTGCAGCTGAGCTTGGCTTCCTGGCAGGTGGTGATAGCAAGAGAAGCTGGAGTTTTCCCTGGACTGTTTGGGTTGTTTGAATTTGTTCCAAATGGACATCAGACACCACCACTCAGGATGAATCCCAGCTCTCCATTGTATCTCACAACATCATGAATAATGTCAACGGAGAAAACACACACATGAAACAAAAAGCAAACAAAGACGATCAAGAGTTCAAAACAAATGGCTTTGCTCTTAATGTGGGGAGGTGAAGTCATCTAGTATTTAATATTCATGGTGCATTTTAATAAAACAATGGAAGATTAAGACTCCAACTGCTAAAGAATAAGATTTTAACTTAATTAAGTAAATGTGTATTTTTTAGCAGCTAAAAAACAAGGAGACATATTAATTTTTTATTATCACCTTCAGGCTTCTCTTTGTCTCCCTTTCATTGTATCCCCGTGTTCTAATCCCCATGTAAACTCTGATATATTATGTCAGCAGATAATAGAGGGCTGTTGACAGGTTGCTGTCTTCATTCATCTTGTGTTGCTCTGCTTCTTCTGTTATTGGAATAGGTATTAAGGGCCAATGAGCACCAAGGAATGCACATTCACAAAACCAGACAGTGTTAAGGATTCATGTTCAGCTAAGACTTGATATTGGCAGACCAGAGCGTAAATCAGAGATAAAAAGAGGGAAAGGGAAAGGGAAAGGGAAAGGGAAAGGGAAAGGGAAAGGGAAAGAGGGGAAGGGGAAGGGAAAATGGAAGTAAAAAGGGAAGGAGAAAGAAAAGGGGAAAGAAAAGAGAAAAGAGAAAAGAAAGAGAAGAGAAGAGAAGAGAAGAGAAGAGAAGAGAAGAGAAGAAAAGAAAAGAAAAGAAAAGAAAAGAAAAGAAAAGAAAAGAAAAGAAAAGAAAAGAAAAGAAAAGAAAAGAAAAGAAAAGAAAAGAAAAGAAAAGAAAAGAAAAGAGAAAAGAAAAGAAAGAAAATCTATATATCATGCGTTTTTTAAATTTCTATCACTCTTTTTACATTTGTGTCACTGATATTCCTGTGTGATTAGTGGCATGTATCAGGAGTTCAACTCTGCTTGTTGGCTGGGATAAGAGTGTTGCTTTTTTTGTGGAGAACCTTAAGTTTAAGTTTCTTTTACTGTTACGGATGGCAAAATAAAATTCTCCATTACTGTCTCAAGGGTTTACCTGCAAGTCTGTATGATACATCATTTTTCTTTCTCATTTTTCTGCAGTTAACAAACTGAACAGACTTTTGCTCCCAGAGTACACCTAAAATATTTCCAGGTATTGGCACCTTACTACCAAAATCCACCTGATATTCTTCTATAAGAAGAAGAATATTTTACAGCTGTGGGAGAGACACAGTATGATTCCTGAGAGTGCTGGTTTGGCCAAAGTAAAGGAAACTTAATCCAGTGTTTGCATATCAAATGAAAGATGGCAAAGGGTTTCTAGTGTGCTGGCCAAGACTCATGGTTTCATTGTGTTACATGCATTCCATCTGAATTAAACAATCAAACATTTTTCCATGCTGCACAATACTCAGTGCATGTAGCATTTCAATTTCCAAAGTGTGCCTTATAAACATTAACCAAGTAAACTATACAATATGCTTGTGGGATAGTTAATTGCATATTACTATCTTATTTTGCTAATAACTGAATTAAAGACTAAGTCCTGAGGCTGCTTGCCCCAGACTGTGCATTAGCAGTATTATAAACCATTCTCACAATCAATCACATGTAGGTTGACTATACTCTCTGGGATATTCAAATACTGAATGCAGCTGACAGAGCAGTGATGAAGCACCAAAAGCACAGGAAGTGTTCCAATAAGGAACACAGTAAGGAGCAGGCAGTTCTGACACAGCTTGGTTCATAGCTAAGACCACTCAGGATTAAAAAACCCAATGAATTTTGCACATTCTCTGGAGAGATTCAGTCCTAGTTTCATACTTTGAAACATTAGTCATATACCCACTGCAGTAGACTCCACAAAAAATGAGTTGGCAGTGGTTTTTTCCTGCTGTTTCTTCCCCTTCTATACAACACTCCAGTGACTCATATACTTAGGAAGTTTGTTCTAAGCCAGAAGTCAAGTGAGAGTCCCAGATACTATGCCCTCCTTCACCTAACATGATTGAAAACCAACATCTTCTGGGAGACTGTCTTAGCCCAAATTAACTGGCAGTCCTGGGGGAGGAAAGATTTCACTGTCTTTCTGGATCTTTAGTAAAATTAAAGAAGATATGCATTTTTTGTGTATCTGTGTATTCTTTTTACATTCGTGGTCTTTCTTTTGTGGTGGAAAATCCCATGAAAAATTAACTTAAAGGTGACCATGGTTGATGCATAGATCTGTTCTATTTCTCTGTCATGTTAGTGGAAAGAAAAGTTCAAAATCTTTCTAAAATTAAGTGTTAGCCCTTATCATATATCTTATAGGGTCTGAGTGAGAGATTATTAATGTTCATTTTTAAACATGTTACAATACGACCTTTGTGATTGAACTGCTGCACATTTTGCTGCATAGAATGACTGAATTCTGGATAGGTTCTTTCTAAGAAACTGAGTTAAAATTTCCTCCCTCTGATGAGACCTTACTTGAGATATATTATTTATTAGTTTTTCAGTTATTCATGATAAACCAGAGTTCTTCAATTCCTTAATGAATTGTCTTTTCCACAGCTGTAATCTGTTTTAGTTATCTGTGACATACCGAGCCAGGACTCACTGCTACTTTGGCAATGAAGTGCTGTATCGAATACTCTCAGGAAATTCATTTCAGAGGTGCCAGCTCTCACCGCTGTCTGTACGCAGAGCCAAAGTGCTTCAGCAGAGACTCAAACTCCCACTCTGCACATGCAACTAGCCTGAACACCTCCTCCTACTCAGGATTCACAGCACAGAGCCCTCATCTGAAAGGGGTTTGTGGAGGAACAGCTTTGTGCACCGTTAACTTGGAGCCCAAGGGAGCGGCAGTTCGGGTTTTATGTGGGTACTCATAAAAAGACATATGTCTGCTCGTGCCTGCTTCATCTTCCTTGAATATGGCATGCAGTAGGTCTGTCTCTAAGTGACAACAGAACTTCTTCACCAAGGGAGACGGATGATCCAGCCATATAGGAGGAATTCACTATCTGAGCAGCTCCACTTCATAGCTGTAAATGAAAAAGCTGGGCACAAGAGTGCCATGGGCCAGATCTGACTAATGGACCATGAATTGGATTATGCATGCCCTGATAAACAAAACTCTAAGCAAGAAATTTAGGAATATGTGTTCTTGGCTTGAGGAGTAGAGCACATTAGCTGCAAGATTATTCTGTAACCTCTAGGGAAGCAAGTCTCCAGCTTCCTTCCCCCACTTGAAGCCAATTTCTGCACAGAAAGTGACACAGAATTTATGGAACCTGAGAAATAGGGAGAGGGACACTAATTCTGCAGGTTGTTAATGGAGCATTCCCTGGCACCAAAGGCAAGTCAGATTCATTCCCTGCTCCAAGAGCTTCATATGCATTTTGTTTTGGATGAGGTACACAAAGAGCAGAGGGAGCAGACATTAACCAACCTATTAGCTGTTGAGCTACTTAGTAGAACACTGAAATTTCTCTTCTGAGATTACTGCTTTCAGGTGTATCAAAGATACAAGTTCGGCAGCTTTCTCTCACTTTCAGCTGTATTATGCTGACTTTATCATACCAAAATAACTACCCCAAGAGTTACTGTATATTCATGTCTCTGCTGCAGAAAATGTGGGACTGAGCATCTGTATATGGTGTATGAGTATGCAAATGCAAAACTAAATGTGCTTGAGAGGCCTTTTAAAAGAGCTGCAACAACTGTAAGGGAAAGAGTTATCCCTCCTCCTCACACCCTGAGAGATCTGTAGCTGTTGGAGGGAAAGACTGAGGATAAAGTACCTCTGTGTGTATGAACATAAGGCTGTTAAAAGTCTGATTTTATTGATTCTCTGTCTTCTCCATGTCCTGGGGCTGAGACCTCAGTCTTTCATCTTTTCTAGTGTACATTTCACCACCCCTTTGCTTTCTTAGCAGCCATGTTTAGCAGTGCCCATTTCCTCTGTGCTGCTTCTTTCTCCAGTCAGCTTGTCTTTGGATGTCTGTCAATGCCTCTACTTCCATGGTAATGGGTCTGAAAGGAGAAAAGATATAAAGGGACAAGATGAGTGACTTCTAGGGAAGGGTCTATCTTCATAGTCTCCACATCTCATGCATAATGTGCTGTTCTAAGCTCTCGTGCTAATGACAATATTTCAGATTTTATTTAAGGATGCAGGTTATCTGTGATTGCAGTAGTTTTATTAAGTAAGTTATGTAAGACAAAACTCTTCATATGTGATTGTGATATGGGGCTGAAAAAGTTAAGGTTTATCAAATGGTGAAAAATATATCTAGATTGCTTGTATGGGGAAAGCCTAGGAACAGCTTACAAAATTCTCTGAGTTCTCATTTTGGC
Organism: Monarcha castaneiventris obscurior; assembly: GCA_026261815.1. Classification (NCBI taxonomy): domain Eukaryota; kingdom Metazoa; phylum Chordata; class Aves; order Passeriformes; family Monarchidae; genus Monarcha; species Monarcha castaneiventris. Next base: position 22,767,362 of record JAMPIT010000379.1, on the reverse strand, counting down.
TCTATCATTCTGTGCTCTGTACTCCAGAAAATGACCTACTTTCTTTCTGCTGTCTTTACAATGATAGTAATATTTTCTTACTTCACAAAGTGACTGCTGAGAATGAAATCATTAACTTTTAGTGGCCCTTGTATATACACTGTCAAGCCACAATGAGTTGTTTTGACATCGTCCCTATGAATTTAGTATTATTGGAATCTTTATTATTAACATTAAATGAATTACTGTCAAGACAGTTTTTTTTATTACACATTCTATTAAAAATAATGTAATAATAAGTAAAAAAATAATGGAAAAGAATTATTTGGGAATCAATATTTCATTTTTTTGCACTTCTGGTGTTTGATGTCTGATTCTGATATTGACATTGTTTTTTTCTGAAGAGCTCAGTCTAAAAAGGCTGGAATTTCACGTATATGCATTTTTTTCCCTTGGGCAAGAAGAGATGAATTTTAACACAATAAAGCAAATTAGTATGCATTATACAGTACATTTAAGCAGCTAATTTGAATAATCACATTGCTTAATCAAAATTTTATTAATATCTGTGGGAGTCTTAAATGAATCAACATATATGGGTTTTAAACCAGGTCCTTAGTATCTTTTCTGCTAGATATTTGAACTTTACTTCATGTGTGCAGTCAGGAGGTAGCAGGTGCATAAGAAGAGTGAATCAAATAGAAAGAAAATTCAACGGAAAAAATGTGTTGACTGAAGGTTTAGAAGCCACTAAAGAATTAACAAAATTGTTTTCTGCTTCCTAGGAGAGGAAATGTTAAGACAGTCTACTGTTTCAACTCTATCCTCAAAGACTGCTCAGATGAGTGAGGTTTACCAAGCAGTGAAAAGAAGGATTTAAAACTGGTCTATGAGAGATTCTTGGTGATGACCACTTCCTAAAGATCAGAATGGACTGTATTGCCACACTTGAAATTAAGTGATCACAGGTATGAATCTTACATGAACCAATTATAGATTTCATTCTGGAAGATGAAGGAGGCCGAGCATTTGGGCTTTTGTGCTTTCAGTTTTGTTTTTTTCATCTACTACTTCTTTTCTCTTAAGTCCATGATGAATTTTCTGCCTTAATGAAAATCATCCCTCTCTTCTGTGGCTTTGGAATAGAAGTAAACAATCTGAAGCAGAAGAAATGTGTTGTCAGCAATTTTAAAAATTAATTCTGCAATATTTTTTTAGCCCAACAGGATTCAGCTCACAGTGTCCTGCTGTGTTCATGACATTTTTTCATTGTGAAACAACAGGATGAGGAACCCAAGAAACAGGAGCTGGCTACACAAAAGAAAAGAAGTAGGAAAATTATATTCTTTGAATACCAGAGGAAAAAAATATAGGAAATAAAAATTCCTTTCTCCATTGTGCTTGATTAGCATATTACTGAGTTTAGCCTACGCCTGCTTTTCCCCCTCCCCAATTTCAATTACAATGTGCTCCTTTGTGTTGCACCATTTACTGCTAAACGAATCTAGTTCTAAGGATGTACATGCAGCCAATTTATTCATTAGATATATTGTAGTGGAGTTGAATAAAAGGTTTTATTATCAATCTCTTTAATTTCTAGATAGGATTTAGTAGAAATCAATATTAGAGAATGCATAATTGCTAAATCTTCTTAAATTAATAGACTCATTCATTAAGCCCCAAAAAAATACTTAGCTGGTATTTCTCGTGACTTTCTCTAATTAATTAGCGAGTGGAAAACGACAGTGAGCAGAGCAGCTTTTGGCTGATATGGTGGAATCTGAAGACCAATCTTGAGAAAGAATTAATTTGGATATGTATATACAGTATTTCAGCCGTAAGTTGATTATAGGAGAATGCACTGCATAAGTAGACAAATGATAGTTGTATGCTGATGGTCGGCAAAAAATCCTGTGCTCAGGAGATGGTTTTAAGCAGTTCAAGCTGGGACGTGTACCCATATATAGACACTAATGAATAGTAGTCAGTTTTAAAAGCTTTGGAATTAAATATGGTGCAATCTATCTGTATGAAACTGCATAGCATGTATGCAGCATTTGTGAGATTTTCCTTTCTGCCTAACTAGGTAAGTTTTCTGGGCCAGAAAAAAAGGGAAAAAACACTAAAAGGCCTGGAAGAGAAAAGCAATTGATGAAAGGGTCTATAGTCAGGTGTGTTATCAAGGAGCTGTAGGTTTTACTTGGCCCCAGAACGAAAGTCTTGGGGAAAAGGAATACATACCCATCAGTGCAGATACTAGTTTATTGTCAGCCTCTATTGGCTCTGCTGTGGCTTTAGCAGTTACTGGTCACTTCCTCCAGAGAACCTGTTGGTGATAGCTCAGTGGACTTTAGACTGAGTCTGGAGTTTCCAATGTCACAGCACATGCTGATAGGAGAGACCCTTGTTACCAGCAAACTTGTAAGTTGTGCTACTGACAGCTTGGAGGTATCTAAACAAATGGAAACAAGTGTACACTGAACCCCCAAGAAAAGGCCTGCTGAAAGTAGCTTTCTGATCTCAAGTCAGGGACATTCCTTCTTTTTGCATTTCCGGCATGGTTCCATACTTATGTTTAGTGTGTGTAAGTTATGCTTACTCTGACTGTGTCTAATGACTGAGCAACAGAACACTCACCTGTGTACTCATAGGCGGTGGGGATAAGTGAGTCTAGTTCCTTCACATTTCCCAGACAAGTGGTAAAAGGGAAGAATGCTCACTCCCACCTGACAAAGCTTCTCATGTTTCTCCTCTCTGGCATGGTAACAGGGAAACTGCAACTGCTGCCAGGGGTACTGGGCCTCTGTGCTGTCCTTGCTGTGCTCTCTAGCTATACATCACTGAGGAAGTGTCTTTATTGGTTTCCCTACAAACAAGGTGAAATGCTATTATACTCCATGATCTGAGATGAAACAAGGTGTAGAGAAAAAACACTTCCAGCATGAGGACAGAGTTTCATCACAGTTAGCAGACGTATTGGTGTCTGACTAGGAACAGTGATACTGAAATAATGTGGCTACATTTCTGTAAACTGCCTTGGGATAGCACAATTTCAAGTCCTGAAATGCAGCAAACATTACACTGACTAAAAAAGAAAAAACGGGTCTGAGGAGCTCCGTATCACCCTTACAGTGTCCATCATTGAATATATCTGTAGCTGTGATGCAGATCAGCTTCCTAAAGTTCATTCTCCACTATCCACTGGACATGTTGAATCTGTGGGGCCAAGGACATTTCCTGAATGCATGCTGTGACAAGGCTCAGGTACCAGTCTATCTCCTGTAGTCTGTTTCCTCTTGGATGAAAACCTGGTAGCACTGGCCAGGAGAGGATTAACATGCCTCTGAGGGTCAAGACTGCAGGATGCTTCATGGATTAAACCTGTGCTGCATTTCAGATACCGGCACTGACTCCAAATGACAGCACAACTCGAAACACTATTGTTCAGAATGAGCCTGCTAAAACCAGTGACAGACACTGAACAGTTTAGTTTGGTAGGTGATTATGCCTTGACAATATATGCGGAATTCAGGCTTGGCTAATATGTATCTCCTAGACAGACACATGCCACTGTTTCTGAGCTACTTTTTTTTTGCCTTGTCAAAGTGTTTCAGTTTTTTGTCTCATCATTGATTTGATATTTATTACCTACTCTTTCAACATGGTACTGTTTTTCTGTTTGGGCTAAATACTGATTACTCATTTCCTATTTTTCCATGTTTTTATTCTTTCCAAGAAACTTCTCGTTATAATGCACAGCAACTCTCTTCACGCTAAAGGATTGATTTTTTTGTAATTGAGTCTGTTTGAGTGAGCTAGTATTAGTACTTGTGTTTTGATGTATACCCCATGAATCTTGAAAGATCTTTTAATGGACACACACCAAGATCCTTTCCATTTCATTTGGAATTAATTTTGAGCCCTGTGTCTCAGTACTTGCTACAGCTCAAACACAAAGTGAACAAAAATCCCCAAAGTAACGTCAGCAGTAAAAGTCTGGGACATAAGTAGCAGTGTGAGATAGTAACAGAAAAATAGATTGACTGTTTCAGCTAAGGGTATATTTTTTGCCCTTACACTGGATCAATATGAGATGATTTTTTAAAATCATGCTGATTTCATATTCTGCTCCAGAATTCTTCTTGGGATACATAAAAATGAACCTATCAGTTGTGCTTGCTTTTCAGAATGGTGACAAGTTTTCTCATACCCATCTACAGCTTAGTTGCTTTACAGAGAGGCCTGAGGTGGAATATACTCAGGAGTGTCACCTTCCTCTGATTGCATCAGATTCTCCTGTGATTTATTGAACTGCAGATCTGATCCAGTGCTTCTGCCATGAATGACACTGCATTAGGCATTTAACATCCTACATGTTACTGATTCTTTTGATCAGTGACTCTCAGCATAACTCTTCTGAATAGCACCTACTTAAGAAAACCTTCACTCAGCTCAAAGTATCAAAAAATACCATGTCAAATTCCCTTGTATTCTTTTGTATTTCCTTTCATGCCATCTGAGAGCCCACCAGTTTTGGAGATGTAATGAATCTTATATCTATTCCCTTCAGCTTGTTCTTTTATGGCATTAAGGCTTACCCATAAATTGATGATAAAAAAAGTGAGAAAAAGAGGTATCATCATAAAAAGATAATACTTCCTCTCTTTTTTGGTTTTTCAGTCTTTAAATAATATAGAAATTACTTATAAATTAGTTTAACAATCGTCTCATTCTATAGATAATAGACAAGAGTAAAATGTATTCCTTTAAAAATAAATAAAATTCTACAGATTTTATACTACATAAAGAAGGCATTTTGCATTTTTTTACTGTTATCATTGTCTCCAGATGCAATGTACCTTGTACCATTCTCTTAATGAACTCTTCAATTAATTCCTTTTCAAATAGCTCTGTTAAGCTCATCTACAATTGTGCTGGCATTTAGATTCAAGAGAATGCTAAACAAATCAGGCTGCCTAGTGTTAAGCTTCCCAGACTTTGAATAGACGTAAGAATAATTTCAGCAACAGACTCTCTGGAAAAGAGTCTGAGTATGGCCTCAAGTGTGTTAGAGATCAGTACTAATGCCAGAGCAGAAGAAGACCCTGCTTCAAAGTATTTTTAGGTAAGCTATTGCATAAGAGCTAAAAAAATAGAAGTAGATGCACAGGATAGAAGTTGGAGCAGGGAAACCAATGAGACTATACCCATCCATATCACAGACACTGCTCCAGCCCATCAGACTTCCAACACCAAAAATACTGAAAAAATTTTTAAATTTCAGGAGAAAATGTCAATTTAGTAGAAGTATTAGATTTGCTATGAAGTCGAAATAATAAACAGGATTAAGTTTAACTACAACAGTTGTTGATATTGCCAAAAAATTCTCAAGCCTAAAAGACTTTCCCTTAGGTTAGCTGTGCCATGGGAATGGGGAGTCACCTTCTCTGTGGTCTGTTGAAGCTTTAGAAGAGTGACTGAATTACAGGCTGATTTCTGCTTGCAATGCAGAAAGGAAGAACACCCAATAGAGCATCCTGAATGGAGGCTTGTGCTGTAAAGTGACAGATCATCAACATTTGGAAAAAAAACCCCTCATAATTAATTGACTCTTGTATTATAAAATATATTTTTTGAGGATCTATTATTCAATCATGATATTGTGATAATTCTTTTAATCACAACTTATGGAGGAGAATTTGATTGCACATTTTTTGCAGATGGGAACTGAATGTCTTGGCTGCCGAACAAACTCGCCTCCTAACACTGTACAAAATGTGGCAATTTTTTTCTTTCTTGTGAGTTTTTAATTTCTGGCATTAAAAAAATGCAGTTATTAACTGATATGATTTTCTGTTTTGTTTTGGTATAAAAAAAATCTAGTTTGCTATTTGAGAAATAAAATAGCTAAATTTACAATAATAATACAATAGCATTATCGGATAAAATGAAAATTTATGCTTTTCAATTAAGCTACTAATTTTTGGTTTCTTTTTTAGTAAATGCAACCTGATTTTAAGGTCTGTTATATTTTTAACACAAAAAAAAATGACAGCACATTTGTATTTTTCTGTCACCACAGACACATCATTCCATATGCCAGCTCTGATTTGTGGTTTTCAGAACATATAACCACCTCATATTCTTTCAAGTGCATACAATCAACCTATATGTAGAAAAATGTTTTTGCTCTTCTGGAAGATGCAATTGGCAACTTTCATTATTTTGAAACAATGGGTATAAGAGTACAGAATTGGAAATTAGTGTTTTTGAAATAGGGGAGGTCAAGTTTATTGTTTCTTTATAGATGAGGAAAAGTTATTTTAAAACTGTATTTTAATTGCACTGTCACTTCTCATTTGAACTGACACAACCTTCTAATGTATATGCATAAAATGTTGCAAAAAAACCCTGTCATTTCCTGAGTAACGTAGCTTTTAGAATGCCTTCAAAGAATGTGTTTTATACACTTAAAAATCCATCCAAATGGAGCAGTCAATTCTATTTATAGCTTTGAAAAACTTTATGAGTTTAGGCTCCAGATAAAGCTCAAGGAGATGATGCTAGAATGAGGCAAAAATTTCTGTTATATTTATTTGTTCAATTTCTTCTCATATAAGCTGAATAGACAGGACAAGAAAATAATCTAGAAAAAAGATTTTCCTAATTTCCCTGGGAGCCAGAAATTTGGGGGAAATTTGTGTGTCAGCAAATGTTGATACACTGTTTCAGATATGACTATTGGTGTGTGTATGCTCACTGAAATTGAAATTTCTGTCTGTTGCCCATTTCTGTTATTTATAGAATTAAACTTTACGAGAACAGTGATGTCACTAAACAGTGGACTGGGATCACGTGGTTTGTGTCTCTAGTTAAATCCTGGCTCCATGGTAGAGCAACTGAGACCTCTGGTATGTCTACGTGTACCCAAGCCATTGATGCTGGGGTTTGGACACCTCACCCCTGGATAGGTGGAGCCAGGTCCTGGATAGGTGGAGCCAGATCCTTGATCCTGGTCTCAAAGGAGCGTATATGGAGGTCTTTCTGAAAAACACCAGAGTTACAACAGTAGAGAAGGGACATCAGGATCTCCAGGTCTCTAACCTGAGTCTCTAACCTGCTGGGACCTGTGACTACCAGAAGATGTCCTGGGAATGGGAAAACTGAAATCATCATGCCATTATCTCAGTGCAGTGCAGATCTGTCTGAAAGTATGGGATACTTAGGAACTCCAGGAAACTGTGGGAAAACTGCCTTTCCCCATATCAACTTTTGTTAAACAATATATTTCTGACAAATCATATTTGGCTAAGTAACATTTTCCCATTTAATGAATTTAACCAGAAAGTAGCTAATTAGCTACAGTTTTTAAATAGAAAAATACCTTTTATGAAATGGAGAAGCACCAGAGCCCAGTCAATAAAACATATGTATTTTATTACTGAACACTGCTGTTCTCAACACTTAGGGTAGCAACTTTGAAATTCTGCAGATGTCTGAATATATAGTTCTTACCTAAATAGGTGGAGTTTTCAAGTCTCGGTAGTCATGCTGTGAATGGTAGAAAGAACTTGCAGCTGAAATCTCCTTTAAGGAGGCTAGAACACTAAGACACTCAGGTTTCTCTTTCAAAACCAAGGAAGAGGTAGGTGTTTTTCACAACTAGTTTCTCCTGAATGATTAGGAACTAAATCAGGCCACAGAAAGATTTTTGACTTTACTTAACAACCTTAACCCCAAATACTTTCATGGAACTGGCTATGGCAAACAGAATAAGAGGTTACTGACAAAGTAAGAACTTAGGTTGTGTGAGACAGCTTCAATTTCTCTACTATTTGAATTTAATCACTGATTTCCCCAGATGACTTCTCAGATACAGTTTCAGTTTTTTCAGCATCTCCCGGCAAAACACAGAGTGAGAAAAGGAGCACAGCTCTCCATCTAGGTGGTATAAGTGGTCATGGCCATGATGGTACATCTGGATTAAAATTAGTTTGGAATAAAACACTGGTAGTAGTTAATTGTATCCACCGGAGCAACAGGAAATTTAGGAATAAGGAGTGGAGCCTGTTTCCCACTTTGTAGCAATGATATAACCACTGATACTTAATAAAGTTAAGGGATGCAGAAATACCACCAGTCTTTTGGAGAAGCTGTTCTTCAGTATTTGTCATCTGTCAACATCTATTAAATCATGTTCTGCAAGTGACATGACCATGAATCCAAGCAACTCATTTAGTAAACTGGCAGGTGTCAGGAGGTTTGGCTGTCCACTAAGCAGTGTAAGGGATTAGGAAGTCCTAGGCGTATTCCAAAGTATCCTATGAAGACCCGGAGGAGTTTGCCAGTGAATGCTTTTGTCTGCCTAGTCTTTAGGCTGACAAATGGAGGATCCTCAAAGAATGAGCCCAGAAATCATGGACCTGTCAATCTTACTTCAGTCCCTGTGAAAGTTATTAAATGAATTCTCCTGGGAGATATCACACGTAAGATGAATCCCAAGATTGGGAAAAGCAACATGGATTCACCAAAGGCAAATCATGCCTGACAAACCTGGTTACCTTCTGTGACAAAGTAACCAGCTCAGTGAGTGTGGGGTGAGCAGCGGGCATTGTCTACCTGCATTTCTCCAAGGCTTTCAATAGGGTTTCCCACAGCCTCCTCCTGGAGAAACTGATGTGTTACGGTCAATCTCTGTCTTTCTATGGGGCTGAGAGTTTGCTTCCCTATTCTGTACAACATAAATACCTGTCTTTTTCATCAAATACAAACTTATCTTCTGTCCTTAGAGGATCAAAAGTGAGGCTTTTTAGCAATCCCAATGAGTTCTAGCACAACTTCCTTGAAAACAAATTTGTGGATGAGAACAGGAAAAGGATATTGAAGACAGGGTCATTTTCTGCATATGCCCCTGGAGTCTATTGCCCAAGAACAAGGGTAATGTGTTCCTAAAAGCTTGTAGAACACTCATGTTTAATGTAATATTAATAGGATAGTTACTGACTTCTGAAAAATGAAAAATTAAAATATGCATGTAGGGTGGTGAATGCAAAAGCAATGTGAAAACTATGCAGTTCATAATTGTTAAATTTTCATGACAAAGAATCTAATTAGCGATTTAGCATAAAGTAAAATTCTTGCAATAAAGTGGGAGTTAGATTTATCACTAAAGGGCATTTTATGATCCTAAACCACAATGTAGTAATGTATCTGTGTACAGTCAGAAAAAACTCATTGTGTGGAAATGTCTTTACATTCATGTATTCACATGTGTATTTTCAAAAAACTGCTGAGAGATTATTGAAATTATTACTATGTGAAAAATAGTCAACCATTTCCAATGAATCTAAAAATTGAAAATGTTGGGAATATTTAAAATATGCCTACACAATAGAATTCCCAACATTTCTGACTAAGATGAGAAGTACGTGCAATTTAGAAAAGCACACCAAACTTAATAACCATATGGAGTGTGCATTTTGTGTTTAAGTGACAGCATTTTTAAACTGGAAAAGAACATGACAGATTGATGGTAAGAAATTTAACAGTTTTGAGCTGAAACATATACCTCTTGTTTGTCTTTCTGTTCAAGAGACTGGGTGCTGTGAGGCCACACAATGTACTCAAGCTCTCTACAAAAGAAGAAAAGGTTAGTTAGGAGGGATCCAGAGACATCTGTCCTTGATGTTTCATTAATATCCTGGAAGAGAGAATGGAAAGATTTCTCATTAAATCTGCCCTTGACCCTGATCTGAAACAGGCATGAGGATGCTGCAGAACTAGAAATCAGAATATTCTAACAACCAAAAAATTATATGGAAAAAAAAAACCCAATGGAATTCAATCCAAAGAAAACAAGGTCCAAATTCTAATTTTAGAAAAAACCAAAGACAATATCAGAAATGAGAATGATAAAGCAAGTAAATAGTGTTGAGGAAAAGGATCTAAGGATCCTTGCATTTCTAGCCTCTCCTGGACAGATTGGCCATGGGTTAACAGAACCAAGGTTCTGCCAAGACAGCAAAGAAATGGGATAGGAGTCCAAGCATATTAAATAGCTCAGTGCAGGCTGCAAGCCTGCTCTGCCCAGCTCAGTTAGACCTCAGCTAGGGCTCTGTGTCCAGATGCATGTTAGCTGAGAGTCAAACACAAAACATCCATGATGTGCTGAGATCTAACAAGCTCTAGCTCTAAGAAGGAACTGGAGTAACTGGGGCTGTCTAGTCTTGACAAAATAAGATTAAGTAGAAAAATGATGCTAGTTTACAAGTATTTAAAATGTCAGCTGCAAAGAATTTTTTCACAATGCCCAATATTAAACTAGACAAGATATAATAGGAATTAAGCTAGCTGAATCAAATTGAAAAAATTTCTAAATGGCAAGATCAGTGAAAACTCATCTGGATGAGAAGGGGAATATAGAGAATATTCCTCACTGCCTGTTTTTAAGGACATCAATCAGGAGTGCTGCAGGCATAGCTAGTGCTGTCCAGAAGTAGAAGGGTGGAATCTCTTGTGGTCATTTCCAGTTCCAATTTTGCAAATATCTGAAACCATTAGGAATAAAGATTATCACACAGACTTATCTTAGAATGCAAGCTAAAAATAATCCATTCTTGTTTCTTTGAAGCCTGTGGTGTTTGAGACTTGTATTTTTATATTTCCATGTTTAGTCTGAAATTCTCTAGTGATTACAGTTCTCCTGAAAATGGAGGGCTATAAGGGAAAAATATTGTATGACTTGTGATAATTTTCCATGTACTGGTCAACCCACACTGGGTGGAAAAGCAGTGCATACACCTTGGTTTTAGACGCAGGCTTCATTTCATATTCAGCCAATTAATTCACTTTAAGCAATAAGCTTCCAAGGAAAGCTCTAGTTAGAAGGAACGTCTGAAAAAGTAAGGAAAAACATTCAACCGAATTTCTATCCCTAAAATCTTTTTTAATCACAGAAAAAAAAGTAACTGTTTAGACATGCATACAAAGAGAATTATTCCACCTTGACCCCTTTAACTCCATATAGGAGACATTTCTGTCACTTTAGTTTCTCTAATGCAGATGATTAGGGTGATGGGTCCATATGCAGAGTTAATGGCAAAAAAGTTTCACAGAACAACTCTACCCAGTAAAAGAATCTCTGCAGCCTCTACAAAGAAAGAGGTGCTTTCCTTACAACTACAACTTAAAAGATTTGGAAGAGTAAAAAAAGCATAATCTGCTCAAATATTTCAGCTCTCTGCTTTTGCAGCTCTTAACAGATGCTGCAAGAAATAAAAAGGGATTGGTGCTGTGCATTTGTAGAGTGACCCTCTCTTTAACATGAAATGAGTAGATCAACCTGCAGGGAGTGGTGATTAGCCATGGATGAATTAACTCCCTGAGCGGGTCTGAATCAAAATACTGTCACAGCTTAGACATATACAAAATGTTTCAGCAAGATGTGGAGTGTATGTACCAATAGTATGTCAGGCTTGTTTTATTTTTAGGCAAGAAAATACATCTGTTCTTTTGAACATAATCATGTTAATTTCTGATTTTTTTAATAAACTAATTTAGATAACGGTCCTATTTTTACAGTGCTGGCTTCATGGGGAAAGAAGTTAATGAGTTTGAAAAGGAAAATTATATTTAGGTCTATGAGTTCATCTATCCATCTACCAAATACCTGTCTTCATTAGTTGATTCATTTTATTCAACTGATTTTCCAAATTCTTGCCTGCTAAAAGGGTCCTCAGCATTTCACTGCCACTTTGAAATTTTATCCTGGCATCAACCATTCTAATATGGGGAAATTTTATTCCAAATATATAAAGGATGAATGCTGTCAGAAGCCATGAATTTAGTAGAGTAGGTCATTCATCCAAGATGACGAAGAGAGTCTACAGGAGAACATAGTACATTAATATATATGTTCCCAAGTTATTCTAGTTAAAACCCAAAATTTCTACAGCTGGACATGAGCAAAATCATTCCTGAAATGTGAATGGGCATTATGTTAACAAAGGCAATTGAATTCTGACCAATGCAGTGATTAATGCAAATTGAAATGAAAAATTTAATATATGTTGTGAGCATTTTCCTAATGCAAGAAATGCGAGAAACTTGATGAAGTTCTAAGGAGAAGGAGAATAAAATTGGTCAAAAGTATTATTTAACATGCTTAATATCTAATCAGACTTACTCATTGTTGCAAGAAATAAAAACCAAGAAATGAGCAGGGTTTAAAAACTAATTATATGATAATGAAAGGCAGTTGCACTTGCACAACTAAATATATATGTCTGCCTATGCAAATAAACTCCCTATTGACAGAATTTTGGGGAATCCCATATTCCATATCTATACCCCAAGAGATAGACTGTTTTCAGTTTTGCTGTATCTGTGCCCCAAGGGATAGTCTGTTTGCAGCTGTCTAAAACTTGGACTAGCTTTCGAAACGTGCTGACTAGTGGATGACACAGCCTGAAACAGAATGTGATGGACCCCTGATGTGAACTGAGATAGATCTTACTTCCACTTGGTGGCAGTGGTCCCACCTTATAATCTACACCTAGGTTTTGCTGTTAATAATGTCACCTTTTATATCCCTCACTAGCTCCGTCTCACAATGGCTTTTTAAAAAATAAGACATAACTTTACAGACATAAATTTTTCTAAATTGTTACAGCAATACTGTAGGATACCATCTCCTGATAGATTTGGTACCTAATATAATGACATTGTTCTTTTGTTTTCTGTTGTTGAACATGCATGATAAATAAGAATGAACAAGGATTACTATGAGAGTATTTGAACTGAAAACAGTATTTTAGTTTAAGGCCTAACATTCAAAATTGTGTGTGGCTTGTCTTTCTTGCTTGATTCCCAATAATTCATTTCAGATTGATGTTTCAGATTGATGGCTGTTGAAAACATGGAACAAATTGGCAAGGCAGTATTTACATCTTTTTTCCCCTAATTTCAGGCTTTTTATATTTATTCATCATCTTTATTATTTACTCTTAATTGCCTTGTATCTTAAAGACTGAGAAAGTCCTGCGAGTTAAACACTATGATTGTTACTGAACATAAAAAGTGCATTACCTGTTGTGTAATTGTCAGTGTTGGCATGGCAGTGTGCTCTCCTGTTGAGCAGTGGGCTGCCCATTTGGACCTCCCCTTGAGTAGGGAAGGGGGTTCCTATGCTTCTCAAGATTACCGCTCAAGTTTGAGACTCCTTATCACATCAGGTACTTAGTAAGTGAATTGTGACCAAGCATGCTGAAACTCTGAAATCTTAGCCAAGCGACATAAAGGATTGATTGTGTATAAATAATTGTGTAGACATAATTTATAAACATAAACAATAGTTGACTTAGTCTGGAATGAAATCTGAATCCAGACACACCCAAACTCTCCTCTGAGAAGTAGTTTAGAAAGAAATAGGGTCCTTTCTGAACCTCATAACAAAAGGGTCTCCCTGAGAGTTCTGTCTGTCCCTGTCCTCCATGCTGTAAATAATTGAGTGTACCTTGCCATCAAATCTTGTTAAAACACTGTTGCATTTACCACTGAACTTTTTAATATCATTAAAATTTACTGTTGCTTCTCTCTTGCAGGGAAGTGCACAACTCCATCTGCAAGAATTTGCTATGACAAGGAAGGCAGTTTTAAATGTTAGTTTGCTAATATCCATCTACCTTGTAGGTAGCAAGGAAAAAAAAATCTTCTGAATTTTATCCAAACATGGAAAGTGGGGAACGAGTCAACAACTCAAACAGAAAGTCCACGAGATATAAGAAATAATTAGAAAGCATGGCTAACAGACTTTTGAGTCAGTGTAATTATTTACAGGAGGTTGCAAACTATGCTTTCTGCACACTCCTACCTTTAGATTCACACTGTGATGCAGTGTCACTCATTCAAACATATTTCATGCTCCTCTGTCATACAGGCCAATTGCTGCTTAGTTTTCTACTGAAAAGGTTTAGTGAATGACCCACTTTATGATATTCCTCTGTAAGAATTCCCTTGTGTATATCTTTCTCAATATGTCCCAGATGGTTTAGTATCTGAGAATGGTAGAAGCCAATGGGAGCAGATGTGACCTAAAAAACTTCCAAATTAAGTAAGTGGAGAAATATATTTGCTTGTGTTACTTATTTATTCTCTTGTTGACTAACAAAAGCTAATCAAAATAGCAGTAGTTACAAGTATTGCTTTGTGGCTAATGGAATTGGTAAAAGATTTTCTGGAACAGGAAAATGGTTAGGAAAGAGCATAGATTTCAGAATCCTTCAGTGCCTTCCCTTTTAATATCTTACTGCTTAGAGAATGAATATCTGCATCCTCCAGAAATGTAAACAATGAAAATCTTGTGATTAAGATGAATGCTTTTGCCACCACAGGCATTTCGTATCATCTGATATGTAAAACTCATTTCCATACTCAGGCTTCTGTGGTGCTCAACCTCTGCCTTGCTCCTGAGTACACTGGGACTTTACACAGACCTGGGTGGGAGCAACCAGGTCTCTTATGACAACACTTAAAAAATGTGTTTTACTGCCTGAACAGTGCTGTGTCAGTAGAACGAGGACAGATGCATGTCCTACAGGAAAAGTCAGTTACCCACTTAACATCAATGATCTAAGGGCTCTCCACTATTAATCATTGGGTGTGATTTACAGCTACCTGCACTGTGCAGTAAAACAAGTGTCTTGCCTCCTAGAAGTACAAAGAAAAAGGTCTATTAGCCTAGTCCTTGAATTTTTAGACAGTTGTATTTAAAGAAATCCCACTGTTAACTTTCATGATCATTGACATTCAATACCATTCTTTTTCCTTTTTTGGCAACATGGATATTTTTGAGGAAAGACAGAAACCTGTTTCTGACCTGCAGGTTGTGGGTTGTTATTAAAAAAGGCTGGCATTCCTCAAAATACTTTTTTTTTAATCCAATGACTGAAATTACTTGTTTTAAAGATTAAGACTAAGGTCTTTGTGTTTACATAGTGTGTTTTTTAAAGAAAAATCAATAAAATATTTAGTGCCTTTTAACAGCAAATGCTATGAATAAATCCTTAACAGAATGAAAGCCTGCTATATTGGTGACAGTTTTAATTCAATGATTAGATTGCTAGGGACATTAGCTGTTGAAGAATCTCAATTCTGGCTCCAACAATTTGGTGATAAATATGTCTTAACTGTAAGTGGCAAACTGAAATACTTTTTCAGAAAAATAAGCACCTTGAAGCATTGCATGACTCACAGGAGCACAAGCAGGAGTTAGAGGTTTTCACCTCTGTAGTGTTGCTGTGACTTCAAAAGGGAAGCTGAAAACTGGAGAAAATTATTTTGGACATGTTGGTAGAGATATAACAATGGTTTGAAGTAATTTAAAATGGCTATGTTGCTGTTGCTGACACATTGGGGGGAAAAAAGATGCTATTTTGGCAGTTCCCCAACTTGGAGAACAAAAACTACTGCAGTATCCTTTCCTTTTGAGCTGATTCTGAACAGAAGACCTCATTGATCAGTTTGACTCACATTGTCTTTGCATTCTTTTCTCCAAAGAAGTGTGCACCTGGCTTTATAGGACTTGATAAGCTGTATTTTTATCACTTTGTATAAAGATGGTCCTGTCGAACTTGTCAACATGTTTTACTGTGATATTTGTGAACATTTAAGGGAAGGAAGCATATTTACATCTGTTATAAAAAAATCCTGTCTTGCAAGTTCCCACTCATATCCAATCTTACTGGGTATTCTGCCATAAGAAACCGATACTTGCAAGAAACTGTCATCATCAATCCAAGATTAAAGAGGTTGTGGACGGTTTTTGTTTTTAAGATTACTAGTTGGTATAGGCAGATACTAAAAGGTAAGTATCCTTTTTTTATCCCTATTTCTCCCTGAATTATCTCTCTACTCAAGACATATAACCTGAAACAAATTTTCCAATGCAGAGAGGCAGTGTGTCATTGCTGCAACCAATATAGCATAAATTCTGGAAAAAGAGTGACAACCAAAGCTTTGATCAGGCTTTGAGGTAAATCTGGTAAATCAAGGATAAAATAAAAAGTTCAGATGGCATGCTTCTATGTATATCATATGATGGAAATACCTTTAAGATCTGGAAAAAACTATTTCCTCTTCTATTCCCTGGCTTAAGGACAAGCTATGCTGTACTCTTTGTAATTAAGGGAAGTGAGCAGTTTTTTCAATGAGCTGGGTCTTCTGATGAGTGTCTGTTGTCTTCTCAACACCTTGATGCCATCAGGAATGCTCTGTGATATCTGGACTCTGGGGCTGTGGGGTCCCTGTGATATTACCATGGGACTCGTTAGCTCTGCCTATAGCACCATCAAAGCCACAGCTGATAGGCAGGACTGAGAATGTGCCTTTACTTAACTTTTCACCAATAACAGAACAAACTGACGCAAACAGGTTATTTTCTTTTTCAAATAAAGAAACTATTCTGTAGTTTCAGTTGGTGGCAATTTCCAAGGACTGAGAAAAAACTGTTTGCATTCCACTGAATGCCCCAAGATTTTCTCAGAAAAACAGAACTTGACCCTTTTACTAAGCTTGCAAGAAGCCATAAGTAAGTTAGGTTGTGAGATAGTTCCACTAAATATAAAGACCTATAAATGTCTGATTTACGGGCACCACTTGGTTATGTTGTCCATACCTGTAAAACCATATATAGTGATGAAATAGGTTTCTACCTTTGCAGGGTACAGAGATTTTCTACTTCAAATACTACTACTACATAACACGGACCAGCAGTCTGCAACAAATTCAGCAGCTGCATTGAATAACTTAAAAGTAACTATTATAATATTTTGAAGGAAGGGAACAGGAGAAATCAGAAAAAGTACCATGTTGCCAGTCAATCTTAGGCAGTGACCATGGTCGGATTAAAGAGAAAAAACTGTTTCATGACCCCTTGTAATCAGACTAAGAAAAAAAGCCCTCACATGCCCCTAAGTCTGCAGTCTGTCTTGAATCTGGAAGTCATAATGGGGCATGTACATTGCATTGACTGAATTAATATAATGTGTTAGCAGCAATTCTTATCTACACTGCATGACTGTGGTCAGTCTCCAGAGCTTCTGAGAAAGAGAAACCTCATCTACAGAAACTGATCTATACACTAAAGGCAGACAAGAGCAAATCCTGTATAGCCACTGAAGAAGACTAGCATAAAATTTGCAACATGGGATATAATATAAAACATAGAATAGACAAAACATTTTTTTTCGATCCTGATTGGTTGGCTGTATTAACACTACCAAAATCCAGGGATTCAGTGTGGCTATCACTATCCAGCTACACACAGCACCACTGTGACAGAACTCCTCCTAGAAGCTATCTGTCCATCACTGATGTGCTCATGCATTGCTCTGCAGAGAAAATAGTTGGAGCCCCAGAGGCCAAAGAGCTCCCCTAGAGCAGTGACAGTGGGCTGGGAAGAGCTGCGAGCTGACCCCATACAATGATTCTTCCTCTACAGCTCCCTGGATGTGACAGCACCCAGTGGTCTGCTACTCTCACAGATAGTAAACACAAGGATTCAGGACACGTAAATTAAGCAACATAAATTAAGTACCCTTGCCAGGAGAAGTGTGGACAGGAAACTTGTGGATGTGTCTTTGTAGCCAGTGTGGCTCAAGCACAGGATTAAAGGTTTCTCCTGATATGACGTTGATATAAGGATTTGCTCATTTTTCAGTCAAGGGGTTAAGAAGATAACTAAATAACATATATAAATTAAATGACAGTGAAACACCTTCTTCAAAAGTTATACCCATTCAGATCCCTCTGTGTTGCTAATGCCCATTTTTTTCCCCCCAATTTTTATTGGCTTTTCTTCTGAAATGATTAATATTATAAGTGACTGTACTCTCTTGCTACTTGCAATTTTCATTCCAATTGAGTCTCGTAGGCACAGATCCATAGTAAACTTCAGTGCAGTCTTATGTACCTCCTTCAGCACTAGGTTTGGATCCCAGCACTACAATCTGAACTGAGCCATGGAGCCTGACTGCTCTTATGGTGAGCATTAAGCTACAGGCTTCTTTTGCCAGCCAGGCTAGTTCAAACAGTCCAGCTGGATTTAGCACCTGTTATCCATTTTCCTCCAGGAACTGAGCACTGGACTGATTAGACTCTCTTGAAAAGGCAGCATTGTCAAAACACCAGTCATGTCAGTTGCCATCAGAAAGACTGCCTCAGGGGAAAATGTTTTAATGCAACAAATACGCCTAACCACATATCTAGCCATGTGTTTCCCTACATTAGCTCAGCTTTTTATTTTATCTGCTTTGGTTTATTTCCACTTCAGGCTGGAGAATTAGGTCTACTTGCTGCTATCCCAGTATGTGTGCTGGTTCTGTATCAGACTGCTGACAGTGCACTTACATGTTACCTTTTTCCTTCCTGAGGCTAGCATGCTTAATACTGAACAGTGCATCATAAAAACAGATACGATAACCCCAGCTTTCCATAGATGAATTCCAGCTGGTTATTTTTGTTGGTCTTGTTATGGCTTTAGTATTAAGTCTGGGTTTGCTCCCAGATGCAGCTGAAACAGCCAGTTGCTTTCAGCAACAAATTGCTGGCAAAAAGGAGAGAGATCAGTAAAAATACTGCAGCCAAAGATCTCTAGCTGATGCCACCAATGCCATCTGGTGAACCACACTACTCTGAATTTTGACAGTCGGTATGTCCCAAACAGTGGACAAGCTGCTGTCTTAATTCTTATGAAGTAATTTGTTACAGTTGTCTAAACTTTAGTTCTGTTTTATTTCTAGGTGATTTTTTTCCTGTCCAGTCTGCTTTAACTTTGCTGCATATATTCTAATATGGAATACTAAGCAGAGGTATGCATCATTAGAGAAACTTTCAACCTTTCTTGATAAGAATCTAGACGCCGATGAAGTGGCTGGAGATGAACTGTGTGTGTGTGTGTGTGTGTGTGTATGAGTTAACTATAATTATGCACCAGCAGCATGATGTCCTGCAAGCTTTATCTGAAACATAATAATCTGGAACAAGAAAAATTTTTTTAGAGAGAAAAATGCCATTACTTAATGACAGCCTAATTGCTTTCTGAAGCACTTAGGCATTCATTAAAAATCTCTACTCCAAATGTCAGTTGAGCAGAACTCTCTTCAGTCAGTGAAACCTAAAATGAGCTCTCGTCTAAATCATAATGTTACGGTTTAATTCAAATACACATTAAAGCCCTGATCCAGCAAAGCATTTAAGCATATGTTGAAGTCAATGGGATTACCCATACATTAAAATTTAAGCATATGTTTAAATATTCTGGTGTACTAGATTACCCTATATTTTGCTCTCTCTTCTGTTGGCCAAAACTTTGCCTTTATTTCTCTACTTTCATTTCCAATCCCTTCCTATTTCCTCTCAGTGGAGATTAGTAGTTTTCAATTAACTCTCTCTGAAATCTCCTCTAGGGCTGGTATATGTATTTCAACACATCAAAACCTCCCAACTCTTCTGCAGGCCTTGCTGCCGTGTGTTTGACATCAGTGTTCTCTGAGCTGGTCATCAGCATTGTTAGCTGGCCCTTTAGGCTGTGTTGTATTACAAGCCCCTTGCGCTGCTGTGCACTCCTGCATCCCTCAGCTCCATGCTGCTCCAGCCACTGCTCTCTCTTTTGGAGGATACCTTTTGAGGAATTTCAGCACTCTTCTGCTGTTGTCAATTGTTGTTCTGATGTCTTTTCTGTTCCTTGCCAGTACATTTCTTTTTAATGAAGAAGTAAAAGTTTTATGTATTTAAGGGTAAGACCCCATGTAAGAGATGAGGGTTATTCCTGTGCTTACCAGCTATCCATGATGAAGCATTTTAGTTAATGACCAAACTGCATGAAGACTTTTATAAACTTACATAACTGCCCTAGGTATGTCTAGACCTATGGCATTCTATAAATGCCCTACTGCTTCCTATGTTCATTTGCCCACCATGTTTTTGAGTATTTCCATCTCATTTCCATTTTCTTCACAAGACACACAGACTTTTGTTACAGGATATCAAAATGAGGCAAAAGAGCAAAGCATTGAAATGAAGCTTTTAGAAATTCTGGGAAATTTTATTTGATTTATTCAATGTGTAGCTGGAAAAAATAGTATTAGTGTTTGCCTCAAAGAACAAATTTTCTTCAGCCAGTGACCCACCTGGTCATTTAATAAAAAATTAAATTTATATGGTGAAGCCAGAAAATATAAAGTTTATTAAGATACATTATCCTGCAGTGGAAGGCTGACCTATACAATATTTATGACAAAATGTCCAGTGACTCCAATGCAGGAGAAGGGTTTCCACAGTTGCCTTTGGGAGATAACCATGTCAACTTAATATATGGTACTGAGTGATGAAGCAGGACAGGGGCAGGACAGTGTGGAGAATCAGGAGATTACCACCTTGGGGGCTAGGTACACACTGTAGGTCATTTATGGTATCTGACCCAGGGGAATTATCTGCCAGATAGAAATATCTAGTACAAAAAAGAAAAAAGCAATGACTTGTGGTGGCCAGTTGGCCAGTGGTACAAGGGACAGAGAGAGCTCTTGGTAAGACAGTCTCTGGTGCCAAAGCCTTATCAGTTCTGGTGAGGAAAGGAAGCTCTCCCAGAATGCCATGTTCGGTTATGGTAATGTACCCCAGTTATGCTTCCCCAGCTGTCTCCTGGTGTTAGCCACACCCCATACTTAAGCCTGAGTTGTCACATGTTTGGAGCCATTTGCCTCTAGAAACCTTCATAGGTAGTAGCAATAAACTGCTTTCTATGGAAATCTATGCAAGGGCCCTTCCTGTCTCCTTGCTGCCGACTTAATTACAGAAGCTATCCATGCGTCTGTGCATGCACACGTGTGTGAGTGCATTCAGCAGGTCCCGCCGAGAGGTTTCGCTGTAGAGACGCTGTTTGGAGATCACTCCATATTGCACTCTGGCACAGGACCCCACAGAGCCAAAGAGGGACAGTAATAATGACTCTCTTCATATTGAGCTACTGGAGTTCATGACCCACTGTCCTGGGTTGCAGTGTGTTCTATCACTATCCTCATGAGCTGTTGAAACCAGGTGGGGCAGTGTTTCCTTGCCTCCTCCCTCCAGACTATTGTTCTGTTAATGGCCCATCAATGCTCTGCCATGACTCAGAGATAACTCCCTCCGGACTATCTTCTGTTAATGAGCCCATCAACACCTGGCCTCATGACTCATCACCCCAATGTGAGAGGCTCCGCCCGGAGGGAGGAACCAAGCATTCCATCCTGGATATAAGCTGAGATTCCTAACACCGCAGATACTCTTTCCACTGGATTCCCAGAGGACAGGAGCTGCATAGCCACCACCAGACCTTCTGAGGAAGAACAGACCCTTCTGCTGGACCACTGCTTTGACAGAAGCCATCACTTCAGGAGGACTGCAGCCACCATTGTATTGGACTGCTACCGCCACCCTGACTAACAGGGTATCAGGTTGTATTCTGACTCTGTCAGTTTAACCCACTGTTTGTCTACCTTTGTTTTTTTTTTATTTCCCTATTAAATTGTTATTCTGACTTAGTGCCTCCCACTGGTTTGTTTTCAAACTAGCACACCCACATATTTTTTTGAAAAAATTTGTTATGCTAAATGAATGAGTTGCATTTTGCAGTTTTGATGACAGACGGGCAAGGGAAATAGTATCATAGCTATATTAAAATTGCCTTCAGTTTACATTGACTTCAGCACAGGACATCAGCCTGGGAAAATCCAACATCAATGCTGCAATGAGTTCTTGCTTGATTAAAAAGTTGTTTATTATAAAGGGTGGGGGAAAAAGGAGAAATTCTGAGTTTGGCAATTCTCACAGCTGACTTTGAGGACTATAACACAGGTTATAACATCAGCTCTACATCTGAGCTGATTTTGTAGGCTTCCATCACAGTCAACAGAATTTTTATTATCATAGTCAGTGGAATTTAGGGTATGATTCATGCGACAAAATGTAGGTGTCTTCTTCAGGCTGAGATAAACCATGTCCTGTTGGGTGGAAATTCTGGGAAACCTGAAAGTGAATATCTCAGATGTAAACACCTGTGTTGCAAATACACACTGAAAACACAGTCAGGTGCTGACTATTCCAGTTGACATGGAGAGAATCCAGAACATTTCAAAAGAAAATACTGTGCAACTGTGTAATATGTTGTCAAATCCTGGTAGAGAAAAAACAAAGGGACAGAGAAGAAAATATTGTATTCCAACAGTGATTCAAAGATGACAAAGATTCATCACAGACTAGAGGTATAAGTGAGGATGTGGAGGAAGATTCCTTGGCTAAGAACAGAGCCAGCTCAAAAAGAAAAAAAAAAAGAAAGTTACAAGAAAGCAGTGTGTCAAAGTTTTCTTCTAATCATATTCAACAGACAGCACTATCATTAATAATTGAGGGAGCAGGGGAAAGGTGGAGCAAAGCATTGCTGATAGAAGACAGAAAAGTGGGGTCCCTCAGGGGGCCATATGGTGATCGCTTCTATTTTATATCCTCATTAATGACACAGACCTAGGGATTGAGTTCACCCTCAGCAAATTTGCAGCTGACACCAATCTGAGTGGTGTGGTTAACACACCTGAAGGAGAAAATGCCAACCAGAGGAGTCTGGACAAGCTCAAGAAGTGGGCCCATGGGAATCCCATGAGATCTAACAAGACCAAATGAAAAGTGCTGCACCCAGGCTGGGGCAACCCCAGGTGTCAACACAGGCTGGAGATTGAGAGCAGCCCTGCCGAGAAGGACTTGGGGGTGCTGGTGGTTGAGAGGCTGGACATGACCCAGCAATGTGCACTTGCACCCCAGAAAGGCAATTGTGTTCTGGGCTGCATGCAAAGCAGTGTGGGCAGAAGGGTGAAGGGCAGAAGGGAGGAGATTTTGTCTCTCTAGTCTCCTCTCATTTGCCCCACCTTGAGTACTGCATTCAGGTCTGGGGTCCCCAGCATAGGAAGGACGCTGACCTGTTGGAACAAATCCATAGAAGGATGACCAAGATAGAGTGATGGAGCACTTTCTCTGTGGGGTAAGGCTGAGAGAATTGGGGTTGTTCAGCCTGGAGAAGAGAAGGCTTTGGGGTCACCTAGTTGAAGCCTTCCAGTACCTGAAGGGATCCTACAAGAAAGATGGAAAGAAACTTTTTACAAGGGCATGTAGTGACAGGACAAAGGGAAATGGCTTCAAACTGAGAATAGGTTCAGATTAGATAGTAGAAAAAAATCTTTACTGTGAGGGGTGTGAAGCACAGCACCAGGTTGCCCAGAGAAGTTGTGGATGCCTGATCTCTGGAAGTGTTTATAGCCAGGTTAGATGGAGCTCTGAGTAGCCCAACTAGTGAAAGGTGTCCCTGCCCATGGAAGGGGGTTGAAACTAGATGGTCTTTAAAGTCCCTTCCAAGTCAACACATACTATGATTCTATGGAAAAATCCTGGAATACAGGAACAGAAGAATCCTGAGTCACAGAAGGATTACAAAGTGAAGAGCAGACTCAGGCAGGAAGGTGGCTGGCATGTATACAACAGACGGTAGATTATTTGTAGATAAGAGAAAATTTACAAATATCCTCCATCATCCTACTCTGCATCTTTGAGCTTACTCAACACTTTTATTTTGGCTTACCCATGAAGGCTTACCCTTTTCTGTCACACACTGCAAATGGAGTGTTTTATGACTGTTTCCTTCAGATTCTTCCATTCCTTTGCAGAGGAAAATATTTTATTAGTTTGGGGGTGCTGTTCCATGCATACATGTTGTCTCAATGTGCCCATTTGCATAGGATTAAAGGTTACTACTACAGAGACTTTCTAATTTAGAGAAATGGAATTTGCATTCCAATTTTCAACTGCTACAAAATTAAATTACATTTGAACTTCAGAGAGCAAGGAAGAAGATAGATGTGGTATAATGCCATCTTTATGTAGAAGTGTGACTCAGAACACAAGTTTGATTAGCCTCAAAGACTCTCCCAGTCATGTCTGGCAGAACAATGTGTTTCAAAAGTTGTGGATCGGAGGAGTTAAAAATCTGCCTGTTTTTGCCTTGCTTTCAAGGTGTTTCAGCTGGGGAAACAGGATGAAAAAGAAGGAGCTGATTCAGGTCTATCTATCCTCTCCATCTCTCCCTTTGGCAATTTCCTTGCATTAGAGAGATCCCTGGGTAACGGGCTACACCAGCCTTCTGTCTGAAATGTGTTATCCTGGCTGTGAGCAGTGGGAGGAACAAGAGATATGACCTACTAAAGTTCCTTGCTGGAGTGGAATACAACATTTGAAACTCCCTGCCTAATGTACTGAAAAGATTTTGCCCAATGCAAAGCAGCAAGTGTGCACTTTGCAAATTAATTCTACTTTGGATTTTTTCATCCATGCAAAAGAAAAAATATCAAATTTGTAATTAGTGAGATGAACACCATTAAATTTTGCCTCAAGTTGTAGTTTTATGGCAGTATCCAGACTAGTAATTTTGCTCTTTCCTCCTGAGTTCAACATGATCATATAAAACAGTAACTGTCTAGGGGGCAAATATGTCCTTTCAAGGAGCAAAATGAATGATCATTCATTTCTATTCTATAAATCAACCTTCATGGGAAAAGTGTTGATCTGCTCAGCATAACAGCTGGAGGTTCACCAAGTCTAGAAAGAAACACTTTTCATATTGAACGCTTTGAAATCCTTTTTTCCTGTCTTTTTCACGTTTGATTCTCATGTAGAGACAGCTGCTTGCTGTGAAACCAAGTTTTTTCAGTGCTGGAACAACAAGTGCTAAGTGTCTCCAGCTCCATGATAATGGTTTCACATTAGTGAGGAAAGAGCTGTCTGCAGCTTAAGCTTAACCTACTTCAGTCCAAAAGAACGATTTTGACTAACATTTTCTAATTGCCATGTTGGTTTGATTTGTTGTGTTGTTTTGGGTTTTCATGTGTGGTTGCTTTTATTTTCTTTGTTTCCAGTACAGTGATTATTATGATTATTACCATTATGATTATGAAATTATTTATTATCTGACTTGATATATCTGAATTTCAGAAAACAGAATCTTTCTGGAATTTAGGAGGTGACCCAAATAATATTAACAGAAATTACCAGCCACTTTTTACAGGTATACTTAGCTAAATTTGAGAAAATCATGACATTTCCTAGTGAGTTAGGGGAGTGAATAGACTTACACCAGAAAATTTATTTCAAAGAGGTTAAATTAACAAATAAGGACAGAACCATGCCACTTTCATTTTTTAAATGAGCAAAATAGAAAAAGAATTATGTTAGTCCATAATAGAAAAGTCTTTCACATTGTATGTCTTTACTGAGTGCTGTTACTCTTTCCAAGTTAGGACACACCACGTAACAGCCATGGTCATAGCAAGTGGGTACAGCTAATGAACATGAGGGTTAGGTACGTAATAGGGAAGTAAATGGGACCAGGATGTAATCTCTGGCACGGAGGCCAACTGGCACAGATCTGGGTCTGTAATGCCAACACACTCCTAAAACAGCACGGCCTCATGTAAACTCCTTACTGGGAACAGCCCCTAGTCTGCGCTAAGTCCTTACCGTGCCCAGGGATTTTTTGGGTTACCATCATTTGTATCAGACCCAAAAGGGTCCCAGGGACTGTTCTCACCGTCCAAGCACACAGACTGCTATGGTGTCCAGAAAAGGTCCTGGCACCACCTGACTTCTAGCATAGATGTAGATGAAGGCTCTGTCGTGTAAGAAAACTTGTATCTGGTTTCCTCCCTAAAGTAATTATCATACCCCAAAATCTTGCCCTCTGCTAAAGTATGAGGGAAGCCCATTTACTGCATTTACAGCCACTGAGAATATTTGAAATCCTGTGGCCAGGATGGCTTTGCTTGTGTGCATCATTTTGTGTTCTGTCCTGCTTTTCTCTACCAATCTAGTCTTCAGGATCCCTGACTTAGCTATATTGTCAACATCATAAATGTCATAACTTTAGAGCAAGATGTCTCCAGCCCAGAGGGTAACAATTAAATACATCTTCCTCTGTGGAAATCTTTTTTAATGACACTGAAATGTTTTCTTTTTCCAGCTTTGAGGTTGCTGGGATAAGCAACGTGGTTCCCTTGTCAAGCAGAAAACATAATTTCAATTGATGTGTAATAAAATAGTTGAAACCAAGAATGAATATCAGTATTTTAGCATAGATCTGCATATAGTGCAGAACACCACAGGGCCTCCAAAGGGAATGAAAAAAAATTGACTTCTTTGGACTTTCCTAGAGCTATGTCTTTTTCCCCCTACTCTTCAAGTCTTGCACAAGCTAAAAGGCATATGGGCCAATAATTATGTGTATGATTGATTTACCTATAAGCTGTTAGCTTAGGTCTTTAGAAAAATTTGGAAATGGAAAAAAAATGTAGACACAGACTTTGGGATCTTATTTCTGAAAAAGTTTTCCTGTTTCTTGATTTCTGGTATAATTGTTAGATATACAGCAGTGCTTGATTAGCTCTTTCAAGCTAAGGTTTTACCATATTTCATTTAACTCAGTAAGTAGCAAAATACAAAACTGAATAACAAGATTTAAGCTTTCTGCCTTAAGGAAGAAATTGAGAAATTTTAACCTAAGTTGATAGTGAAGTTTCAAAATCAATCTTTTCATGACCAGGAGTGTAAATGAATTACATAACTCATTACTAATGTATTACAAGCCTCCATTCCATTTTTGATCTCATGTACTGATAACCAGTATATGAGTAGGTAGAGACAGTAGGTAACTTGGAATCAAAGCTAATATTAAAATGTAATTCAGCTATAAACAGAAAAAAAATCTGTATTGGTCCAAAAATTTTTATTAAGCATGTTTGGAAATAAGATTTTAGAGTAAGATCTGGAGTAGGTAAGCTGTTTAAAATCAGAATAAAAGGAAAACCTAAGAAATACACAGTGAGATTCAAGTGAAATAGCATGTCTCTGAACTATGAACAGAACAAGTTCTAGCTTGGTACTGGTACTGTGAAGAATTACTAGTCCAGGCTACTTTACATCTGAAGTACAAAGTACTTGTGAGTAAAATGCTACGCTCTAACTCTGCCAGTTATAGATCCAATTATTCACATCACTTTCACGATCTGCTTACATTCTTGATCAAACTGTATTTTGTTATCCTATAAAGAGTATACAGTTCCATTTCTTATCCTTAAACATTCCACTGCATTTGCATGTGTGTCTAGAACAGTTGTGCTGAACATACATGATATTCAAAACAAATATTTGAAGGCAAAAACTCATGCTGAAATATTTTTTAAAAGATAATAATGATTTTTTTTGTGATTCAAAGAGTTACTGCCTTCATGTGGGTAATAGCAAAAAAGAATAATTTTCTTGTTAGTTGACAACAAGGCAAAAAGAATGAATGAAAACCTGAAGTCTGTAGATTTCATAAGCAGCAACAGAACAAAGATGCATCCTTTAGGATAAAGAATATGCACTCTTTATTCTTGATTCTGTGTCTTTAAAAAAAATATATTTTTATTTCTTAAATACTGTTTGAATTTGCCTCATTCTAGATATCTTGAGGATAGCAGGTAAGATTTCTAAAGAGAAACACTCTCTAGACTTTAGGATATGACTGATTGCACTTCTGCAAGTCATTTGTTATGCTGAAATTGTGCCTCTACCATAAGAAAATTTTCTCCTGCATAAGTTACGTAAAATTCACACATTCACAGAATACTCTGATTTGGAAAGGACCCACAAGGATCACCTAGTCCAGCTCTTAAATAAATGACCCAAGTGAGGATTGAACGCACAATCTTCGTGTTATTAGCACTCCAAACAAAGTGAGCTGAATTTTTTTTATATGTTGGATGTATCGACTAAGTAAGTTGATACAAAAGTTGACATTTTCTATGAATGGTCTGACAGTAGAATTAAATATATATATATTAAATCCAATGAGACTATATTTTAGAGAAGAAAATGTATGAAGAGAAATGAGGTGTGTTTTCTTGCACCACATGCAGCTTTCTGTGGCATGCTGTGAACTCCAGCTACAGGGCATATAGTTTTAGATCCTGTCCCAGCTATCTATAGCATTTATTAGGTCCATATGTAAACACTCAAAAAGAGAACTGACAAGATTCAAGAAAAAGTGCCAAGTTATATAAGACTTAAAATAACAAACTTTACAATTAAGGCTCAGATTGGCAATTGAATATCTGCAATGGAAGGACTTGGGGGAGAGAAAGAATACAAATATTCACATATGTGAGCTCCACACAAGGACCAGAGAAACAGTAATCTCAGCAGATGCTTCGTCTGGAAGGTTTTCTCTGACATTCCTGATACCTGAAAAGGAACAGGGAGGGGAAGGGACGTGATGCTGATTTCCCTGTACTTGTTTTCTAACAATGTACTGGTTGACTAAGTATACTAGATAAATTAAAGGAACTTTCTTAGCTTATTTCCATTGTGGGAAACCTCTGCATATTAAACCAGAAGCCTTTTTATATTCTGGCATATTCATTTTCTTACTAGATCCATCTTTCTTCCACAGAATAATTTTCTTGATCTCTGTTCCCAGGTCTGACTTTCTCTATTTGTAAATGCTTGTTGCAGGCTCGTAAAGAAGCTGTCTTCCCCAGAACATGGCAAACCACCACTTGGCTACCTTGCCTTTCCTGTCACAAATGGCACCCCCTGTAAGCTTCTCAGGACAGATATGACTTTTTTTCCCCAGTTAAAAGACATTTAGAATATTGTGGGTGCATCATACCTCCAATAAACCTTTTAATAATTATCATTATAGTGAAGAGAATGGCAGCTCATGGAGGCAAGAAGGAAATAATCTTCCAGTAGCTCCCTTTCTTCCACCAGAATTTAGATTTTGCACTGACTTTGTTGCCAATGCTGAACAGTATAGCAAGGTGACTGTTCTCCATCACACTGTATCTGAAACCATTTATAATATTAAACATTAAAATTAGCATCTTGTGCTTCATAATCTATCCAAATGGATACCACATTTTTGATGAAAATGTTTAGATCTACCATCTTGTCATTTAAATCCCACCTCAGTCATGACAACTGTAGGGTCTGGCAGAAATTAAGGAAAAGGTAAGCTAAAGGAGAATATTTTCTTCTGAGCTTTATGGTTTAGGTTACCTCACCCTCCATCTCTTGAGGCAACTGCATATCTGCTTCACCTGCCCCAGCAGTCTGTCTTATATATCATTCTTGAACACACAAGGAGATATTAAACAAAGTATTTTTCTTTGATATGTTATATTTCAACAGTGTTTGCTGTAATGGCATTTAAGCAGCTTATTTTCTGAAACCCATTGATCAAAAATTGTGAGTTTTTTTCTGATTGTTTTTAATTAACTATCAAGGCACCATGCTCTCAGCAGATATCTGGGGTCAATGCTCTGTTGCTAGTCAGTGGGAATTTAGCAGCTTTTTATCATTCTGGATTATAGGAAACATTGTGGAATAGGCTGAAATTTGGGACCATGGAATCAGTCCCATCATTCCTTCTGCTCCATTGTATAGTTGCCTTTTTGCAAGACTATTTTCAAATTTTTGTGTTTTGGAAACATCTTCATACTGTTGTCAGACTGGATGCACATCTGAGCACTATTATCCCAGTGATTACTACTATGAAATGAAAATTTCAGGTGTTTTGGCAATTGTTCAAGTTATGTGCTTTAGAAACAAAATAAAGTTCCTTACTGTTATGGATGAACAGAGGCAGAAAAAAAGGGTGTACTGGGCATCTTCATCTGCTTTCTCTTGCAATTCTTTTCTCAGCTTCATGGATCAAGGGAGTGCTGCACACTTGGGATGACCAGAGATAGCTAAAGGTCTTAAAGCTGTTTATTTCAGGAACCAGTTATTGAACTCCCTTTTTGAACTGCAGAGTTTGTCCTTGATCAGACAGGTTTCCTCTGTATTCAGAAACATGTGAGCATCATTATTTGAAAGCTAATAGCCGGTAGCTAATCACCTAGATGGTGAAAAATTAGCAACCTGCCACATATCTGTATCTACACTGCATGTTATATGGTATTCAGCTAGCAAAGGTCTAAAAGTCTTGCTACACAGGGATGGGTAATTCTGCCATCCAATGTAATATCTTAGTATTTACTAAACACAACTCCCTGTAGCTATTACCATGGAAAAAGATTTCCTTATGTCATATTCCGAGAATAAAAGCAATAAAAGTTGTCTTATTTAATGATGTGACATTCCTGTCCCTTTGGTTTCATGGCAGATCCAAAGCTGCTTCTTTAGAGGTATGGGCTGTGTATTGAGGACAGCTTGACCTTAAAGCCAATTTAATCTTGTTCTGTGGATGCTGTTGCATGTGCAGGCATGCACTGTGGTGATATATTGGGAAAATTTTTGTTTGAGTTTTTCAGAGCATGTATATGTTGGAAACATGACTGAGAGGCTTGTGTTTGCCTTTAAAGTTTTCTGGTGGCTGTGCCATCATGTGTCCCAGTAAATGTCTTTCTTTATCATTTGTCTGCTGGAAATGTATAGGTGTGGACAACTCAATGGCAAGAGGTAAGATGAAACTGAACTTGTTCTGTCTCATGAGGCAAGATACTTTGTGGTTTCTGGATTGGGTTATGCATAAGCACATAGTGTCTACACAGGAGCAAACTGAGTCTATGAACTTGCTATCAAGTTAGGGTCACAAGTGGATCATTGAACCATAGAATCATTAGGTTGGAAAAGACCTTTAATATTTCTGAGCTTACTGTATGCACATGCATTTAAGCAGGACAGAGTTGCACTATCAGGATAGAAATGAAACATGAGAGAAGAAGGTATTAGCAATTTGAATTGGGAGTATGGTGAGAACAGTTTTGAAGTATTTATTCAAAATTGAATCATAGAATGATTTGGGTTGGAAGAAACCTTAAAGATCATCTAATTCCAACCCCCTGCCATGGACAGGGACACTTTCTACTAGACCAGGCTGCCCAAGGCCCCATCCACTTGCTGGTGAAGACCAAGTCGAAAAAGTCTTTGAGTACCTCAGCCTTCTTCATATCCCGGGTAACATGGCCTCCTGTTTCCTTCTGGAGAGATCCCACACTTTCTGAAGTCTTTCTTTTATTACATTGTTATCTTTATTATTTATACTAGCTTTTCTTGTTGCCCTTGACATCCCCGGTCAGGTTTAATTGTATCAGGGCTTCCTCTTTCCTCACCTGATCCCTGGCTGCTCAGATAACTTCGCTGTATTCCTCCCAGGCTACCTGTCCTTGTTTCCGCTCTCTGTAGAGATGCACCAGCCCAAATCTTACAGTTAATCACTGATTTTTGAAATATGGGTATGGATTTTTTTTTAAAAGCAGAAATTAAAACTCAAGATAAAGTTGGAAAATACTATCTATATGTGAATATAAACCAGATTATTCAGATAAAGCTGATACATATCGATCTGTAGTGAAACTAACTTTCTTATGTAAACAAGGCCCTATACTGAAGTTTCTAAGCACTTACATCTCTAGAACAAGGGATGTGCTGTTTACTAATAGCATCTATATAAGCTAAAATAATACAGTACTGATATTTGACTAGAGTTACTGAGAGATATCATAACATACATTTGAACAGGGAGAACAAACAAAATGAGGATGAATGCTAAACAAACATAATAGATCCTCCAGAACCATAAAGTTTTAGCTTAGAAAAGCATCTGCTTTCTATTTTTTATTTTTCATGGCGATTTTATGTATATATGTATAAAACAGGTTTGCTCTTCTGATTTTCCCTCTTCTACAGCAGAAAGAGCAGCTGTCATTTATCATAAAATCATGTAATGGTTTGAGTTGGAAAGGGGCATTTTTGATTATTTCTTACTGAGACCCAAAACCTTGGGCACAGATGCCTTCCACTAGACCAGGTGGTTCCAAGCCCCATCCATCATGGCCTTGAACATTCCCATGGAAGGAGCATCCACAGCCTTTCTGGGAAATCTGTTCCAGTGTCTCACCATCCTCAGAGTACAGACTTTCTTCCTAAAAACTAGTCTAAATCTACTCTTTTTCAATTAAGCAATCCCATTTATAAGCTCTCTCTCCATTTCTTTTCATTCATGAAATTACATCCAGGAGCACTGATCAGCCAGTGTACATTATATATAAATACAGATGGGAAAATTTCTTATTCACTAGAATTGTGTTCTTTACCTCAATTTGTATACTAAGGAATTATTTCTGCCACGTGTATTATGCATTTTGTTAAACCAATGTCCACTAATGAATTTTTACCAAAACAGCAGATGGGTTGCTGGCAGAAAGGAAGCTTTGCAAGAAGTAATTTTCTCTTCTGTTTCTTCTCTCACAGTTTCAATTTACCTCATACAATAATTTTCATAAAAACTCAATAAATAGCATGATTATAATTCTTTATCAATTAATTGATAAAACTATTTCTGTAATTGCAGGTAATTGTAATTCAGACAATTGCTGCTTCAGGTAATCTCAAGCCTCCAGCTCTCCACATGGACTAACATCCCAGGCCAGCGCTGTCCCACGCCTGTCCTCAGGGAGGTGCCTGATCCCTGAGGTTGGGGCTGCCCCCTGGCTGTCCTGTGCCTTGGCTGGAGCAGTGGAATGGAATGGGCTGCTTGGCCCTGCCCTGCCACCCTGGGCAGGCCCTGCAACTGTTAGTCCCCAGGGAGACCCTATCCCACATAACACTCTGACATGATGTATATTAACGTGTTCTCATAAAATAACAGAAAGCTATTATCTTCTCAATTTCGTCAATGCAAATTCTGATAATCTGTTCTAAATTTCAACAGATAAGAAACACCAAGTGCTACTCTAAGAATACCCCAGTCAACCTGTCCAAATATTTTTTGGTTCACACAGTGAGAAAATTTTCTCAGTATATATCCTACACATTCTTTACTGGTATTAGGCCAGCTTCCATTTATCCTGCTTACAATTAGCTCCTTTGACAAGTGTCATGTTTCTACTGTTGGCAAACATCATCCTGCTTTGCTACAATACATCCAAAATGACAAACAAAGCCATAAAGTCCCATACCAAAAGTCCATAAAATTGGGCACTTGTAAGTTAAAATATAATATGTAGGCATTTTACAAAATATTACTATTCCACATAGGGAATCAGACAGGAAGAAGCATGGGGAAGAAACCTGAGTAATTAAAATGGACATTGTTTTCTGATTAATATTTCTGCTGTAAGACTGAATTTGCTTACCTTGATGGAGACAACATCGGTTCTCATGCTTAAATAAAAGTTGTAGCACATACTAAGCTCTTTAACAGACAGTTTCTTCATGCTTCTGAAGCCCCATTATTGCCATTGACTTTAAAGCTATTTCCAGATATATAATTCTATTACAGTGAGAGGAAGGGCAAACAGGTCATGCAAACTACCAGGGGAAAAAAAATCTTATCTGTGGAGCCAGCATATGTTCCCAACATACTCCCTCTTCTATTTCATTATTTACTTTAAGGTCTCTGTGTTTTCTGATGAGCATCCTGGTTGGTTTGATATTGCAAATTTAATTGTCTTCTTTTTGTCCCTGCAAGCAGAATCATTTTCTTTGTCAAATTTCTTCATCCCTTTTCCATACTCTTTTCATGACTTCAGTGTGACGAACATGGCTAGCCCCATTAGAAAAAAAAGTAAATTTTCAGTAGAAGATTCTCAGTGGAGTGGAACATTTTAAGTTTGAAATCCATAGAACCTTGAATTTATCAAGAGAATTTACCAATCTCTGTTCTTTAAATATATTCATTTCTGTTTCAGCACAAATTTCCTCTGCGTTATTACCTTCATTCTTCTGATTTTATTTTTATCTCTGCATTATGAACAAGGTCAGAGTCCATCCTTTTGGCCAATCTATAAAAATTTTCTGAACTTAAATCAATGTTTGTTTTAAAACTACTGCAGTCTTTCTCATGAATATAATTCTTCCTGTTTAGATTGTTAGTGATCTGTCTTCAGCCCAGATCTTGCATGGTTTCACAATGCAGTATTTTCTCGCTGTCTTAATTGGATGATCTATAAAGCTAACCAATAGCATGCACACTGCAAATATATCAATTTTATGCAGAAGATATCACAATATTAAGTATTAATGAATGTTGTATGTATCCATCCTACTGTTTCTGCTTGCAAGTAGACCTGAAATATTTCACTGCCCATTGACTTTAATGTGGGAAGGTTTCTGCACTCAGATGAAAATACTTCAAAATTTGAGATAATGAAATATTAATAATTTTGCTTTTCTTGGTATTAGATGAACTCTTACAGGTCAGATCTACAAGTGATGTAACCTAAAGGCTATCTTTTCCCAGGCAACTAGCAATAGAACAAGGAAACATGGCCTCAGATTGAACCAGGGAGGTTCAGGTTGGATATCAGGGAAAAATTTCTTTCCACTGAAAGAGTGGTTAAGCATTGGAACAGTCTTCCCAGGGAAATGATGGAATCACCATCTGTGGAGGTGTTCAAAAAATGAGTAGATGTGGCACTTTGTCATACAGTTTAGTGAGCATGGTGGTATTCCATCAACAGTTGTACTTGACGATCTTGGAGGTCTTTTCTAACATTAATAATTCTAATATTCTAAAGCACATTTTTTGACTTGGCTGAAACAGTGTTTATCTCAAATAGAAAAAGATTTTGCTCCTATCATTGGAAATTCCCATACTGCCAGAACTGTCAGATTCCTCAAGAACTTTGGAGCAATTACTTCTCTTTCTTGACTCTGGTATTTCTGTTTAATCATGTCCTTGCCCCTATGTAGTATGTCAGTAAGATGTCTTCTGCAGCAGTTATCCAGCCTTCCCAGGGAACAGCCAAGAATCCCTTTTCCTGCAGTTTTTATGACTTGTACTTGAACCACAGAATCACAGCACTGTTTAGATTGGAATAAATGTCTTGAGATCTTGTAGTACAACTCTCCACTGCTCAAGCAGGGCCACCTAAAGCAGGCTACCCAGGGCCATATCCAGTTGGATTTGAATATCCCCATGAATGGAGACTCCATAACCTCTCTGGGCAACCAGTTCCAGCAATTTTTAATGTGAATGTTTTACACTCTCATGATGACATTTTTTCTTGTGTTCAGATGAACTTTCATGTTTTCTAATTTGTTGCTACTGCCCTTAGTCCTGCCCCTGTTCACCATTGGCTCACTCTTCATTCCTTGCAATCAGGTACGTGTACACACTGATAAGATCCCCCAACCCCTCCTCTTCTTCATCCTGAACAGTGCCAGATCTCCCAGCCTCTCCTCCTATGAAAAATGTTCTAGGCACTTAATCATCTTCATGTCTTTTTATTAATTTATTTTCTTCTCAACAGTTATAAACCATCTGAAAAAGCCTCCAAACAATTCCTACTTGTTTGCTTTTTGGAATCAAAACTTTTAACAAACTTTTTTTTTCCTGTATAGTTGTTTCCTTATTTTTTTCTTTTACGTTTGTAATAAAACCCTTGTAAAAGACAACTATTTACAGGAAAGAATATTAACAGTCGTACAGGTAAAACAGTTTCCAGAGATACATTCTACATAACTGCTGCAAGATTTTACTTTTTAAAGTTAAAAAAAAAAAAATTGTGCTTAATTTACATGAATGATTTAATAAACCTTGTTCCATCAAATGTCATATTATCAATGGCAAAAAACCCACCTTACTAGATTGACAGCTTTAGATCTCTTTAGGATGTTACATAGCTAAAATATTCTTCAGGGGAAAAAAAAGGAATGAAAGAATTTTAAATCCTCAAAGAATGCTTTTTCTTCCCTGAAACTGCCCAGTCTTGTTAAACTCATGTAATTTAATTAAAACTGTCATTCAAATGTGCTATCTTTCTGTGGAGTTAAGAAGACAGAATGCGCCTCTCTTTTTTTTGGATCTCTTTTCTTCAGAATTAACTACTGTTCTGGGGGTTTGCTGATCAGATAACTGAGTGGTGTGCCCAGTTATTGTGAGATAAACACAGTGGGATTCATTAGGGATGTACTGTATTTCTGCTGGAAAAGCCATTATAGCATGTCTTGAAATACAGTGGCATCCAGAATACAACAGGCACTGCCTGACTTCCATAGATTTTGAGAACAATGTGAGCTGTAAGTTTGTCATGTCCTGCTCAGACTGGCCACTTGAGAACAGCCTGTTCAGCACAGTGGACTGCCCATCACAGGCAGTTAGGAATTTGTAACAATGGGCTGATGCCAAAGTACAATAATCAGACAAGAACAGCTGCAGGGCTCTGCTGACAGTTTGCACAGATCCTCCTTGTTTCTTCATCAGGTTTGGGGTATTAAGAATTGTGCTTAGGCTTGCTTAGCATAGGAAGTTGCACATTGACATTTAAGTTTACTTGTCAGAAATGGGAGATCTTGCCCTGTCTAAACAGGAGCATGTGCAATAATCATTAGAAGGAAACAACTCCTCTCCAGCTAAGCACGCTTCCTAACAGTTATTCTGCTGGAGGAAGGGTAACTACTGCAAACTCCATTCAGAAATGTGCTGCTTCCTTTGAGGTAACTCATTGTAACTGGAGATGGACATAAGTATCGGGTAACTGTCTCAGTGATTTCCTGGGGTCTTGGGAAAGACTTCAAGCAGTGAGATTCCACTGCTCTTTTTTAGGAGGCAGGAGGGAAGGAAAATTGGCAGATGCTATGGCTTTTAGGAACTGTGCTTTCTACAGGACTTGGTATAATATCATATCTAACTCAAAATTAATAAATAGAAGTACTTATTATTTGATAGCTTTAAAGTTTGTGCCAGTATAAACTGAGTGAAACAACTCTTAACTCTGATCCCTAGATAATTTCTGGGGTTTTTTATCCCTTGATTTTGAATTCCTCTAAAGGTACAAAAATTATTTCCAGAACTTTTTCTTCCCTCTGTTGTACAATTTTTCAGCTGCATGCACTGACCAGCTACTGTTTGGACTAAGAAAATCTTCATAACTGCAATTTTTTCCAAGCTAGTGTTTCTTGTGGAATTTAAAAGAGACATAAATATACATTTGTGCATGTATATAATATCCATCATGGCTTCTATATCAGCACCACTCTCAGTCAGTCACTTCTTTCCTTCCACTCTACTACATGCTTACAATTTCTTCTCAGCTCTCTTGTTGTGACTCCACTGGAAAGGTTCAGCAGCTGTCATGGGCAGTTCACAGTGCAATGTAGGTTAAAGAAACTATGTAGCATGTACATTGCTGTATTCAAAATTGTGCGCTTTCAGTTTCTGATGAAAAACACCCCGAAGAATTCCCAGGAAAAGTTAAGTCCTGGCATCAATAACTAACTGCCCATCAGAAACTGGCATCTGGTATCGTAAAGAGTTTGAGGAAAATTGCTTCTCAGACTAGAATTGTCACAGTTTTCCTTCTTTTGAAGGTTATCCTGATTATGTTGATTGGGAGTAGGCGCATGAACTATAATTTGCTCGCAGCAGACAAAAATTCACCTTTGATGAATTAGAAAGTATTTAAAGTGAAACTCATCTAATGAGCGAAAATAAACTGAAGGAAAACCAGCTGTAATGGATTTTTGTCTATTTATAATAGCAAAGAAAGATCATACTCAATTTGGAAACCACTTAGGTCTCTTGAAACCGGAGATTGTTTAATTGAGTCAACACTATTTCACTTTCTAAGAACCTCAGTGGAGAATATTTATATCAAAGAAGATCCAAAAACTATTTGTGTGCTTTTCAAATGCCTTTTACAGGGCAATTCACAAAGGACCACCTAGGCCCAGACTCCTTTTTCTCTGACTGAATGAATGACATCACACTGGATTCTGTTTGTACTAATCCTGGAGAACTGGGAACTCAGTTCTTCCAGGTGTTTACTGATTTTAAATCCCAAAGAGTAAGAGTTCATGTAGATGTTCCCCAATATACTTAGCCACTTCCAGAGTTACTTCTTTAAAGATTTTTACAAAGCACAACTTCATTCTTGGTTGATGTTACTTTATTGAGCAGTTTTCTTATTGTTCATCTTTTATGGACAGAGATTGGTTACTCTACTGTTAGCAACAAATTTTCATAATTTATGTAGGACTGATGAATCTTTTTGTTTCGGTGAAATGCACTCAATCCTCTCAACAGCTTTCCAATATGCCACATTTACAAGGTGTTTTAGCATCCTCTCTCTTTTTCAGATTCTCCTTTATTTCCTTATTTTTTTTTATAGACCGAGGTAATGAAAACTAAACTCAAAATTCTATCTGAAATCTCACTAGTACAGAATAAGCAATTCTTGTATTTTACTGCATCCTTGGAAGAGTGCTGTCTTTTTTTTTTCCTGATGGAGCCATGAGTTGGTAATTCTCATCCGATACACACTTCAGATCATGTCCTGCGGCACTACAGCTTGAACAGGTGAATGCACTGTCCATTCTGTTCCCCTTCCATAACTGCATTTACCTCAATGAAAGTTTTGTCACTATCAGACTTGAGTGTGTTAAGATTCTCTGGTTTTCTTAGAACATCTTTGCATTCTTCCACATTTCTATGACATTCGCATGTCTTGCAAGCGTTCCTCCTCCATTGCTGAAAATAGTGGCCTTGGGTCCTGGCAATAGTCTCATTCTGGATGGATTCCTGGAAAATTCTTCTTTGATGTGCCCCAAATATGATAGTGAAATACCAATAACACTTTAAAGAGTAATCTTGAAACCATTTGTGTTTCCATTAATGGCAATAACACCTAAACCAAAAGTTCTCATCTCGATTAGAAAATATTACAGGAAAATATTGTGTACCAAAAGGTGTGCTAAATCATGTTTCTCCCTATATGTTAGTTCATTTTCCCTGTCAGGGAAGGAATTTAGATTAGTATGTTGTGGCAAAACCATGTTAGCTTTTTATATTGCCATGCTATCTTCTAGATGTCTGATTGTAAATATTTTTTCTAAATATTTCAGTGAAAAAAAGGTATGTTGACTGATCTATAATTTTCTGAGTTCTTATTTTCCCTTTTAAAGGATAGATTGTACATTTATTCTGCTCATCTGGGACCTTACTGGTCTTCCCTGAATTTTCAGATATAATTGACTATGGCTCAGAAATTGCTTTTGCCAGTTTTCAGATGGATTTTGTCAATTTTTCCTAACTTGAACACTTTGATCTTATTTGAATGTTATTTAACTTGTCCTTCTCTCCTTCTGGCTGGAATGCTACCTCTTCATTAAAATTAATTTTTAGAATTCTGCTCACAGTTAACCTTTCCAGTAAAGATCAAAGAAAAGAAACTCATCTTCTGCCTAACCTGTGACATTTGTTTTCCTTTTTCTTCCCAGAAATGATTCTTTAAATCCCTTTTTCATACTCTTCAGACTTATTTCTAAAACTTAGGTTGATGAATTTGCACTCCCACTTTTCTCTTCTTTAATTTGATCTTTAATTCTTTTTTCTTGACCTGCCCCCAGAGATTGCATTTTTGTGTTCCTATAGAGAGCAAAAATGCAAAGCACCTATTTCTAGGGCTTTTTTTAAATATTGTTTATAGACCTTTAAATATTTTCCAGTAAAAACAATGAACCCTGGTATAGAAAAATTGTCTCAGAAAGATAGAGTGACCTTTCATTGACTGTCTAGAAGCAGTCAATCTACCTCAGGGTTGAAAATCAGTCATCTAAAATGATTGTGTACATGTACTCCCAGTTCCAGTGACACTTAAATATATATAGCTATCTCTTTCTGTTGTCACTTCCAATACCAGGAAAAATCCTGTTTGGTGTTCACTATCCAAGTGCATTATAGTGCAGTTCAAGCTAGTATAGGAATGGATTAAACTTGTAGCAGTCAGGCTGCACATTTTTCTTCACAGCAAAAGGGTTTCAGTATTTTCATCTCTGTCTTTGGAACATGTCATAATGAATTCTTCTACTACACCTTTCAAAAAGCTACTACTTGCTGTAAGTTGGTATCAGAGCTCCTGAGTAGCATTCGCACACAGACACACACATACTCCTTCCTTCCTTCCTTCCCTCCTTCCTTCCTTCCTTCCTTCCTTCTTAGAATCATTTTCCAGAGATATTTCATAAAAGAAAATTTGTTTGTTTTACTTAAGTTTAATATTCAGATGCATGTTTCCCTTCAGTGGTAAGGTCTGTTCTTTACTCAGAGCAGATCTTTGCAGAAAATAATTAATGTCTCATATGGGATTCAACCACCTGTCTAGTAGATTTTTTTCTCACAGACTCAGCTCTCATGTTCTGATTTTGTTTCTAATGAGGGTCTGAGAATATCTGGAGATTATAAACTATCCAAAACCCTTTCCTTCTGCATAAAACCAGCCCACTTGTTAGTCAAAGACTTCAAAGGTGGAAAATGGAGGTGACAAATCATACAAATTGTACTCCCAGGAGTGAAAGAAATATGTTTTATTCAGGTTGGTCTTAAAGAAATCCTTCTGTCAAAGTTCTTTGCCATCAACCTGGATAAGGCAGCAAAAGACCCATTTTGACGGAGGATACTTGCCTCAAAAAATACTACAAAGGGTGGCTCAATACTGTGAGAATTGCCTTAATACTGGCCAAAATAGATAAAAGAAATAGCTATGCATTACATGCCGATCCTTGGAAAGTGAAATTCAGAAATGCAGCAGGAAATTTCACAAAATAGGTAGTGTTCTTGGGTGGTAACATTTCCTACGTATGCTATTTATCAAGTGACTCAAGTCATCAAAGAAAAAAGATTATGTCAATTCACAGGAAACTGTGCCTAAGAAAAATTCAAATGCAACACAGACCTTCATGACTAACACAGACACTGACCTTCAGTTTGAAGATAAAAGTACACACTATAAGTGGGGAAAAACAAGAGTTTGAGTGAAACATAGTGTCTCACAAGTGGGTTTCATGTATTGCATGGATCTCAGTTTCAGAAGAGACTATGTATGTAAAATGTTTTGTTCTCTGAATTGACTCAGATGTTCTTTAGAGATTTTTTTTTTTAAATTATTGGCAAGAATTTAATTTTTACAGTCTACCTGAATATGTTCATACTGTTATCAACTCATAATAAGTTACTACAGCTTATAAAACCCAGTATGTTATTTACAGAGTTTGGTTGGTATAGGTACAGTCCAAAGATAATGCCATAGGTCTTCTCCCAAGTACAATATGGCACTAGACTCCAGTGATTCAAACTGACAACAAAAGAAATTACCTGCAACCACTCAGAACCAATGAAAATCCCATGCACAGAAACCAGAATTGCAAAAACATTCCTTCAGGGAAACTCATCAGAGTCCTTACTTAATTGAGATAATGTAGGACTGATAGATTTTGAAAAGTTGTTGCAAACTTTCTTGGAGAGTAAAATTTTATTGTCCATATGGAGGATCAAGAGAGAGTTGTAAGAATTATATGTTTGGGACTCAGAGGGGTTCTTTTGAAATGTATTGTTGAAAAGACTGAGCACAAACTGAGGGGAATAACTTTGGTTAGCAGCAGACTAAAAAGAGCACATCAATTGCAATTCAATAAGAATAGTTCCATCCCATTGTGTTAAGCCTACAGTCACTTTGCATGTATTCTAGTTGAAGTGGTTTGCTTTTTAAAATTTATTCTGTGGTGATTGGTAATTACAGGTCTGGTATATGCAATGGCAGCTGGAAACTCTTCTCAGGCTTGTTGTGTCTGAAGGGTAGTTTTCTCCAGCTGCATATTAACATATGATCTCTGATTAAATTGTACCAAAAAGGATAAACACTGATCAAAGACATCTGTCGACACTTAAAAGGTCCTATATTTCTAAATTCATTTAACATTCAGTGTGAAAACAGTAATAAAAATGAATTTGTGGGATATTCAACATCTTTTATATAGGTGCTGCATTGTAATCTACTGCTAATTAATGGACATGTTATAGAAAATCCATACTGCAAAGATATTCTGTATGCAAGAAAGAGCCATGAGACATTTGGTCTTTTGAGCTGGATACTTATTACAGGAGCTGTCGTAATGTAAATAAATTCTTTTGGGGCCATAAAAAACCTGAGTGCATGAATATGAATAACAGATGATTTAACTACCATAACATCCAGAATACGGCTGAAGAATACAAATGCACTGCTTTCTTGACTCAGAGGAGTTTTACCTAAGGAACACAAAACCCAGTGGATTCAGGACTGATGTACATGTATCAGGACAGACAATAAGAGGAAATGGAAAAGATCCCAGGAGGATTATGGAAGGGTCTTAGTCTTTTGACAAATCTTACAGAGTTCATTTTTGAACTGAAATGAAGAACGTTTGGCTTTCAAAGAAAGAAAAATATCTGAGGTGTTACACATTACCATGTTCCACTCCAGCACATTGGGCAGGATGGTACGTGTCCGAGGCATTCAGAGCTTCCAAAGAAATAATATGACTAATCTAATCATTGCACCAGATTTTTTTTTTTTTTTCTGTGTTATGCAAGAGTCCACCTGGCTTTGGATAGCTGCTGGGAACGGTTAAGCTTGTTTTTAGGAGAGTGATATAGCACACAAATAAGATTAAGTTACAGGGTAATTGGAGGAGCTGAAGTGCTGTAGGGTACTCATTCCTTACGTGGAGCAGCCTGACATGCTGTGCACGCAGTGACAGAACCTGAGGCACAATTTTCATGTAGCCAGTAGGAATTTACTTTTCCCACATACAAGGATTTGTGTGAAATCATTTAGATCCTCGTGCTGTACTATTTTTTCCTTTTTTTACCTTGCATTAAATATATACTGTTGTTTTACAAGTTCAGTGTTTTCAAATGCATATAATTATAATACACCTGGGCAGAGTTTGTGCCTTCCCTTGCTGCCACTGAGATATCTGTGTCTGCAAATGACTGCCAGAAGCACAGACATATGTCTAGCAGAGACTTGAACCTGACATCAGAAACTGATTCTCAGTCAATCTAGAATACATAAGTGATCTCCAGCCAGCATAGGGCTCAGCATTTAGCTTTCTGAAACAGTGCTGGATTGTTGAATAGCACAAAGGACACAAGTTTTCCAACCTAATGGAGATTTTCTTTCTATTTAGTTCCTAATGTGTCTTATATTTTCTCTGTTGCGATTCAGACTAAAACCTGTTTGTCTACTTCTCTCTTCTTTATGGAGCAAACAACACTTCATTACATTTTCAGCTTTTTTTGGTGCTTACCAAGCGCTCCTGCTTTGTTCACCCAGTACTCAGTGAGATATAACTGGTGATGTATTTCCATGTTATAAATATATAATAATCTAGATACTTATTAGATAGCACAACCTTAATTTAATTCAAAGTACAAGATCTGTTGTGATTTAGTAATTAGCTGAATTGGAATTCTGTGGTTTATGATATCTATTCAGCCTCTAAACTGACTTACAACCCCTTGCTCCACTGAGATTTGTGCATTGAGTAAAACAGTTGTCATTATTCCTTGGGAATAACAAAAAAAAGCTCCCTGGTCATATATTCAAATGTATTAAACAATTGTTTCAAAAAACTTCAGCATTTGCATCCAAATAAAAGTCGACAATCAAATGTATTCTGTGGCTCTGAAAGCTGCTATCACAAGGCTCCCAGAGAGATGTTGTGGGTCTCAGCTGGAAGTCAAGCTGTCTGGCCAAGTGCCTTTCCTGAACCCTTTTCTCCCCAGACGTATTCCACCATCAGTGACTGTGCTGTTAAAGTCTTATAAAAACAACAGGCCAGAGGAGTAGGCTCACACATTCAGAATTATCTACTCAGATAATTATAACACAGATTGCTTTTAATGGCTAAAACAGTTTGTCTTTTAAAAGAATATTGATAGGTAAAAGAGCATTTGAGCCGACTTTTTTGGAAGACAAACATTATAAGGTTACTATAAGATCTTAGGTTTTGTCAGCTAGCTGCAATATTCAAAGCAACACTTTTTTACAAGTTTGTTGGTTTGGTGTGGGTTTTTTGGTGGTTTTTTTTTAAATTTGTTTGTTTGGGTTTTTAATAAAAAAATTAGGTTTAATCTGAAGAGAAAAATGCAACAATATGGTAACTACAAAATACTGAGCTCTGCCTAGCTGAACAAAATTGTTTTTTACTTTCCTTACAGAATCTAAGGAAATGAATAAACTTCAAACTAAAAGCTTAACCCAAGGAAGGAGAACAAATCTTAGAATGTAGGAGTCATGACTGTTCCTTCAGACATGTGCCTCAATAGAGTAAGGTAGGAGAAAAATAGCTTGGTGTGAGAGCTACTCCGTCACATCTGGGGTTTATGACCATAAAGATTAGTGTGCTGTCATGTTTTTCCAGGGCTAAGTCTTACAGCATTTTGGGAAGGATGTTTTCTATGATTTAGAGATTGTCTGGATACTGGGTTGAATGCTAGAGATACAGTGACTGGGAGACAAGCTTGAATTGAAGAATTGTGATAGGCAGACTTTAAAACGGTGGACTTGCAAAAATTATTATAAATCCTTATATATAGGCTTTTGGGCTGATGTAGAAACTTGCAAACTGTAGTCCTTTTCATTGCTAAAAGCACTTATACTAGGTCTAAATTTTGCCTGAAGTATTTGCACGTGCCATCCTGGGCATATAGTCCAATATTTGTCTATGATTCTTCATATCATTAATAATCTGTTATGCTTCTGGAAAATTAGAATTTGTTTTACTAATAGGTAAAACAGACATATTGCAAACAGGGTGCACTTTGAGGTTCGTCTGTCTTCATCCAGAACTGCTGAGAGATATTTTTGGGACACACAAACTGCTTTCCAGAAGCTTTAATTACAGGGTAGTTGGCTGGACGTTTAACCTACTGTGAGTTTC
This sequence comes from Monarcha castaneiventris obscurior, assembly GCA_026261815.1. Classification (NCBI taxonomy): domain Eukaryota; kingdom Metazoa; phylum Chordata; class Aves; order Passeriformes; family Monarchidae; genus Monarcha; species Monarcha castaneiventris. Next base: position 22,722,563 of record JAMPIT010000379.1, on the reverse strand, counting down.
CTATATGTGACATTTTCAGCTTATGTGTCTGCTCTACAAAGGACTTGCTCCTTTGTATTCATACACTGGGCTTGTGCAAAAGATTGTTTTACTGGACCTCAAAAGTGTCACCAAGGGGCAGAATTTAAAAACACTATTACCTCAGAGGAAACAGCTGGTTTTTTTAGCCATGGTATAGCAGCTAAGAGCTTTGGATGGTCATATGGCTAATTTATGAGTTGTACTGTTTCAAATACATGACTCATAGTGTCTTATGGTGTGCACCCATAGATCTAATGGCTTTGTAACTCATGTGGTGCTTGTCGGGAGAGTTCAGAAGTGTTGTGGTTCAGTCAGCTGCTGACCAGATGTATTATTGTCATTACCTTTGGCATAATGTTATAACATAACAGATCTAATTTCTTTATCTTACAAATATCTTAGCTCTTCACAGCTTGGGGAACTGCATTCATATTGGTATGTGGGGTTGGTATAAACAGGAGGAAGTATCTCCTTTCATTTTGCAAATTCCAGCTTTTACAATGATTATGTGCAGCTCTATTCCACCCTCTTTTCTTCTAGCTAGTTACCAGTCTGACCTCTCTCATCTTGTTCTTCTCCTCTAAGAGCCAGCATCTTTGTTATTATAATCCAGAATGTCTGTAGCTGGAATAAATAAGAGAGTCATTCATCGATGGCACATAAACATTAAAAATGCTAAACCAATTGTTTTAAAATTTAAAGGAGTAATGATTCATTGAGATGCATTATTAATAAGCATAAATTATTGAGTTGGCTCGCTAGTGGAGCTACAGTTTAAGGATGGGCTCATGGTCCCTCGAGGGGCTGTGGTCCCGTGTAGAAATGTGCTCTGCCAGCTGGCCAAACAGCAGTATTGTGTCAGCTGAGTGCAGAGATACCTGTGCCAGGCTGGAGATCAAGCAGGAGGCAGCAGACTCTGTGTGCCTGCAAGTGCACAGTGTACATGGGGAGCAAAACATGAAAACAGTTATGCATACTTTTGAGAAATTGAAAGAAGACAACCTAGTAATAGTAATTCCTTATTAATGGAAATGAAATGAACACAAACCAATCTTGTCTGTGTCTGTGCCTCTGTGTCTTTGATTTTTCTTTCCCCTTTCTGCCATGTAAAAAGTTTTATGTATTTACTTACCTAACTATCCTCTTTTCCTTGATGCAATTAAGCACTGAGAATTGTACTGTGCTTCTACAGTGTTCTATGCATGAAACTAGTCTAAATTGTGCACTGCTTATGCAATTTCTCCAAAGCAACAGTCTGGAATTTAAGGATGAAATTCTACCCCTAATTAAGTCGATTGGATTGCTTGTTCTAATTGTGATGAAGTTGAGACTTTAGCAAGAACTATTTCCTTTCAGTAGCAAGAGCTTACAGATTCACAGATTCATAGGATATTCTGAGGTGGAGGGGGCCCACAGGGATCACGGAGTCCAACTCCTATGTAAATGGCCCATGCAGGGATTGAACCTACAACGTTGGTGTTATTAGCACCATTACCACCACGCTCTGACCAACTGAGCTAAGAGTTGTTGAAAAGGTGTTCATAGATCATGATTCAGTAGATTAATGGGCCTGAACTAAATTTCATGTTTGGACATAATCTCTATGGAAGTAATGGAAGTTATGCTTGGCTAAGGATGGGTTGATAATTCAAATTTTCAAGTCATACGTTTCAAATATCACTGGTACAAAGATTGTCATACATTTTAGATCAAAACTGCTCACTTATTTTCCACATTAATTTTTAATCCCTTTATTTTTTTTTAAAGAAAAACCTTTTTTAGAAAAGAAAAAGAAGAATAGATAACCATCAGAAATGCTAAAATATGTAATTGAAGGTGTGGTTTCTTTGATGCACTGAGGATGACTCCCACAAGGTGTGCCGTTCCCTAAATGCATGATAGTCTCCAGTCTCTCACTTTGCCCAGTTGTCAGACACAGCATCTAAGAGTTGATTCCCAGAACAGAGAAAATCTGGCCTTTATACACGTTTCAGGTTTCAGTAACTCCTCTGGAACCTCTGTTATGGACATGCATAGCTCTACAATGATTAATGAAAGAAATACAGTCCTGTGTTCATTATCTCATTATTATTTGCAAATAACTTAAATTCCACTAGCTACTAACTAATCGTTATAAGTTTACACTGATGCAACAGAATTTGACCTAAAAATGCACACCAAGTTTTTTGGAGTAAGACAGAGATATTGCCTAAGAAGCTGGAATAGTTTTGATGATGGAAAGATTATTGTGGTGATGCATTTTGCTGCATCTCATGCACATTAAAGCAGAATATAAGGTGCAATAGACTATATATTTCTCCTCAATATCACTTAGCTATGCATCTAGTTGTATTGAAAGCAGAAAATATTGATTATAGGTTAAAGGCAATTAAAATAATGGACCTGTAGCTGGCAGAAACTGCCAAAGGATTCTTGGCACTGACAGCATTTACCACATAAGCAACGAGTGTCAAATTTAATGAGCAACTATATTTTCCAGGAATAAGCATTTAATATTCACTCAATTCTATTTTAAAGAACACAGTTTTTATTAAATTTGTGAGCAGACAAATTTTTAAAGGGGAAAAAAATAGTATAACAAGGGCTCTGAGTACAACTGAAAGTGATTCAATATAAAGGAATCACACAGCTACCAGATTACAACGTAGCATAAGAGAAGAGAGACTGTCTTAGGCTACCTGAAATGGAAAGTCCTTGTTTTCTGCAAAAGTCTCAGGATATCAGTGTACAGAGCCAAGGCAGCTTTTTCATTTTTTTTGTGTCTGTGCTTAAGCTAACCCTATCAAGCATGAGCCAAGACTTTCAGCTGAGCTTGCTGTCAGCACAGTTAATTGCACAGGCAGAAAGTGGCTGTGTCACCAGCCTTTGGGTGGCACATAGCTGAACTGCCTTGGCATAAGCTGGAAAGAAATATCCTCTTCCAAGAACTGCAATTTTTTCCTGCTTTTCCTTTGATGCAGCCCTTTGCTGGAGCCACGCATTACTCAGCCTGCATCCCCAGGTGCCAACGAGACCACACTGCCTGTGCTAGCTAAAATGTGACAGCAAGTCTAGGGTAAGTTCTTAGTCTTTCTCCACCTCCACTCAAGGTATGTGGGGTAGGGAAATTTATTCTGCCCTAAATGTCAGTTTTTCATCCTGAGTTGCTGCCCGACTGCCAGCCAGGAGAGAGAAGGAAAGGAGCAAACTGCCCATCACTGAGCCTCCTGAACATCACTGCATGCTGACAGGACATGATGGGTTGCTACCAAGTCTTCAAAGAACAGGCCTCCTTAAATGATGACCTGCTGCTACAGCTCTAGAGCAAGTTCAAAGAGAGCTAAGCAGATAACTCACATAGTCTTGGGTGGGCTCCATTGAAGATATTAAAGTTTTAGGGAAAGAAGAAAGAACAGCAGTTTGTAGAAAGCACTTCACTGGCACAGTGGGAGAAATGGAGGGAATGTCTATGAAAATGGCACTGGTTTTGAGGTATTTTTAAAAATATACTCTCTTACATTATTATAATTATCATTATGTTATATTATTGTAATATATTATTATATATTGTCTTATAATTAATTATCTTTCTGCTGTGGAAGAGGAGCTAGTATCTTGTCTATTTTCCCTGTATATGGTAGTATATGTATATGAACAGTATCATTTTCAGCAATTTTTGGAGTCCTTTCGATTAGAGACCCAAGGTTTTACTGTTTCCCTTCAAGTACCCCAGAGGATGCATTTTTATGAAGTTTCACAAGTATGTCATCTTTTTGCAGATACATCTTTTACATCTTTATACATCTTTTTCCATCTTTTCTTGCAAGACTGGTAACTCACATCTTGATTCTTCTTGAAGACTAAAATCTGTAGTGTTTCCTTACCACCTTAGGAACCTGAATATACAAAAATCTATGGAACCTGGTGGGATATATCCCAGAATCCTGAGGGAAATGTCTGATGTATTTGCCAAGTCATTCTCCATGATATTTGAAAAGCCATAGCAATCGGGTGGAGTCTATGGAAATTGGAAAAAGTAAAAGTATTGCACCCATTTCTAAAAGGAATAGAAAAGAGGACCCTTGAAACTACCAGTGTATTGACTGCATCTCTGTGCCTGGAAAGACAATGGGATAGATCCTCCTAGAAGCTGTGCTGAGATGCATGGAGGACAAGGACAAGATTTGAGACAGCCAGCACAGCTTCACCAGGGGAAAGTCTTGCCTGACCAAACCAGTGGCCTTCTATGATGGAGGGACTACATCAGTGGACCTGAGAGTGGCTACAGGTGTCATCTGTATGGGCTTCTGTGAGGCCTTCAACATTGTCCCTCACATTTTTCTCTCTAAACTGGAAAGAGATGGATTTGATGGATGGGCTGTTTGGTGGATAAGGAATTGGCGGGATGGTCACATGCAGAGGGTAGTGGTCAATGGCTCAGTGTTCCAATGGACATCAGTAATAAGTTACGTCCCTCAGGGGCTCATATTGGAACAAGTGCTCTTTAATATCTCTATTAATTACACAGATGAAGGGATTGAGTGCACCCTAAGTAAATTTGCACATGGCATCAAGCTGAATGATCCAATTGAGACACCTGAAGAATGGAGTGCCATCCAGAGGGACCTGAACAAGCTCAAGAAGTGGCCTTTGGGAACCTCAAGAGTTTCAGCGAAGCCAAGTGTCAGATGCTGCACCTGGGTAGGGGCAATCCCAGATATGAGAACAGGTCTGAGGATGTGAAATTAAGGTAGGTGGTGGAGGAAAGGCTGGACACGAGCTGACAAGGTGTGCTTGCAATGCAGAAAGTGAACTGTGTCCTGGGCTGCATCAAGAGAGGTCTGGCAGCAGGTCGAGGCACGATCTACCCCACCTGAATACTGTGTCTGGCTCTGGAGTCTTCAGCACAGAAAGGAGGTGGGCCTGCTGAAGTGAGTCCAAAGGAAGGCCATGAAGATGATCAAAGGGCTGCAGCATCTCTTCTATGAGGAAAGGCTGAGAGAGTTAGGGCTGTTCAGCCTAGAGAACAGAAGACTTTGGGGTAACCTTATAGCACCTTCCAGTACCTAAACAGAGCTTATTAAGAAAGCAGACTGTGGATAAGGACATGCCGTGACAGGACAAAGGATAATGATTTCAAACTGAAAGAAGGTAAATTTAGATATACCTACTAGGAAAAAATTCTTTACTGTGAGGATGGCGAGGCACTGGGACTGGTTGCCCAGAGAAGTTGTGGATGTCCTGTCCCTGGAAGTGTTTAGCACCAGTTTGGATGGGGTTCTGAGTAACCTGCTCTAGTGGAAGGTGTCCCTACCCATGGCAAGGGGTTTGGAATTAGATGATCTTTAAGTTCCCTTTCAACCCGAGACATTCTCTGTCTCTGTGATTCCTCAAATGAAGGTGGTTAACCCGCATCATTTTGCTTATTTATCCTCCTGTAGAATTTGGCTCCCTCATCCCTTCTTAAGCATCTGAAATCTATCTACTCAGAACAGTGCCTGCTCTGAGAAAACATTAAGTGATACTGGTTTTAATGTACTGTGAAGGAATTTGATGTTATTCATGATGCAATAATTGTGTTACCATAGCTCTCTGAACTGGCTCCTGAGATTCAATTTAGTAACAAATGAGTTCATGTCTTACCCCATAACTAACCAGGCCAAATTACGTGTCTTTGAGTGCAAAAGCACCTTATGTCACTGGGGACAAAAAAATGAGACTTTACTAAATCAGGCAGCAAATGTGTTACCGTTTGCTATTCATTATTATTTCATTTATCTATCTGAGAAACAATAAAAGAGAGTTCAGCTCTGCAGAAGCCAGCAAAATTAAAATATGATAATATGTCCAAAAGAAACAGAAAGATATAGGCAGTCAATTCTGAATTCTTAGCCATAAAAGTCGTGATGGATTTTATCTAAGGCAGCATCATGGAAACATTTATAACAATCTTCCTCAAGGTTTATTTGCATGCAAAAACATACTAAATATAAGAAGTACATGTTAAACAAAATGTTTTCTTAAACTGAAAGAAGTCCTGGAACATGATCTATTAATAAAGAGAACAGACTGATTATTTTCATTTAGTTTGAGCACATGGAAAAGCCTTTCATATAAAATAAGTAATTCTATTCAAAACACTACTGTGTCATATAACCATAGCAACCTTGAATTACACTCTAAATAACAAGTTTGAGTGCAACAAATGAATCCTGGGTTAAACTCCACTGACCTGAATAGCTTTACACTAAGGATAAATTTTAACTGATATGTTAGGAGATATATGATATGCATATAATGAAAACATAAATGAGAGGCAAGTTTTTTTATAATTCTATGATAAAACATAAAAGAAAACTTGTAATGAACCTTGCCATACCATACCATACCTTATGATACCGCATTGTTAATAAAATATTTTTCAGATAAATGTTTCTTTATTGTGGTATTTAGACTTTCCTTAAACAATAACTGTATGTGTCTATGAAATGCAAAATATTGAAGTATAAAGATGCCTCGTGAGCATTACAGCTGACAGGTAAATGAGAGCAAAAAGAAGCTAAGCATACCAAATCAGATGATTTGTAATTCAATTATAAATATCTCCAGAAAACAGGTAGTCAAAATATAATAAGAGAGGCTTTGTTTTAAATAAAAATACATTTGGTTCTCCAAGATACAGAGATGAGAACTGGGATAATGGACTTTAAATTTTATGCTGTCTTATGAAATGCGAGGAGTTGTACTAGATCAGAGCAGAGAATAGCTGACTCTTACTCCTGTAAGCTCAAGTTCAAGCAGCTCCTTAGAAGTGACTCTGTTTTAAGCACTTGGACAAAGTAACTGCTCTAACTGCACTGTTGTCAGTCTTTGTTGCCTAGTCCCAGGTCTTTGTACCCGGTGCATTTCCAAAGCCACAAAAGCTTTTGATTTTGATTGTCCAACAATCTTTGTCCAAAACAAAAAAGGATGCTGCTGGCCTGCATGCTCTAAAAGTTAGATCCATTAAGATGTATGTCTGGCTGTATATTTTTAACTTGGATTTTTAAAATCTAGTTTCCTTTTTTCCAAAGTGTGGCACCTGATTTTTGGCAACAGCTAGATAAGACCTTGACATTTGTGGCCATACCAACATGTGTCTGATGTGGTTATAGACAGATGCTGCCATTGCCACCTCTCTGCAGTTCCAATGCAGGCTCCTGGCAGCACCATGGCTGGCAAATGTGGGATTTGAAGGTGGGTGACAATTGATGTGAAACTGATAAATCCCTGATAGCACCCTAATAACTACAGGTCTTTTAAGTAACCTGTGGAGAAATCAGAGGGAGACTTACACACTGTCAGGACTTGAAGAAATATCAGAGGGAAGTTTCTAACACAGAGTCCTTGTGCAGTACTACTGCAACAGCTTTGTAAATTGGCTGCTAACTAAACACTTATTAAATTAGAATTATCGCCTCTGAAATTACCAACATTTAGCTTTTCCTTCCTGTTCCCTGTTTCTCTAACAGAAGTTCTTGCAGAAACTTGAAACAAAAGTCTAAGTGAAAAGTGGGAAACCCTTTATTATGCTCATTCCTGAGTGAAATGCAATATCTGACGTTTGGTCTTCTGCCTTGAATATTGTGTGCAGTTTTGATCACTGCAGTATAAGAAAGATACTAAACTATTAATGGAGGGCCATGAGGGTGATGAAGGGCTTTGAGAGGAAGCCAAACAAGGAGCAGCTGAAGTCACTTGGTTTGTTCAGCCTGGAGAAGAGGAGACTGAGGGGAGACATTGCAATCTGCAAATTTCTCGTGAGGGGAAGAGGAGGGGCAGGCACTGATCTCTTCTCTCTGGTCACCAGTGACAGGACTTGAGGGAATGGCCTGAAGTTGTGTCAGGGAAGGTTTAGGTTGGATATCAGGAAAAGGTTCTTCACCCAGAAGGTGGTTGGGCACTGGAACAGCTCCCCAGGGAAGTGGTCACAGCACCAGCCTGACAGAGCTCAAGAAGCATTTGGACAATGCTCTCAGGCACATGGTGTGACTCTTGGGGATGGTCCTTGGCAGAGACAGGAGTTGGATTAGATGATTGTTGTGGATCCCTTCCAACTCAGCATGTTCTCTGATTCTGAAAAACAACAGAAATTCTGCACTTTTGTCTGAAGTTTTTTTTCTGAAGTTGGTTTGTCTGAAGAATTCTGTTTCTTGAAGCATATCATTTCAGTTGCAGCAGGCAGATGTGTCTGAAGCATGACTATGTTGTCAGGCAGACCTCCAAAGGCTTGGATTTGATAGCTGGTCTTGTACCCTGCCTATAATAAAGCAGATTAAATTTTTGCACTGTGGGATTTTGATCAGAGTCCAGATACCCGTTTTCCAGCAGACCTTTGTGGTTCTGAGGAAAACCAAGAGGTCTGATGATACCTTGAGCAGATTTTCTCCAGTACCTTCTACTTTTACAGTGAATTTTCTCTCCACAGTTGGCAAAATACTTTTTAGAGTCCCATATCTGTTTTGAAAAACATTACAAAAATAAGCTGTGTGTATTGGGGAGGAAAAGGAATATTCATGTAATATTTGTGTATTTCCAAAGAGATTACCAGAGGTCATTCAAGTTCCCTAGCATTTCTGTTATGATCAGACAGTGCTGAACTAGATGGAATATGTTTAGTGACAAATTCATATCAGGATTCTTATTTATTTTCACACAATCTGGAGAAACTTTTGCCAGAATATATAGTTGGCAAGAAACAAATCTACTGAAATCATATGCAGGAGAATCCTGCATATGATGACAGGATTTACTTTCTACTCTGACACTATGTAGGGGATTAGGATGATATTGCTGCTACAGCTAGGATTTCAAAAATGTCATTTTATCATATGGGAAACTTCTTTCAGTGCCCTGCAACACTTCCAGGACAGACAAATCCTCTCTCCTACCCCTGTTTCCAGGTGTGTGGAAGGAGAATATTATACTCTGCCTGTGTCACAGGTTTCAGGCTTCAGTATTTTCCTATACTAATGGGAGAAAATTGACATCTCAATGTGAATTTTAGCAGTTATTTGATTTGCCAATTAGTGTTCAGCTGCTCAAAGGCCAGATGTGGATTTCACCTGTGTAATTTTATAGCCCTGCCACTCCTAAGCTAAACAAATTTCCTTCAGATATGCATTGGCAGAAATCAAATGTGAAACAGGATTACTTGTAAAGGCATATCATGTTCTCTTCATCCATGTAACAGTTCAGGATAGTTATATCACTGTAGAGCTGTGTTCAAGGGGGCCAAGTTATTTGAAAAGAGGTTAGATTAACAGCCTCTTTTGATGCCACCTGTCCTTAAAATTTATGAATCTATGAATGGATGGTCACAAACTGTTTAGAGACCTTCTTAATGTTCACAAGACAACACTAGATATTACAGCAACCAACTATCTGTTAAAACTGGTTGTATACTGTTTTGTAACCACATTTTAAACCCTTTGCAACTTTTGTAGTAACTTGCGAAAAATTATTTAGAAGTGTCAGCAATAAACTTTCTCTGCGTTCTTGTTTCATGGTGCTGGTCATGAGGTGTTTAGAAGCATGAAATGCAAGTATGTCAGGCATTAAAATATAGTAACATAAAATTGGTTTATGATGCTGTAAACACATTTTCTTCATTAACTTCATTACCAATGCTGGATGATAATAGCTAAGGCAAAAATGGCACTGGCTCCATGGTAATATGAAAAATTGAAATGGTAAGGTAGCATTACAGATTTCCTACAGATGTACTGTACAATGATTAAAAGTCAAGAAAATATCAGGGATTTTACTCTGGGCCAGATCTACTCCTCTGCCAGGTGATGAGTGCAGAGAGAAGAACAACTGGATTGTCTAAAACCTGTGATTTATATTCTTGAACATATCACAGTTTTTTCTACATTTTTTCTCAGTATATATTGTGTATGGGGGAGTAGCATGAATTTTTAAGTCTGTGTCCTGAGACTTTTGTGCACCTTCATTAACTCTTTATCTTATAATTAGATCCAGAATTTTAGTTGGACAGGTTATAATATATTTAAGTCATAATGTTATCACAGAATCATGGAAAAGCCTAATTTGGAAGCAACCTGTAGAGATCATCTGGTTAAACCTTCTGTTGAAGGTCTGGCTTCAAATGAGGTTATCCAGGGCCCTGTAAAATGGGGTTTGAAAATATCCAATGGGGAGATTTTATCTCTTCTTTGGAAAACCTATTTCAATGTTTACCTGTTCTTATGGTGAGGAGGTCTATTAAAATATCGAGACAGAATTTCCCCTGAAAAAACTTCTGTATGTTACCTTCCTTCCAATGTGTGCGCTTGTGAAGAGAGCACATCTGGCTTCTCTATAAAGCACTGAAAGGCTGTAATTAGATTCCCTTTGAGACATCTCTTCTTTATGGTGAACAAACCCAATTTCTTCCACCATTCTTCATGTGTCAGGTCCTCTAACCTCCTCATCATCTTGGTGACCCTCTGCTGGACTCTATCCAGCTTACTCGTTTCTCTCTTCAACTGTATAATCAAAACTGGACATAGCTTTCCACCGTAGCCTAAAGATTGTAAATTAAATTGAAATAGTCATATCCTTTGGTCTGCAGTTTAGCTCCTCTAATGGTGCTTCCCTGAGCATGATTTCCTTTCTCAGTGCAGGTTTTCTTAGACCCACATAGAGCTTTGATTAAATGACATCTCTGGAGCCCAAAATGGATCTTAGGACATACTACATTGTGGGATTGCATAGTTATATTGGGTTTGTGTGACTTTGGGGTCGGGAAATTAAACAAAGTCATGTTTCAAACCTATACATCTTACAGCTTGCTGATTAATTTGCAGCACTGTTCCCTTGTTGCCCCCTAGGTGACAAAGTTCATCCAAAAGTTTTTGAAAAAAATTAGCTTGATCATCATCTAGAAAAGAAAGAGAATTAAGAACTGACAAATATCTGTGCATATATGTGCCTGCACAGTATTTGTGAATAACCAAAAGCTCTTGGTAATGTAATTCCAATTTGAGATTTTTATCTTGTGTATTTGTAGGAGAGTTTTGTGTTCAACCACTCAAAAAAAAACAAAACAAAAAAAAAACAAACAATCAAGCCCAAACCCAGAATGGGAAACAATTCATTGAATTAATTAAAATGATGAATACTTTCAGGAAAATACTGACCTTCATGCAACTGTACTGAAAGCAGAAATAGTGATTATTTATTGAGTGATTATATACTGAATAAATTAGTAATTTAAAACTATTTACTCAGCTTAAAAAGTCTAATTCAAAAGCCTTGGGGGCTCTGAAAAACATAAATCTCTTCTCTTTTTTGTGAGAGTATGCATTGTTTAGATTATCCTTTAATGTGTCAATGGACTTCCCATCCTTTGTTTTCTGGTACCTATTCATCTGGCCTTCATCTTTTTTAAGAAGGGTATTCCACCATGCTGCTTGGGGTATGCTCCCCTTAAGCTCTTACAGAATTAGAAATCCTCAGATTGGTAAAGCCATTTATCTGAAACATTTACAGAGTATTTGTCTACCATTAGGAAGCAATGTATCTCGAAGCTTCCAATAATTTACTAGCATGCAATCATGGTCGCCCTTTTCCTTATGCACAGCTGCTCAGCACACCTGTTAGAGTATGGATGGCTTTTCACGGAAATATGAGGGAATTAATACCCAAAACTCTACTTACTCCGTTAAGATTAAGAAGCAGGATATAGAAATGTTAAGTCTTAATGAGGAAATGAAAAACTCACAGTATTTAACCAAACATGAACCAAAATGCATTTCCACCATCTGTATGTTAAAAAAACTTTTCGTATTAATGTAAACAAATGTATTTTCACAACATCTTTTCTATGGCCTCTGTAATATTTTCAAGGAAAAAATCCTACAATTGATTTTTTTTTTCCTCTTAACATTTAGTAGCAACACATTTTTTCCATATTGAAAATACCTCCATTATGTGAGATGAGTTATTTTTGTTAGCAAAAGACCCTCAGAGAAGAAATCAATACACTGAGCTCACCATCTCAAGTTTTAATGATATTTAAGACATTAAGTATTAACAGATGCACCTTAAAGATCTAATTGTTCACATCAGTCATATTAACTTTGCTGTTTATATTTGCCGAAGAAAAAACTGGTTCGAAGTAAACGCAAGTAAAATCAAGGAGAAGATAAACTTGAACCTGTGAAGGAGAATTTGACATGGCTCCAGAACACCTGGAACAAAACCAGTTGTTTTTCCCTTGCCTAGAATACACATTTTTCCTTTAATCCCCAGCAATTTATTCTGTCAAATCTGGGACATCTGGTCAATTTCTCACCTAATAGGACTTTCTTTTCTATCTCTGCCCTCTCATGTCCCACCTGTATTCTTGGAAATGATGTTTCTTCATCCAAGTCTGTGTTGTTTCTTTGTCCATTTTCAATACATCATGGCTCCTGCTCTCAATACACCATGGCTCCTGCTCTTCTTCTCATTTTTTCCTTCCCCAGTGAGTATCAGTTACCTCTCAGAAGCTTCAGCCTTTCTTCAGCCTCCAAGGCTGCCTGCCTGTCTTCCACTGGGCTTCATTCCCTGCACAGGCACCATGAGTCCCACTCTCATTTCCACTGCGCAGGATCTGGTCACCCAGAGGGCCTGGGTGCAAAGATCCAGGGGCATGGGAGGGAAGTAGCATTAGCATCATTCATCTGGTAGGGAGCTTCTGCCTTTGTCTTTTTCTGTACTTTTTCTCTAGCAGCAAATGTGGCCCTCAGTATTAGGCTAACTTGCATAGTAAGTTTATTTCACCAGGAAAAATTCAACATCAGAAGGATTCATTGTATTAATTCATCACTGACATAATTTACCACTGTAATTACTATTTGTAAAAACCATAAGTATGTTGTGCTTATCTTAGGTACTCCAGGACTCCAGGAAGTTGGTATTTTGGAAAATGTTGTTTTGAAGACACCCATAGGGACCATGAATATGCTTTGCCCTTTCAGAGCAGGTTGCTCTATCTGCATGAGCTTGTGGAAATGCCAACATTAACATCTCTATACATCAGAGTTTGTCCATTTGGAAGATCAACATCATAAAAAATACCTCCCAGGTGGGTAGTGAGATTGGGTACAAGTTTCACACTTGTAAAATAAATTATCTTAAAAAAAAAATTATAAAAGCAAACCAAACTCTATATAATGAATCTGACCTGACTCCTTTGCACTTTGGAAATAAATCAACATTATAATCTATGTTTTTGCTACAGAAAAGCTAAGAAACATGGTGGATATCTGTCATGTCATAAATGTAGAAGTAGAATGAAGAATTGACCTCTGAGAACAAAGTTCATCCCAGAAACTAGCCAAAAGATTATTTTTTTACAACCTCATTTTTACTGTTTTTATACCAGCAATCTTCCATCATAATTAAAGAAGCATCATGGCCAAAGCAATAGATGATGATCTCCTGCTGTCTCTTTTAGGGTGGTGGACGTGCTGGGGAGGTAAATATGTTAATTTTATAAAAACTTAACACTCATTCCATTCTAAATTGCCAGTACAGTCATACTTTTATGATTATAATAGTGGAATTTAACCTGACATTATAAGAAAGTAGTGAAAAACTGTCTAAAGCCTGTGAGAAGAAAGATCAACTTTTTCTTGGCTTTTTCAGTTTAGTTTTTATTATTTTTTCTCTGAAAAAATATTCATAGGTCACTGTAGCATTAAGAGCCACATTCTCTATTTTTATCTCTGAAAGAAGGTTGAAAAATCACTGTCATGCAGCACTTTCACATAAATAACAAGACAAATTCTGACTTCTTGTCATGTTTTCGTGCTGATGTTATTCTTTACATCAGAATTGTTCTTAACACTTCCAAGGTGGATTCGCCCATGTTACAGACAATGTTATGCAGGCAATTATATGACTCAAAAATTAATGTAATTATTTGCTTTTCCTTCTATGCATATATCTTAAATATAACAATTTCAACATAAAGCCAGTGAGAATTACTCTGATGTTTCCAAGGCACAAGGCTGCATATTTTAAAGTATTCAAATGATAAAATGATTATTTCCATTTTATTAAAATGTTCACAAATGTTAAGAACATTCAGAATAGTAAAAGAACTTTGGTATCATAGAAAGTAGAAACCACATGCTAGCAGACTGCACTATGATAAAGTCTCCTTGTAGAAACTCAAGAATTCATATAAGACTAACATGACAAAAAGCGAGTGGACTTTAAATTGCTACTTTGTGGAAATTGTATTTCAGTGCCCTTCTGGATAAAATTGAATGGATTTTGATCTGTATGAATGAAAAAAATGACAACTGAAAGAACATTTTGGAGGATGAGACTCAGGAATATGAAACTACTTGCTTGGATTTGGGATTGGTAATTCTGGATATGGTATGGTGTAATTCACTTTCATCACTCACAGCAATAGTCAGTGATGTGATGAGGAACAGTTCCTCCTTCATGATGTCTTTCCCCTACTTGTCAGAAAGTTTTCCCTGCAAGCATTTACAGGCTTTTATCTAATTTAGTCAATCTAAAACATAAAAAATGTTTATGGCATTTTATTGTTCTTGAATAGAAAACATTACCTTGGCATATCAAATGTCTGCTTTAAAAAAATAAAAAAAATCACCATAATCTTAATGATCTACAAATTGCAAAGCAATAAGGAACTTGGTTTGTTATTTTGGTGGTAAATTAGAGAAGCACAGTGAGAGTTAGTGAATAAAGTGTCAAATAAAGTATTTTTCAGCTTAACCTAATGAGAAACATGTTTCTTAAGTAGTCTCTTTTTTTGTTGTCATAAGCCATCAGCTTCCAGGTATCTCTCTGAATGGATAGGGAGATCAAATCCTGCAGAGAGATTGTGTGGTGTTTGCCTGTTAGTGGGCTGCTACCCTATGACACTTCCAGTAAGTCTGAGATTGCCTTTTTTAGTGCTGAGTCCACTGTGTCTGTGGTACATAAAATGTGATGGAAATTAAATCTACCTCTCAAAATTTAAGAACTTAAATACAAGTTTAAATACAGAGTGCTAATAATGAGAACAAAGAGAGTTACTGAAAGTGTCACAGGAATCTCTTGCCCTTGAAGTTTGCCTATATTGCAGATCAAGCATTACAGAGAAATAGAATCAGAGTGGTGAAATCACAGGACAATTCAGGTTGAAGGGAGCTCTGGAGATTATTTAGTCCAATCTCCCTCTCAAAGCAGGGAAAGCTTTTGTCAGATCTGGCTGTTCAAAGTCATATTCAGATGACTTCTGGAAACATTCAGTAATGGAGAATCCAAAGCCTCTTGGTGCAAACAGTTACTGTATTTTATCACCCTCATGTAAACAGATTTTTCTTTATAGCCAATTAGAATTCTCTTTGTTGCAACTTTTGTCTGTTGCTTCTTGTCCTATTTCTGTGTACCTCAGACAAATGTCTGGGTCCATGGTCTACAAACCCTCTCTTAGGAGAAGAAGACTAATTAGGTTTTTCCTTTGTTTTCATTTCTGTAGGGTAATGAAATAAACTTCCTTCTCTTGGTCTCATCAAGGTTCCAGCTCGCTGCTGATCAAAATAGTCCTCCACTGAATTCTCTTGTGATTATTGATACAGCTCTTGCACTAGAGGACAAAATTTGTTGGTTTATTCCAGATGTGGCCCTCCAAGGACTGAGCTAAGAGTAATAATCATTTTCCTTGACCTGACAGCTATGATTTTGCTAATGTAGTCCAGTACACAGTAAACACAATCAATACAAACATGCATTTTTGTCTCATGCTCAGTAGCAAACCGAGAACGTGTCCACCAGGAACTTCACATCCTTTTCTTTTGAGGTGTTTTGAGTCAATCAGTTCTCAAAGTCACTCTTACTTCAGCGTCTCCTGCAATACTTCCCAGGACTTCTAGATCTTGAGATACCCAAGTCACAAGCTGGTTAATTTCTCCTTCTCAAAGAACTCACATAAAATGTCATTACCACTTTATCCTATTTGTGTTTGGAAGATGCATTTCTGAAAAAACAGTAAAGAGATAGAGATGTGAAATATATGTGGAACATATAAAACAGGTATCACAGCAAGTCATTACTACTCCTTGAAGAACTCTTTTATGTGCCTTGGAAGGACATTGCTAACCAATTTTCACAAATATGCTTCATGTTTTATTGTTATTTTAGGCAACATAAAAAATTAACATACAGCCAGGGAAAAGCTCTTAGATTCTTAATTGCAAGCACTACATTGCAAATGACAAATGAAAGAACTTTCTTCTAAATTGCTTGCAATACTCTCTCAAAGTCTGAAATTCCCTTTCAGCTCAAGATTCTCTTTGTCCCTAGTGAGCCTCATCTGCAGGTTTGATTGTTTGGGTTTTTTTTCCACATAGTAAATCTTTGTTATCTAATTCCTAATAAATATTCTTTTATGATATACACTACCCACTAACAGCAACTTTTACAGCCTCTTATTTTAACACTCAGTCATTTTACAGTTAATTGTCCAATTGACCTCTAAGGGGTCCACAATATCCTTTTTCATGCACTGCTACTTCATTCAGTCTTTTGTAACTCTAAAATCAATATACAGTTATGTTACTCAAAGATCTGAAGGATGTGCACAGTGTTGTTGCCTATCCTCCTGCAACATTTTAGAGCAACTGTTAGAGATCTCATTTTTTCTTTTTTTTCCCTTAAGACAGAATGCTTAGAATAAAACCATTAATGGGTGCACTGTTGTGACAGATGCATACAGAATCACTTGCTGTTTCTCGACTTTCCGTTCAGTGTGTAGAGATATTGACATATTTTTTATTCCAGAAGATTGAGGTTTACTTCTTAAACTTTTCAAAACCAAGAGGCTTTGAATGGGAGTGCCTACATATGTATTCATTAACCTATGGTATTTAAATTTCTTTAGTCTTCTAAACTCCGTTCAAATGGCCACTTTTATGATGAACTGACTCTCTTAATTAGCATTTGGACACAAAAGAGAGTAAACAAGCATGTCTGAACACTGAAACCTGCATGTCCCACACTGTTGAGGTTCTCAGCAAACTCAGACCACTCTT
Source organism: Monarcha castaneiventris obscurior (assembly GCA_026261815.1). Classification (NCBI taxonomy): domain Eukaryota; kingdom Metazoa; phylum Chordata; class Aves; order Passeriformes; family Monarchidae; genus Monarcha; species Monarcha castaneiventris. The sequence goes on along the minus strand of JAMPIT010000379.1, from coordinate 22,705,458 downwards.
ACTAGCTCTTTCAAAAACAAGTCCCAAGAAAAGGCGACTGATTCCTGAAACATCACGTGGATGAAAATGCTTCAAACCTAGGAAATAATACTTACGTCCTGCAGAGGACACTGTGCTGGTTTTGGATGAAATAGCATTAATTTTCTCCATAATGCTTAATATGGGGCTGTGTTTTGCATTTGTCCTGAAAACAGTGTTGATTACACAGGGATATTTTCATTACCCTTGAGTGGTGCTTACACATCGACCAAGCCTTTTCTGCTTCTCATATCGCCCTGCCTGTGAGAAGGCTGGGGCTGCACAAGGACTCGAGGGGTGACACAGCCGGAACAGCTGACCCCAACTGACCAAAGGGATACTGCACTCCATATGGGATCATGCTCAGCAAGTAAACCTGGGGGAAGAAAAAGGAAGGGGAGGCAGATTGGAGTCAAGACCTTTGCCTTCCCATGTCACCATTACACAGGGTGGAGCCCTGCTTTCCTGAAGATGGGTGAACACCTGCCTGCCCATGGGAAGTGTGGAATGAAATCTTTGTCCTGCTTTGTAGCATGTACAGCTTTTGCTTTACCTATTAAACTGTCTTTATCTCAGCCTATGAGTTTTCTCACTTTTACACTCCTGATTGTGTTTCGCATCACACGGAGGCTAAATAAGTGAGCAGCAGTGTGATATTTAGTTGCCAGCTGGGGTTAAAACATGACATGACACCCAGAGACAAATGCATTGCTGAGGGCAATGACTATTATGTTAATGTGGGGGTTAGCTCCTGTCAGAATGGACAGGAGATGGTCTTGTGCCCTATGGCTTGTGGCCAAAATCTCTTCCTTTCTTTGTCTCATAGTCTAGATGCATAACTAAAGTACATTCTCAGTGCTTGTAGATGACTGTCAGGTTATCACATCCTTACATATCGCAAAATCGTTAGTAAAATGTAATAATGCAATGTCAGTATTTATTACATTTATTACATTTATTACATCCGTAATATCTGTCAACAGGAAAGGATTCTTTGAAAGACAGTTTATGGTGAATTACCTACTGAAGCTACATTTGACTTCAGCTGTGGAAATAAATGTATTGCATATAACTTGAATTAAAATATATTTTAACATGTCTTTTCATGACAAACCTTAGCATAATACTGTATTTTATCGTTTTTACAGCCTATTTCCAGGCCGTAACTTCCAAGTCCCTTTCTCTATGTTGCCTTTTATTTTTCAGTTAGACAAGTACAATGGAAGCATGCAGTACTAGGCATTTTTCTTCATGAGATAGAGATATATTGAGCTTCAAATTTCAACAGTTTTGCAGAGATACTTTTCAGTGGTTTTACCTCTGAATTTGGGTGCATAATGCAACATCTTAGTGGAACATAACTACTAAACTCTGCAAACTTTTTTGTTTCATTTTCTTTTAAGTTATTACTAGGTATCACAAGATTTAATTCTTCTGGCATAATACATAGTTACTGAACAGAGTAAGAAGTTATTATATTTTTTCATTTTCTTGAAGTGTTCTAAACCCTCTTTCATATATAGGTCAATCATGTTAATAATAATTTTATCTTTGTATTAAGATTCAACGTTTGTCTAATATTAATTTTTCTAATATAAACCCATTCATATCCAACATAATTTGTTCTTAATCATCGGAGACTTGCTAGACTTTCTCATTGTCTTGAACTCTCTGTGAACTACAAAGCTTGTTTGTCATTGACTATTTTTAACCACATACTCCTTTTCACATTCTTTTTCTAGTCTTCTTTTTTACTTTTAGTTGCATGTCTAACATTATTTCATACAGAAGTTAATGTCTAATCTGAGCTGATTATTACACCTGAGAATACCATTACCATTACGTTTCCCTGATCCTCTTGATGAACAATCTTTTGGTGTTTCTTCTCTTTCAGAATAAATGATTTAAAAAATCTAATTCTTTATTACTGGGCACCTCCATGCACCACATATTCAGTGGCTACATATTCAGAAGCTCTGTATTGCTTCCTTCTTGAGTTTTTTTCTTCATAAACACATCTGAGTTTTTATTACTAGTACTTGAGGAAGTTACTTTAAAAATCTAAACCTTTATTGGGTTTTAGAGTCAAAGATTTCACTCTGGTTACATAGAAACAAGGAAAAAATCAAGGGAACTAGGGATAAATTGTAAATGCAATGTCAACAAACATAACTGCATACACTAAATATAGTCTAGACTACTGGACCAAATTACTACAATTTACAAATGCTTATAAAAAGTTATTTTTTTAACAGTTAAAAGGAACATTTAGAAAGAGGAGAAACTATTTTCCCAGTCATTGCTTCTGCACAGAGTGCGTTTACTATATTTAATTCTGTTTGTTAAAGTAATATTTACTTTATAGTTTCACTGGAGACATAGTGCTGTTAAATATTAATGCTTTTGGTGCTAGTGTTGGGCAAGATTAATGTATGGATTGTGCTAAAAATCTGAGACTTATGATTAACACTGGAAGTGAAAACATCACCACTTACTTGAGAATAAATAATTTTAAATTATTTGAGGATAAAAAAGTAATTGCTTTTATTACTTCATTAATATAAAACAATGAATCATATAAGCGAGTTTGGAAAGGACTTCAGCAAGTCAGTCCCCTGCTCAGAAAAGGACTATGGAAGTTAGATTAGATTGATAGGGTCTATGTCCAGAATCATGTAATCCTCAGTGAGTTATAGAATCTCTACATTAGATTATGTTATGATTATGTCCCTTTTCTCTCCAAGGTCCAGATATTCACCTGTTTGTTGAAATTAATGCACTTTCAGGTAGGCCTTTTGAAATTATATTACCTTTCCATTTTGTCTTTGGCAGTTCTTAGTGTGTTGATGCCAAACATTTAAGAAATGAATTAAGTCTCAAAAACAAAAGGTATCAAAAATCACAAGATATAAAACCAAAAGATATTAATTTAAAATTGCTCAGTATGATTTTGACAGTGAGATATATTCCAACATCAAAAATAAAAATAAATGAGGGATGCTTTTCATCTTGAAAACCTGTTAAAAGTCTTCTCATAAACAAAAGCACTGAGCCAGTGGTTATTTACTGCTAAGAGACCAGGAGCAGATTTGGAATTTGGGCACTATAGCATTTATCTACCACCAGTTAGATATCTAGCACTTTTGCTCCGCAGTATTGGAAACTTCTTGTCTAATGCGCACGTTCTTGGAAAGATAAATTTATGAAAAACTGCCTTTCATTTATTTTTATTTTTGGTGTTGGAATATACCCACACTGAGAACTGCCAAAGAAAACAGATGAAAAATGAATTTTTACTCTGGTTTTGTGTTAAAATACCTAATAGATTTTTATCTGTTTCATTCATTGAGGAAAATTACAAGACAAACATAGCAGGAAATCCTCTCAGGTAAATGAAAACTTACCAAACATCAATTATTCAGTTGAAAACTTTTCTCAAACTTCATAGTAACTGCAAATTTTAAAACATAATTTTTTTTTGGCAAGTCTTTAAACTTTCTGATACCATCTGGAAAGACATTGTTTGGCGTGAATTTTGAAGTTAAATTTAATTATTAAAGTAAGTATTTATGTTTCCTCAACAATAACTGCAGTTACAGAAATTTGCTCATCTTGTACTAGAGACCAGGTCAGGATCAGTTCATTCCTCAAGATTTGGCTTAAATCAAAGCCAGAAAAATTCTTAATTGTCAACAGTCTGTGAGAGGAAGTTGCAAGAATGGATCTTCTATTTTAACCTAACAGCTACCTGAAAATAATTTGTTTTTTCATCCTCTATCAAGGAAGGTGGGTTCAGGTAATACATATACTCTAACAAAATACTGTGCAAGTTAAGGGAAAGAAAGTAAAATGAGTAAGTGTTGTCTCTTGAGCATATTCATACTTCAAATGTGTCTGTACAATTTTTTAAGAGATAACAAAATTAGCTGAGTTTTTGAGAGAATGAGTTCTTCCTTGGTTATAATCTGTACAATCTTATCTAATATTTCCTTATAGATGTATGTAATGTTTTTTCAATCCCATGGAGACATTGCAACAGATGATAATGGGAATTCATTCAGGCTCATGTGGAAAATAAACATGGCACCATTAGCGCGGGCAAAACTTCTAGAACTGGATTTTAATGGTTTATGCTTTAAGTAAAAAGGATATTTGATGATTGGAAGACTGTCCACTAGATCAAACACATGGAACACTGTAATCCAAGGGAGATAACACTTAACTTAAACCAGGAAGTCACAGTGTGAAGATCTATAAAAGAATGCTGAAAAGTAGTATTACATAATGCCATCTTGTGGATGCTTTATAGACCTCTTGGGGAGAGGATAGAATTAGGCAAAGCACAGATTCCACATGGTTAGTTTGCAGAGCCTTTAAAGGTTTCCAAAGAGTATAAGTAATACATTTTAATAAATTCGAGGCTACTGTTACTCGAGAGAGATTTCTTAAATAATTAATCATTTCGAAAATAGAGAAACTGAGGCCAAGAGATTTCCATTGTATTAATAATCAAAAAAAACCCCAAACACAACCAAAAAACCTAACAACTCGTAGCATAATTCAGATGTCAGGTTTCTGTAAAAGCCATCATCTTAGCTACGTTATTGCTGAAAATTTAATTTCAATCCATGAAATACACATTTTGAGGATGCTAAAACACCTTCATGAAACTGAAGTTATCAATTATAAAGTTTAGCAATTAAAAAAATAACAAACATAATGCACATAAATACAAATATATATTTTCAGAAGTACTCAAGCTGCATTATTTTGAAACTACATTTTTTTGCCTGAAACACCTTTTCCATGAAGATGAGAGATTTGGGGTTGTTCAACCCAGAGAAGAGAGGGCTCTGGAGAGACCATACAGCAGCTTTCGAAGATATAGCTGCAGGAAAGCTGGAGAGGGACTTTTGACAAGAGTATGTAATGAAAAGAAAAGTGGGAAGGGCTTTAAACAGAAAGAGGGCAGTTAAACTGAAATATTAGATATTAGGAAGGAATTCTTTATTGTGAGGGTGGTGAGGCACTAAAATTAGGTTGCCCAGAGAAATTGTGAGTGCCTCATCCCTGGAAGTGTTGAAGGATGGGTCCCTGAGCAATCTGTTTTAGTGGAAGATGTTCCTGTCCATTGCAGTGGGATGGGAATTAGATGGTCTTTATGGGCCCTTCCAACTGGAACCATGATATAATTCTATCATTCTGTGATTATAGACTAATCAACTTCTCAAATATCTTCTGATTTAAGCATATTATTTTTACCTGAAAGAAAAGAAGCATGAGGTACCTAGAGCATAAGAGAAATCACCTCTGGTCAAAGAGTGTTTGAAAGGAAAGACAGAAATAGCATTTGAATGTTGAGTATTTAATTTTTTCTTCACTCTGAGAACACAACATCCTCTACACTGTACTGTTAACTTTTGAAGAATCCCTTGTAACTGTGCAAATTGAATATTGTAGAGCTGCAAACCTGATCATCTGCAGGCAGAAGAGAGGAACCTCAAAATAAATTTCTTTTAAATGAGTATGAAAATGTGGTCCTACAGTTTTTATTTATTTACTGTAACATTTGCCATGAAAAATTGATCATCGAAGTGACCTTCAACCTTCAATATGGCTGAAGATACCTACACAAGTTCAATAGAATTCAGGCAATTTACTTTGAGGGAAATTGAATGTATATGGAACAGCAAACCCAGACTTGGTTTTCTTATACATTATTGAACTTGCTTAGGTTTTGATCTTCCTTTTCACACAAGTAAGTTATGGAGTCAATTCAATGGAATAGACTAAGAAAATAGTACAGCCAGGTATTTTTTTCCTATAAAATAATGCTCACATAGACCACAGCCCTAGCTGAGTTATTTCCATATCAGCTCTGATTTTCTGGTCATGTTCTCCAACATGGCCCCCACCAACTGTCTTGGCAACCCGATCCAGGCCTTCTTTGTCCTTACAGTGAAACTATTTTTCCTGACATATATTCTAATTGTTTCCTGGTTATCTTTCTTTCCCTGTTACTGATGGATAAAGAGAAAAGACTATTAACTTTGCAGCAGTCTCCTATTGTCTCTTTTTCCTCTAATCCAACAATTGTAACTCTTTCAAATTTTTCGGAGGTACTGCATCTTCAAAATGTCTCCTGTTACTTGTTGTTTTCTTAAGTCACTGGTTGATTTTCAGCCCTTTTGACAATGAATTTCTGCATAAATAAGATCTTACTTGGGTTGTCCATAGGAGGGGACCAGCCCACCTGTCTTTGCATGAATTTGCACGAATTTGCACAAGGTATTGGAAATGAACAGTGAAAATAAGTTGTTGACTTAGCTTTTTCTGGACAAATAAAAAGGAAAAAGAAATTTTATAGCAAACAAAAAAGAAACTCTAAGACTACCAGCTTGTAGAATTGGTACCATTTAGGAGGTCAGATCATAAATAGGGGATTTGGTAGCAGAAGAAGAGATATATGGTAAAAAGACTTATTTTCCTAAAAAAAGGGGAAAAAACCCAAATATAAAAAAACCCCAAATATAAAAAAATATTCAGGAGGTTTCCAAAAACAACAGTAAAAGCTTTTTTTTAATTGCAATTTTGACTGTGGGAATTACTTTGGTTACAAGGAGAGCAAACCCTATTTTCTTTTTTAGAATGTTCCAGCATATTCTCATTCCCTGAAATTTAGTAAGTATTTCTATTCCCAGGAAGACTGGAAAAAGTGTCCTTTAAAAAGAGATTGAACTACTGTTCTTTGCTCTGCCAGATTGCACCTCAGCTTTAGGAGGGAAGGTCAAGGTGATGCATCTCGGAAAAGTAACAGATCTCCCAGAGTTGCTCTGTGCATTTCTGAAGGGGTAGTAGTCTGAGGGCGAGTCACAGACACTTGAAATTTCCCCCAGATTATCTAGCATGTTTCTGCACTGGATTTGTCATTACTCTTCTCAACACAGGAAAATCCTGCTGGATTATGAGATCATTGTTCTATGAATCAAAAGTACTTCCCAAATGCAGAAGTTGTTATGGATTGCTTGACCATTTTTGCACTCAGTGAAAATATTTAACATCTGCATTAGCTTATTTAAGCAGATTTGGTGTGGGTTTTACTTGGACAGCAAAGATTGGCAGGACTTTTATATAAAGTATTTAAAATAATGTTATATTTTCTAAAGCTACCTTCTACAGACTTCCAGCCTCACTAAGGTACATTTTATTTCATATCTTTTATGCCATCAGGCTTAAATGTAAAATATAACTTCAAATATTTTAATATTTATGTTAAAATTGACCTACTCTAATATATCTACAAGATCCAACTATAAAGTGATTCTTTGGCTCTGATCTCCTAAGCAATTCAATTTTCTTGATTTTTTCTTTCTTTTTTTTTTTTTTAAATATTTATCTCTTAACATATTTCCCATCAGTTTATTAGCTATAGCTAAGAATATTCTGTATTACCAAAGTCCACAATATTAAAAGACACTATAATGAGGCTCAATTACTTTGGAAATGGTAGCATCACTTTACCCATTTGAAGACTAAACAGCAGGAAGCACTGCATTGCACTTTGTTTGCAATACCATTTTAAAGTTTTTCTTTGGTTGGGTTTTTTGTCCTGGGCAGATGAGTGCATGAAAGCCCAGAATATTCTAGAAGTCATTGGAACATTCTCTAAATACTATTTTACTATCTTAATGAATTCACAGGAGACCAAAGAGAAAGTGGGGCATATCATTTTAGGTCCAGTAGTGGTTTAGAGCACTCATTATAAAGCTGTCCAATAAAGAATTATCTTTCATATAAGGCTACTGCATTTTGGACTAAAATATATTTACCCTCTTATTAGTGAAGCCTTCTTCTGTCAGTGTTTTATGCTGTGAAAATAGGAAGAAGGGGAAAAATAATCTGTCAATAGTTAGATATCTCAACTACTATTTAGAAAAATTTGTTGTCCTAGAGAATTCCGAAGAGTTGAGTTTCCTCTTTGAAGGACAATTTGTATTTCTGAAATGTGATAAGCATGGAAGAAATAAAAATCTCTTTGGATTTCCAATTTATGAGTATATTATTAGAGCAAATATTACATAAACTTAGCAACAATTCTCTGTCTTTTTTACCAAGGGAGCATTCAGACACTGAGGTATTTATTTATTGAAGGAAGAGACCTCCTAATCAGACTTCTTGTTTTCAGTAGTATCACAAGAATGGGAACTTCTTTAAAGCAAAACCAGCCATTTTATCCCAAGACCTTTGTCCCAAATGTTGGTAGCAAGTACCAAGGAAACTTCTTTTGCAGTGCTACTGTTACTTCAGCTTTTTCATTATTGTTTCAAGGCTTTGCATGTCTGCAAAAACACTGTATGTAAGGACTTCATCCTGCATCCTGATGCATGTGGGTCCTCTTTGTAGGGAAACAGCTTTTGCCCCAAATGCTATGTAGAGCCAGCGTTCCCTTGTGCGCACTTTGGAAGATGTGACCTGACTCCCAGCCAATGCGATAGCAAGGCAGTGATCAGTCTGAAGCCAGCCAATGCGATAGCAAGGCAGTGATCAGTCTGAAGCCAGCAAACCCACTCACTTTATAACCAAGCTGCTTAGCACATGCATGAGTAGGACATATTTTTCCTTAGAACATTTGCCCTTTTACTTTTCATGCAAAAACCAGCATAACCATCTCCTTTTTCAATGTGGTTCAATGGCTTTTAAGACAGGATCTGAGAACAGCTACAGGCTGTGGGCTGGCAGAGTCATATCTTTGTAATTTTTTGATGAAGAATATTTAAAATTTTTCTATCCAATGTAATACACTTACCAGTTTTGCTAGACCTGGATACCTGCAATGCCTCTGCTTCTGACAACTCCAGTTTCTTTTCCCAAGTCAGGTGATTCTGCTGGCAGAGGGAATGGACTCATCTCAATGACGAGCGGTATTTTACTTACCGCAGCGGTCCTGGATGGTGCACTGCCAGCATCTACCGACGATCTTCCTCAGGAAAATGCAAAATACTGGAGCAGATTGGCACAGGGACTTCTCACTGCCTTGCTTGTAGAGGGGGGCAGGTTCATGTCATGGCTTTGGCCAGGCTTGCTGCACTTATGCTAATGGTAATTACAGAGCAGCAGGCTGGTAAGAGTGTTCAAAAAGACTACTCAAAAAAATTGAGAACTATAAGGAAGATGTTTCTAAAAATTGGCAACAAGGAGGTGGCTGGAAAGGAGAGCAAAAATGGAGGTCTGACTTTTGATATCTAACATTTATAAGAAAAAATTGCTTATATTGCACAGCTGTGAATTAGAAATTGTCTCCGGTCCCCCTCTAAAACTGTTTTTGTGTTGATTTTCTGACTCTGCTGGATCCTGCTGTACTTTCATATGTCTTCTGAAAAAAAAAGTTACCCAGTGAGAGGACTTTAAACCTTGAGGAGGAGCCAAAGCTGGAGTTTGATGGGCCAGAAGATCATGCTATCAGAGCCGACCTTTTTGAAAAGCTGATTGAGGAAGACCAATTTAAACTGGCATTTGTGATGGAAGAGGGCTTGCAAAGCCCTAGCACCAGAAAGGAGAAGACGCAGATGTGAAGGTTCAGGGACTTGGTTGTGAGACCATGAAGGAAAGTGGAATCTTGGATTCAGAATGCAGAAATTATGAAGTCAAGAGCTGTGTAGAGGTGTGATGCTGCAGAGGGGGAAAAAGTAATGTACGAGCAGATTGCAGAGGATTTGCCCGCTTGACTAACACTTGTATATTGATGCCTGATATATTACACTTACAAAGACAAGCATTAAGGACCAGGAATGAATTTCCCACCAAATCTGAAGCTGGAGTATGGTTTGCACTGGTAAATTAGGAACTGAAGGCAAGGTCTTTAATGATCTTTTTTTTTTCTTTTTCTTTTTTTTTTTTTTTTTTTGTGCAATATGAGGAACAAGTGCTGCAAGAGTTTACTTTCACAGAACAACAGGGTAAACCCAGAATTAGGAAAAGGGTCTTCTTGTTGTTAATAATTTTTATTTTAGGACTATGTTCCCTGCTTTTTCTGTGGTTTTCCACATTTGCTATCAGTTGGGAGGCAGCAATGCCCTGGCATTTCATTGGAAGACTAGTTAGCTGAGGAGAAATAAAATTTTATTTCAGCTGTAGGCATAAGTCTTCTCTGCATTCTCCTACCACCACCGCTTTAAATTCCTTGATGTTTATTAATGTTCTCTACTTTGAAGTAAGCTATTTGAAAATATACTAAATAATATATTACTTTTTTATATATAAGGTAATTTACATTCATGATTTCCAGCAGAGCTGTAATGCCATGGTATTTTTCAAAAATACAGAGAGACAAGATTCTAACGTATCTGCAGAGGTGATGTGAAGTAGGGTCCTATGCTGTCCCTCAGTTTGTCTGCTTAATGCCAGTACTCAGAAAGACAAGTTTTCACAGTGGGGAGTATGAAAAGTCCTAGGATTTAAATATAGCTTAAGACTTTCAATGAAAGCTGCAATACAATACAGTCAGTAAATACTTTTTCCAAACCAAGACAACATTCCATGTACATATTGTAAGTACCAAGCAAGTAAGCAACAAAATAATAATTGCTTATAACCAACACAGAAATAAAATGACTGTGGCAGAGATTTAAATAAATGCAATTCCACATCTGAAGACCCACATCTCTTTTGACAGTTTGGTTAATATTAAGAAACATAGGTGTAAATATGGTAATTATACAGCCCAGCAATGGCAACAGAACTTCCAACATGAGAAGTGCTGATAAATGTTTGCAAAGTCCTGATCAAATCTAATCCTCTGGATTCTGTTCTGTAGGTTTGCAAGCACTTAACACCCCACATCAATGAAACATATGAGATACTTTGCACACTAATGCCCAGTTTTTCCTTTAAGTGAGATTTACTGTATTTCTCTGGATTTTTTATTGAGTAGGGACAGCAAAAGAGAAAACACAACTAATATCATGCTATATATATGGTCAGACCTTTAATCTTTTTTTCTGCAATGCATCAAGTAAAATCCTCTGTTAGAATGGTCACTAAATTGACAGACATATAGAGTTATACCTGCCCAAGAGATATCAAATCATTACTATTTTAACAAATATCAAGACACAATTTTTAAATTCCTTTTCTTGCTTTGCACTGGTTTTGGCACCAATTTAGATTCAGAAACTAATATTTTTGCTTTAAATAACACTTCAAGAGTTTGAAAAATGACTGCTGGGTATGCCCAGCTATTTTTTACTCTCCTGCACTGCATACCTGGGTATCTACATCAAAGGTGAAGTGTGCCAGGATGCATGTTCTTTATCTTCCACACCTAGAGCAGCAATCTGTCATAAACACACAGGAGACAACAGGAATATTGCAATGCTAGCAAACAATGTCAGAGAAAAAATGCAATATTTGTGCCCTTTCACACCTTCTCTACCTTACTGTTTCTAGTTTTATTACTTAACTGAGAAGTTAGGCATGTCTCCAGGCTGTAAAAAATTACAGATTTAAATATTTCTGGTGCCATTGACTCAGCAGGGGAACACCTCTAGAATTGTTTATACAAACAAACAGAATGACTTTAATATACTTCTTTGTTAATACGAATTTAGTAATACAAATAATGACACTATATATGGGTCATTGTAATGTATTTTTTTGGGTTTTTTCCTGCATTTCTGTCCATTCTGTATTTTGTAAGCCTAACCATGAAAAATCATTTCTAAATTTGTTTGATCTGTATTAAGACTTTTTAGGGTCATGCTTGATTTAAACACAATTTATTGTGACTCTTCCTGCTGAGTTTAATCATAGCAAGATGCAGATTTCTTTCTGCTCATGGTAAAATTCAGCACGGACTTCTCTCAGGCTTTGCACATCTGTTTTGCTAATCTATAGTCTGCAGAATGACAAATACAAGCCATGTAAGTCATACATTTTGCTGACTCCAGTGAATATACTTGAAACACCTGAAGTACTGCATGACAGACAAAAACCAAAGGAGTTTTTGAAGCCTAAGATGGTATAGGTTCTATAATTATTTGTATGCTAATGATTGCCAGCCTCTGACGACTTGAAAGAAGCTAAAGAGATTTATTCAGGTCCCCACAGGACTACATATGCAGCCAGATCCTCATCCCTACTATTTTGTTCTCTGGAAGCACTAACCACCAGAAAGGCTGTTAAGTGGGGCTGGTCACAATTTGATGGGAGATGTATTAGCCCTTAGAGCTCAAGTTTCTCTGTAACACTTTGCAAAAACATAGGACTTTGCTTAAATTTTGATACTGATCAAAATAACATGGAAAGAGTTTGGGGAATCATGCAGCAACCAGGAATTCAGATCAGAATGGGCCTTGTCCACCACTTGATTGAAATAGGCAACAGTTCATTTCAATATTCTAAATGGATTTGTTTCACATATAGTAAATACACTACTTGTAATATTCAGGGCTATAGATATCTCCATGCTTCACCTTCAGATTGAATGAAATTGATTGAAATATTAAGCTAACTTAGATCTGCCTTGTCATGTGAACTGTGAAAAATATCTGAATGGGGAGCAAAACACCCCAAATTTTTCAACCATATACAAAAACTGTTTTAAAGACTTCGGATTTATTTTTGTTTCTTTCTTTTTTCTCTTTTTATTTATTTATTTGTTTGTTCATTTGCTTTATTATTATTCTGTATGGGTTTGGGATGTTCATTTGGGAAGGTCCATTATGTCATGATGTCAATCACCAGGATTTTAACTTTTGTTAAAAATTAGAAGATTTTTTATGTGGAATCTCTTAAGAATAATTTCAGGCTAAGCATCTGTCCAATTTCTTCCACAGAAAGATAACGGATGAACACAACAAAGGTAGAGCAATTATTATTGAGCCTTTTAATGGAATTCGGAATGTCTTTTATTACTGCTCCATATCACTTTAAAAAATGCAGCACCACCAGCTAAATGAAACTGATTTATTTAGGCTAATTTATGGAATCTGGACACAATTTATACTGCTAACAAACACTGAGGACAATTTATAAATCCTCCTTGATTCCATCCCCCACTTTACTAATCTCTTTACATCCTTAATAGGTTTTATGGGCCTGAGGGTTTGCCAGATTAAAGATTAGCGGGTGTTTTATCTTCAGGTTTTCTGGCAATGAATAATTAAAAACAATATGCTCACATGAATGTAGCTTTCAATTATTACTTTATGCACACTAATTTTTCTTCTGTTTACCCCATGCAATCTGCATCTATTGGGTAACTATGTAAGCCTGAGGGTATTAAGTAACATGAGGTTTTTTCCTCTGGTATTATCATTATCCATTAATTATCTACATACTTGCTGATACACACCGTGTCCTCTCCCGCTCAGATGTACACAGAGACTCATGCTAAATTTGTTAAAACATCTTGTTTCAACATTTCAATGACAGATGCCCTTCAGTTAGTACCTTATGATCACTGTCTTCCTTACAGCTATAAAACCATTGGGTTTCTTGTTCAAAATTCTTACACAGGACCTGCAGTTTAGAATAGGTTTCTTTTAAGTGTTACTCCATTTCATATGAAAGTCAAGGAAACTAAAATATAGCTTTGGAAATCTATCCTCAAAAATACAAAGTTCAATGTCTCTAGCCTATGCTTGTGAGTAAGTAAATACAGAGAGTACCCTCTGGGCCAACTGAAAAATATCACATGGCAAAACAAAAATCTTGGTTAATCCATTCTTTTTTAAATTTATTTTAAATTAGCTAAAATTGATGTGGGAATTTTTTTATCCAATATTGCCTAAAGAGACTGTACACTTTTCACAGAGCTCAGAATTACCTCAGGCAATTCGTGATTTTGCACAGATTATTCTGTTGAAAAACTAAAATACTGCATTGGAGGATGTTTAGACTCAAACAAAACTGTTTTCTTAAACCAAATCACAACATCCCCTCTGAGTTTGCAGACAACTTCTTCTTGGCTGAATCGCTGGTCACTTGTGGTTTGGGTGGGTCATCTCTTCACTGCAGTTCTGGCCACGTCCTTTGCCAGGTGCTTCCCTCTTCCTTTGTGCTCGACTGATGTGATGTGTCACAGGTCATGAGTTCAGCTGAGAAGCTGAACAGGGGGAGAATTATGTGCTGTAGATTTCATGGGAGAACAACTGTTGAGGAAACAACAATTTATTGGAGAAGAGTTAAATGATAAGTGAACCTAAAATAATTTCTGCTTAAGTTTCAGCAGACAACTAAAAAACCAAAATTATAATTTCAGATCCTAAACATCTGAAATAGCCTTTATAGGAAGCAATGCAATGGGATGTTTCAGAGAGTGAATTTGGGAAACTTCTGTTTTTCATCATTATTTAGAATAGAAAAAAGTGGCAAAAATTCCATACAGTGAAGATCCTCATTTTTTGAATTCCTTGATGTTGATTTTTTTCAGATATTTCAAATGATTATTTCAAAAAGAAAATATAAAAAGAGGTCTGTTTTTAAAACTAGTTTTTTCATTACATTTTATATAAAAATATGTTTTTGATTCCCAGTAAAATATTCATTGATGTTTTTTAAGGAAAATGAAGTATCAGGAAATAAGTATTGAAAATACACATATGTTATGCACAAATGTAATGTAAATTGGGAGGTTGGAAGAAGGTGAACTTTAGGATCCCTTCCAACCCAAGACATTCTATGATGCTGTGATTAATTCATTTTGTTGTAAATATAGTATTAGCAATACTGATGTTCCAACAAGGAAAAAAAGTAAAGTACTATCTTCTCTTGAGTAATCTATTTTATGTTAAAACTTTTCTTAAATTTTAAAAGACAATTCTGCCCTAGTAGTGGTAGTCAAACATTGTGTCATCTAAATGTTAGTTCCATTTGACTGACTGTCTAAACTTTGCACTTACTTGAAATTTTTATGAAAATGTCAAAAAAAAAAGTCTTGCAAAACATTTTTTGTGGTTTGTTTTTTTGTTTTTTTCTTTTTTTTTTTTTCTGACAGTTATAGAAGGATTCTTAATTTTGGTGCTTTTAGAAATAACACCGTATTTTCATCTGTGATAAAAAAAAACCAAAACCCCCATACAACACAAACCCCCTAAAACCAAAATAGAACAAAAGCAACCATAACTGAAGTTCAAGACCCCCATGGTCCAGCGTGCGTGTGCCTTCATTTCCATTTTTAGTTAAGCATATTGTAGAGAAATTGAAAAGGTTTTGAAGTTTGTTTCAAGTTTATGTTTTGGGTACTGCTTTGAATCATAGTACTCACAAATTTTGTTGTACAAGTTTATAATAATTGGGGCGTAGATTTTACATCTGAAGTCTCCAAAATTCCTTGATGCTAAGTTGTACGAAGAGGAAATAAATTTCATCCATGTTACCCATCTCACAATTCAACAAAGTTGTGCTCACTCTTCTGAGGAAGTTCCTAACAAAACAATGGGAGTACGGATGTTGAGAACAAATTTGGTTAGAACTAGGTAAAAAAAAGAAAATCTCCCTTCACACATGTCTCTGGAGATGACGGGAAAAGAAATTCAGAGCTGGACAATACTTTCAGAGTGATCCCTTCTAAGGATGGTATGCCTGTAACTATCTGTCCTACTAACACTTTCCTTGAAATTCTGGAATTTGAGGAGTAACTGCCAGCCTCTTTGCTTCTAGTCTAACAAATTGTGAATCCAAAGCAGTCAATACAATGTGAGTTAGACCATATCATCTCACCCATATATAAGCAATATAAACCAGTTCTATCTAGATGGATCAAACCTAGTTCCATGAAAGACCTAAGTGTATCTAAGTGTCAATTCTATATCAGAAGGAATCCTTAACTTTTTAGGTTATCAAAAGAGCTCTTGGAGAGTTGGGACCTCCTGATAATAATGTACAAGGACTAAACCTCAGCTGGTGTGAGCTGATAAAATTCTATGGAAATTACTTTACACCATCACTGGCTTGCCCTGATGGTCTTGTTCAAGCAGTGTGTCCAATGAGAGCATACAGTACTGCCTTGATAAATCTGACAATTTAGCATGTCCTGAAATATACTGGAAAATAAATCACTGTAGTTTCTTAGTTTTGAAGTAGAAAGAAAACTCAATGGAAATGCAGACAGCAGCTTGCTAGTGATCAGAATCATTTGGATATTAGGAATTTGCTTGAAGTTAGCAATATTTTCACAATATGGTATTGATGTTATTGCTGATGTTTTGTTGTTTTGTGTTAAAACTTACTCCATTTTTACAGTAGCAATGAATCATGTTTCTATAAAACAACTTTTTTGAAAAAGCTGAGATATTACTGAAGGAAAAATCCAATATTTCACTGCCTGAAGAAATAGAATATGTTTTGCTCTACACCGATGTCTTAACACATGAAAACGTATGTATTTGAAGAATAGGTTTATTCTGAATGAAGTTCAAAAGGCAGTTTTTATGACTTACATACCTATTCAGATAACAAAAATTAATGGTTTACTGTACACGGACAGAGACTGGCAAAGGCTGATACACCAGTAGGTAGGGTTTAATGCTGTGAAGGTATCTTCACAAAATCATAAAATGGCTTAGGTTGAAAGAGACATTTCTCTAGTCTTCTAGAGAAAATAGTCTAGTCCAAGTTGCACTGCAGTAATCAGGGACATATTTCACTAGACCAGATTTTTCAAAGCACCATTCTATTTGGCCTTGAACACCTTCAATGATGGGGCATCAGCACCTTCTCTGGGCAACCTGTTCCTGTGCAACATCATCCTCATCCTAAAAAAAGGTATTCTTTATGTTCAATCTAAAGTTACTGTCCTTCATGTTAAACCCAATGTCCTTAGTCCGGTCACTACAGGCCTTGGTAAAAGGCTTAAAAATTCTTTCTCTGTCTTTGAAACCACTGCACATTTAAAGGCTGCAACACAGTCTCACAGAGCCTTGTCTTCTCCTGACTGAAAAACCTAATCTCTCTCAGCCTTTCATCATGGAAGAAGGGTTCTGGGCTTCTGACCATTTCTGTGTCAGCCACTGGACCTACTCTGACAGGTCCACATCTTTCCTGTGCTGTGGGCCCCAGATATAAATGTAGTACTCCAGATGTGGTTTCACAAATGCAGAGTAGAGGAAGAGAATCAGCTCCCTCACCATGCTGGCCACACTGCTTTTGATATAGCACAAATAGACCACAAACAATAGGTTGTGGTTTGCTTTCTGGACTGTGAGTGTACATTGTCAGGTCATCTCTAATCTTTCATCCACCAACACACCCATCCTTCTCTGCAGGCCTGCTCTCAAGTAAATAATACCTCAGCCTATATTGACAATGGAGATTGCTCTGACCCAGGTGCAGGGCCCTGTTGAAACTCATGGGGTTCACATGGGATCACTCTTTAAACCTGTCAGGAGCTTTCTGGATGATATCCTTTTCCCCCAGGAAATCAACGTCACCATTCAGCTTGATGTTGCCTTCAAACGTGCTGAGGGTGCACTCAATCCCACTTTTTTTTGTCATTGATGAAGGTATTAAATAGTAATTGTCCCAGTACATACCCTTGAAGAACACTACTGGTTATTGATTTCCACTTAGACATTGAGCCGTTAACTATAACTCTTTGTATGCATCCATCCAGCCAATTCCTTATCCAGATAGTCATCCATCTGTCAAACACATTTCTCTCCAATTTAGTGGCCAGAATGCTGTGGGAACCTGTATCAGAAGTCTAGGTAGAGGACATCTGTAGCTCTTTCCTTGTCCATTGATGCACTCCATTGTAGAAGGCCACTGAAGTCAGCTGTGATTTGCCCATGTTGAAGCCATGTTGACTGTCTCTAATCACCTCTCTGTCCTTCACGCATTTAGACATGTCTTCTAGCACGATGTGCTCTATCTTCATACTGGGCATGGGAAGTGAGGCTGACTGGTCATTAGTTCTCACCGTCTTGCGTTTTACCTTTTTGTCCCATTTTGTGATTACCTTGACCACTAATTGACACAATTGACCACTAATGACATATATCTCTATGCTTACAGAAGATGAAATGCAGAGAACAGGTACAGCTGAAATGAAGATACTTTCTTTGGTTTTGTCTGACCCTTTTATGGCCACTGAAGAGGGTGAACTGATAGTATAATTCCTAAGCATTGCAGAACACATTTTCTCCAATAAGAAAAAAACATTAGGCACTTTCTTGGCAGAGACGGAGGAAGGGATCAGAGCTGAAAAGTTATTAAGTTTGAATGATCATGACTTGCTCACATTTCATACCTAGGGAGAGAGAAAATGTGCATATTTATTCTCCACGTGAACTTGCTCACACACCGACAAATATTTTCTGTTTAAAAACATTGGTTTCACAAGACTGAGAACAATTACGAGAAAGAAAGGGACATAAAAAGACTGCAGTAAATGTCTGTTTGACAGTGGCTTGCTACATATTTCGACCTCAGTTCTTAAATGGAAAAAATGATGCTACATTGGGTAGAAAAATATAAATCTTCTGACAGGATTTTAAAGGAGTTGTAATAAGAACTAAAGTAGAAAACAAATGTTGTAGTATAGGTGATATGAGAGTTTTTTGATGTATATCTTAAAAATTTTACTTGTCCGGTTAAAAAAGTGCAAGGGACAGAAACATTAGGGAGCTCCTTATAATTACACTGTTATACGGTATAATGTGCATCTGATACCAAACCTATTCAGGAATAGTGAGGTCATATAATCTGCAAGTATTTTGAGCATATGAATTATCTCAGGGTAGGTGTTGCTGTTAGACAACTCAGGACAGTGAGGAAGGTGCCAGATTGGATGTAGCTGAGGTGAGTGTCTCTGAATTTTTCATACATTTACTTTTAGCAACAGGTCTGTTCAGAAATACCGCTTGGACTGTGATTTTGTACATAATCTTTAGTTAAACAAATGCTAGTTTAACAAAGAGAAAGATAAGGGGCGGCTTAGAGTCTGCAAATACCTGTTTAATGAAGAAATACTTGAAATAGTTCTACAATCATTCAGAAAATAATTTAACTTCTGGTGGCTGAAATGTGAAGGAAGATAAATGCAGATACAGGGCATCTGCTCTTGCTTTGCTTGTCTATTTGTTTTGCTCAACAGCATAATTACCACAAGAACAGCTTTCTGAAGTGATACAGTAAGTGACTGAGTAGTGAAAACTCAGTGATTTACAAAAGTGTGTCTTGCATCAAGTAATAATTAATTCAATTGTGTGATATGGCGTGCATTACAAGAAGCTGAAACAACAGTTTTTTCTGACTTTATATTATCTGAATCTGTCCTACCTTGCACATATAAGAGCAAACCCTTTCATCATCAGCTTAGTATATTCCACTTGTTTGGTGTCTTAAACTGTGTATTACAAAATAAAACAAGCAAAAGACAAAAATGATGTGGAAAAGGAATGGCTTGTTGTGTGTCAAGAGACATAATCTGAGAACACAGCTTTATAGCACCTTTTGTTTCATTTTCTGATTTCAAACAATAATGTAGCACTTTTATAAAACAGAAAGTATGATGTAAACTAGAGTCTGGTTAATCTAAAATACATCATATGCATTATTCCATTTTATCCATTTAGCCTGCTGTATTTTATACTTATCAGCATATATTGTTATATTGCTATTATTCCTGCAATTCATTCTGAAAATATAATTTGAAAATCAAGAATACATGAGTCTGCAGTGATTCACATTGAAATCCCATATAGGCAAACAAACATCCAGCTCTGACACACCTTCATTTGTTATCATAGATTTGCCTATGCTAGAAGCTGAACAGCTGTCAGTGGCAGGTCATGAAATCAGATGAAACCTGGAGTTAAATACACTTTCATGAGTAGCCCAGATGCAGGCTATAATAGAGGTTGCTGTGATCAGCATTTCTGCTCAGATTAAATCCTGCTATCCCAACCTTTTCTCTTTTTAATCCATAGAAAACTCTTCCCTAAACAATACAGACTGTAGGCTTTCTTGGCGATAGCTTTCTTTTGCAGATACTCAATAATGTAACCTCCCACAGGCTGCATTCTGTCACCCCTTCCAGAAGGAGCCATCTGTAAACAAAGCCCAGACTTCAAATTGTCCAGAAGTCTTGTTAACATATTTGCTGTTCCTCTCCAAAGTACCCTCTGCCTATGACTTGCTGCACCTTGAATTTAGCTTCAGACTTTGTAAATATCTGTAGATTCTATCTTAATCAGATGGAGAAAAATTTTTGTATCTGGCTTGTTCATACCCAGAAGGAGCTGTTAGATTGCTGAGACACACTTGTTTTAATGTCTACTGCAGACAGACTGTCTGCTCCTACAGAGCTAACGTACTTTTTATTACATTACAGTTAAGCAGATATTCGCTGCACAGGAACTAAATACCTCCATGAACTCCCACTGAAGAATATCTTCCTCTGCACAGGAAGGAAAGTCATGTGCCTATTCCTTAGAAAGGGCAGCTGCTTTACCATTTAAAACTGGTGGTGAGGGAATGGGATTTTTTAGTTCACTGTGTATGAGGAAAAGCACACATCAGCAATAACAGTCACTGTTTAGATCTCTGTATCTTTGTTATTCCTAAACAGTGTGGTTTGTATTAAAAGCCAACCAAAGAATGTCACAAGAAGGAGTAAACTCAAAATTTCTCACCTTACCCACAGTTGTTGTCCCCAGAGACACAGAGCCCTGAACTAACAGGAGTCAGAATGGTATCTAAGGACAGGGAAAAACTACAGGAGATTTTTGCTTTTCCCAGTATTTTTGCATTATACTGCTGTCCTTTCAGCAATAGTAAATGATATATCAAGGTCATTTTAAAGCATAGGTACATAGAGTAAGAATTTGGGATGGCATCTTAAAATTACTATAATGATAACCAATTGCTATAATGAAGCAGATTTTGCTTACAAAAAGTTAATTTGTGTTATGTGACCATGCTGTGCCTGAGGGTCCCCCAGGAGTTAAATTTTTAGCATATGATGAAATGCTGCATTGCCAAGGAAGGCTCTGTTCATGAAAATAATGCTTAAAATACCATTATCATCTCAGCAGCAGGTCACAAGAGACTTATTATTGTTTCATAGGATTTTATTTTTTAGGCAGTTAAAGCAAAAAATTTAAACAGATATGTTTTTGGTTTAGTTTGTGTTGAGCTTTTTTCTTTTGATGTGAAAAATAAATTCTCATTTGATTTGCTTTTATATATATATATAGTTATATGTATATAAAATATATAAAAAACCCTCAAACAAAAAGAGAATATGATTTTTCAAGGAAAATAGCTTTGTATTTTCTTTAAAAAGTACCATTAAAAAACCCTTACTCTAATTAACCTCCTTTAAGATTATAAATTGGTCAGCAGTGTATCTATGGTAACGTAATTACTTGAAGGAGCTGTATGTTATAAGAAAGAAAAATTAATATGAACTTCCCATTTTAAAAAGTGTTCCTTTAACAGATGTGAACTAAGTCCTCAGAGAAATGTACTTTCTGTTCCTTTTATTGCAGCTTGCTTTACTCACCTTGCTACTCCATATTTCTCTTTTCTTTTCTAATCTGAAATCATTCCAGTCTCCCCTAAAACCACTCAATCAGCTCATGAAGCCACAAGCTGATGTAATCAAAAGTATAATAAAAAGTGTAGTAAAACCTGTGGGGAAGTCTGTGACAGGAGCCTTAAACAAAAGAAGCAGCACCCAACAATAAAGAAGTTAAATTAATTGAACAAAGGAGAAATGATACTGAGCAGAAAAGACAAGGAATTGGGTGGTTACCTCTGTTTTTGCCATTAAATTAAGACTGAGATGCAGAAAGACACGCTTGGGGATTAGAGGTTATAATTTCTGTGCCTTGTCAATAAAAGTACGCCAAATCACTGGAGATTAATTTAATAAGTACCATTCTGATCTCTTCCACCTTAGAATATACTCAAGTATTATCATACAAGAAGCTATTTAACCTCAGCTGATGGTGCTTCATGTCCAATGGAACCGAGCTCATCTGTCTGGAGAGCCATCAGTGAAGGCCTTTAGTTTCCACCTCCATTCTGAGGCAGTGATGTGGGAAGAGAATTGTGGGAGCAAATTGGAGAGTGACTCCTTATTATTGCTGGTCTTGCCACGCCATGACAAATGGAGAACTGAAGAAAAAGAGATTTTTTGTCTGTCACTCTCAAACCAGTGTAAAACTTTATTTTGTTAAATTCTAGAGCAAACCTCATCTTTCTTAAATTTATGTTATTAATGCTAATAATTTGTTGTTAGAATAATATATTCTATGCACAAATATTGGTTGATTGTTTTCTGAGTCAGTAGCAAGAAATACTTGATCAAAACCATATTTCAATAAATATAGCATCAGCCATTTTTATTTGACAGGCCTTGCTAAACATCATTTTATAGTAGCATTATGCCACAATGGTGAGAAATGGGCTCTCAAAATCAGTAAAAGTAGAACAAATATCCCAAGAGTTTTCTAGAGGTGGCAGAGAGATAACTGTCTTGCCATATACTATAAACGGGCAATGACAAAGCCAAAGGCAGAGAGAAATCTTCCAGAAATGCTCCAACCAGAAAAAGTATTCAAGAATAAGTATCCTTATATGTGTCCCTTGATGGCCAGAATGAAATTCGTTCAAGATGAAGTAGGTGGAAAAGAGGTTATATTATCACTGCTGTGGGAAATAAACAGGTAAGAGTAAATTTTTTTTTTTTCATAATATATTTTGATATTTCCTGGCCAAAGGATAAAGTAGGTAACAGAACATAAAAAAAAATTTATGTGGCAGAACTCCCCTGATTCTCAGGTGAGGTTAAGAAATTTGAATGCCATGGAGAACATGGCTACTTGTCATGTTGCTTCTATCCAACTGTATCACATGGCTATCAGAGGAACAGTCTCTTAAAGTTGCCTGTGAGAGAGCTGTGCATAAAAACCGTTAACGTCTACCAAGATATGAGTTTATACTCTACATTGCATTAAAAATGTTCCACTAAATGACCACAAATCCACACTGGGTCCATAGGGCCCAACATATGAAGTCAATACAATACTATGAGAGCAATAATGGTTTAAATCAAGGTGTTCGGGATCCGTTCATACTCCACTTTAGTTGTTTGTACAGCTGATTATAATATAGTCTGTCTTGTTTGAGCCAAACCTATAAAATACATATAGTAGGAAAGGTGTTATACTGTAGCCTGGTATTCAATGAACAGATCTTGTTCTTAGAGCTGTTCTTCAAAAGATTATTCAGACACAGAGCTTCTCACCGTGCCTTTGCTCCATTTGCCCCACAGTCAGATTTTGCTCACGGCAGCACTTCCAAATACATCCGATACTATTGAGAAAGAATTGAAAATCATTTCCAGAAAAAAAACTAATCCATCATGTAAATCTTCCTTTATAACACAAAATTAGTTTTTGAAGAGTACAAATATTGATATAGATGATCATTTTCTGTAAGCCAGCTGCTTTGAGTGAAGCAAATTAAATTACAAACTCTTTTAAATTTTATTTCTTTAATATCCTTAAAATCACGTTGCAAATTGTTACCCCTATAGTTTAGTGTTACCCCTAAAATGGGTAATACTGTTCCCTTTATCAATTTTGTTCGAGATAAATAAAAATGTAAAACAAATTTTCTTTCGAATGATTTGGATTACAGATGGTGAAGAGAGTTATATAGTTACATTACTATGCAATAACAGTAACAAATACCATAGGCCTTCATTTTACTGCAGTTTTATGCCAGAATAAATTAATGGAAGGACAAGAAAGATGTCTGGAGAGTGTAGCTTTTAAGGGTAAAGGTTTTACAAAAGCATTAGTAAAACTAATGGCAGACATCTTGCATTAGTGTAGCTCTGATAAGGTGCTGCCAAAGTCCCAGATAAGTTCAGGGTCAGACATTTGTGAATAAAATGATTATTCAAGTTCCACATTAAGCGCAAAAAATCAGTGAAGAGCCAAGGAAGACACTTTTAAAGGCAGATACCACTACAAAGCTGCAGGGCTGAGATGGTCCTGCCCGCTCACACATTGCAAAATGCAACAGGTTGTCTCTTGGGAAAAGAATAATTAAAATTAAAAACTTTTCAGAGTTCACCACATCAAGAGACTTAATGGTTTCAACTGTATTTGCTTTCAGTTCTTCAGAAGGAAAAGACTGGAAATATAGCTCATTTTTGAGACTAATCAGCTAGTGAGAGCAGGGTAGTTCATATAGATTCATATAGAGTAAATGACAGGATATAATTAAGTTTTTCCTTGAAGCAAATAAAACAGTTGGTATGGCAACTCTATTACTTCATAATTAGTGGCCATTGTGGTTACTATCTAAAAAAGAAAAAAAAAAAAAATTCATTATTTACCTACTCTGAGGACTGAGAAACATCATGTCTCAAGTATAATGATTTAATAACATTTCCAACAGCTGACTTTTTGATAGAAATCAGTATAATTCTGCCTTCTTCTTAAAAAGTGCAAATAGCTATTAGAATGAAGAATTTAAACCATATAACAAATTTGAGATAGAAAAGTGAAGAAGTTAAATTTTTTCCAGCTAGTAATGCAGAATCCAATAAGCTGCTGAATATGCCCCTTTGGAGAAAATCCTTTCTAAAAGCTCCCTGCTGAATCTGTGCAGCTGACTGACTTTGGGCTTTAGCTACTCTTAGGAGTCATTCACCACAAGCTGCCAAAGCCTTTTATGTTTTTTTGGCTTGCCCCACCACTTTGCTCCCAAGCTCAAAAAAAGTCACTTCTCTCAAACCTGACCAAGGTCTAGAAATAGATACTCAAATCAGTCTTTCAGAAAAGTTATTCCACATAATTGTTTTCTTCAAATAATCTTCCTCTTTTCACTCTTCCGTGTATATCTGAGTGACAGAAGATGTAGAGATCTGCCATTAGCTAATGACTCTCAAAAAACCTAAAAATTGCTTGAAAGGAATAAAAATAAGGCTGAAAGGAAACACAACTTGAGATCTCTCTGAAATGCAGTTTCTGAATCAACTAGTTGCACTTTGAAAGAGAGCTGTTAATCACTGGGAAAGGGTCTTTGTAAGCTCAACAGTCCATCTCTTAGAGAAGTATTTACCAGACTTTTTAAATTCAAGGGCCACTTAACCTTTCTGCAAAAAAATCAGAGCATTGCTTTTTAGAGTGTCGCCACAGTCCCATACATTCATTTACAACCAGTTTAATCCCATTCATTCTTTATTTTCTTTTTTATAATTTGCCTTCCCTGTTTGCCAGCTTGTTTCTTTTGCAATCATTGTGTAGGTCATCATTTACTATCATAATGATCACCAAAGGATTTAGAAAATATGGCAAATTGCCAATTAAGAAAGCAATTATTTTTTTAAAAGTCTATCTTTGTATTTCAGGAAATTAATTAGAATATTTTGCAGAAACAATTTAAATTTTCTCTGGAAGAAAATTTATTGGTTTGATTTTCATAAAGGATAAAAAATATGCATATTTTACAAGTTCCACTATGTACTGCAGAAAGAAAGAAGCTAATGTTAACTTGTTTGTTTTGTTACAGTAGATTGTCCATAAAAAATTTTATGAAGTTTAATTTCTGAGCAGTTAATATGCCAAACTGGAGTTCCAGATAGCTTCTAGTATTCAGAACTGCAGGTCTAAATCAACTCTATTACCTGTTGTCCAACTGTGCATGAGTAGGTATCCAATCATTTAACAGCTGCTGGTACCATCAAGCTTTCAAAAAGAAGAAGCCAAAAGACTAGGAAAATTGTTGCAGGAACAATCCCCTGCATTGTTCAGGAATAATAGTTCAAAAGCAGACTGATGACTATTGAAAAAAGTTGTGATCCTTATCTTCTATTATTACTTTCTAGATATGTATTAACAAATATTGTCTTCTAGTAATGTTTCAAATATCCTCCTGTAAACACTTGTGGTGGGTTGACTCTGGTTGGCTGTCAGGTGCCCACCAAGCTGCTCTATCATTTCCCCTTTTTAACAGGACAGAGAGAGAAAAAGTGACAAGGACTCATGAGTCAAGGACAGGGAAGTATCACTCAGTTACAGTTACAGATAAAACGACTTAGGGAAAATAATTTATTATCAGTTAATAAGAGTAGGATATGAGAAGTTAAAAACCATTTTACCCCCAAACCCATTCTCTCAGACAACTGGCAATTTCATACAGCTAAACACTTCCTTCCCAAAGAGGATGGCATAGTCAGACCAATCTGGAGGCCATTCTGTCCCCCAGACAAAGTTCCTCTGTTGTATGGGACCCTACCTGTTGGTCTAGGCCAAAATGCTAACAAAGGTGTATGTCAACACTTGAACAGTGAAGGTGATGCTGAGCATCAAGCCTGTGTCCTCATCCTGTATAGTTTGTAAGGACTGACATAACCACAAGATCTGTCAGACCTTGGGAAAAAAGGTCTCCTAAAGTCTCTACATCCACCTTTACCTATGAGCGGTGACTGTCATGCCCACATCTATTGTTGATGGCCCATTGCCAGAGAAATTCAATGCCATGGTGATGATAGACGGATGAGTTCCTTCCCAAAATATTTGCTGGACTGTGTCCAGCTCAACCAAAACCCTGACCCCAAACTGAGAGCTTCAACACTCTTTGTGCAGCAAAAAAATGAAATAGAGGAAAAGATGAGACTGTTTCTAAACAATAATAAAAACATAAACTATGTTATCATGGTGATTTCAGGGAAACACTGTAGTATCGAAAAACTGTCAAATGATACATTAAGGTATTGCAATTACATTTCCCCAGAATGAGGAAGGAAGACTGCAGTGTCCTGTTTCACAAGACTCATGGGAAAATTAACTGCAGGGTGAAAGGATCTGTTCAAAGCAATTATTTTGCCCTTAATCCCCAGAAATCATTTGGAGACTTAGAATAATGACTTCCAAGCCCTTTGGCCTGTGGCCACAATCCATGAAAATATAGCATAACTCTGGAGAAGGAGTATCTCCTCCTCATTATGCGACTTCAGAATTGTTAAAATCCTTTTCAAAACCCCTTCCCAGAGCAAAAACCATTTGCAGAAGTGACCTTCTAAACACAGAAATTCAGTTTGCAGGCCTGAAAAGAAACTATACCCCTATGTGTCTAAGGCATGTGTTTCATATCTGCAAAGTAAAAAAAAAATTCTTCTGGCATAGTCTCCTCACAAATAGCAGATAGATTATTAAACAACTGACATCCAAGCTAAGGCTTTTGGTGGGTAATTTTAGGATTTCTTGTCCTAGAAATTAAGTAATTTTTATTACATTTAGGTGGTTCAATGCAACTCAGTCTACAACCTGTGAATCCCCAATTGTGACAACTTTCATCCCAATGTGTATTTGTCAGCTTATTTAAAATGGGTTTGGTGTGGATTTTTCTGCTCAGTGTCTTGAAGCAGAAAGCCAGAATTAAAAATAGTTTAGGACGGAGTTATAAATGTTCAAGCTACATCCAGTGTAAACTAATAAAGAATTAAGTATTCTGGAACTGTTCCCTATCTTATTAAATCAGTGTGTGTTTTTATATATTGATTTAAAATGACAAGTCAAAAATTTGAAGATTTATTTTAAATATAAAACATGAGGAAAGTTATTAATAGTAAGAACACGAGGGAAGTATAGTTGATAAAAAATCCCTAGTTTCCCTCTTAGTTCTTTAATCCACTGATTGCCTTCCAGAGAGATCTGACATGGTTTTAGTTTAACATTTCAAAAAAAATCACATAGTTTTTATTGTAGTATAATGAAAACTTCAGCCCCCCAACTAAAAATTTTTGATGGATGTCAAAAATAGACATTTACTATTAAATATGATTTTTTACAAATGTTGTAATGGTCTGCTTAAAAAAAAAAAATACCTCTCTGAAATTGACTGTAATTTACTAAAAGAAAAATCTGTGTCTTAAGGTAAAACAGAACAAAGACTGAAACAATTGATCTGGAATGGACTGGATAGCAATAATAATACTGAAGTTACTTTTAGAGCCACAAAATATTTCTTCATGCTAGTAGAAATTTTTTGTATTGTTGGGTTGAATTTGTGGCCTTTGTGAAATAAAAGCACCAAAGCCATTGACTCCACTGAAGCTTCTACTTTGGCTTCATGGAAAGACTATGGCTTATGTTTCTTTAAAGCTTATGGCTTATATTTACACTAAATGACAAGTGTCAATTTACATTGTGGCAATGAAGGCATTCGAATAAGATTAAAAAATTTAGTTTTATTAATCTTTTTATTTTCTTTTGTCCCATTATGTAAAGGCAAGGTCTACTGCCAAAACTGTAGTTCATGAGCGCACTTGCATTTGCTTTCTGATAAATCTGCCACTGAGGAGAAGCATCATTATCAATAGCTTGCAGGCTATGAAAAGTTTTGACCCTTCCCTCCAGGATATCTACAGACTATTTCAGACACATTTTGCACAATATTTAATATTTTTGCACAAACAAACAATATTTAATTTCATTAAAAGCAAATAAAATAATGCTACGTTTCAGAGAGTCACATTGCATTGTTTTCTAGGTCACCTTTATTTGGATTTTTACACAGTCAGAACTATGTCTAACTCTTCATTTTAGGGGATGGCATTACAGACTTTCACCAGAGCACCCTCCTCCATGTCATGAGTGACACATCTGAGACCTCACAAGCTAATAAATATTGGTTTAGCAGCTCCAACTTCCCAGGCAACGAGTGTGGAGCACAGACAATGAAGCACAACAGAATGCTGGCCTGCTCAGTGCAGTAACAGTAGTAAAGATTATCTTTCCTGAGAGGCCCTGAACTGAACTGGAGCTGTCAAGAGGGAGATAATGTCAAAAACATAGGTGTTTTCTTCAGGACTTGGATGTAACAAAAAGAAGCTTTTCAAGATCTGAAATTTGGACAGGTTATTCATGTGGCAGTTAGACAATTAACTCCTACTTGTGTACAATCTTTGAGATGGTGCTTTCTATTACATACTAGTAGTACTTTTCTTCTGGGAAAACAGATTTAAATAGAAAACCTTGCATAAGAATAACATATTCAAATAATATATTGTGAACTGACTTCATATGTCCGTGAGACAATTTGATTGTAATTCTTAAATCTCATCATCTCTATATGAAAAACAATTTATTTGAACAGAAGCTGATTTAAGCGTATCTTTTATACGTGACAAATTCATCAAATCCACTGCTTTCACATTAAACATGAATTATCTGGAAAGTCCTGATTATTCTTTCAAGTTGCCAGTGTCAAGGAATGAATTTATTATATTCTTGCTGGATTGCCTGTGTAGCTTTTTTTTTCTCTTCTGTGGTTTATTGTCTATGTTGATGGAAACCCAGAAAACATTCAGCTAACACGGGAAGTAATACTGGTAACTTACTTTGAAGACATGACATATTCTAAAATAATCTCATTTTGATTCACTGACAAAACAGCTCTATTGTAAAATTTCAGTGTGAAGAGGGGGGGTTTGAGGATAATTTAAAATGCAGAATATTATTTTGTCTCTGTCAGCATTTGCTGAAGTAAAGCTGTTGCATTTTGGTCTCTGTAGGGCTAAGTCAGGAACGGTACGATGTCCTTATGAAAGTTAAATTTATTTCTTTCCTAGGGCTGTCATGTCAAGTCACATTTACAACCATGCACACACAACTTTCTTTAACATAAATGCTGGTAATTTTTCATAAGCCCTACATGCATTTACAGGTTAAAATATTGAAATAATGCTCCAGGTGATAGGTTGAGCAGTAAGTAAAGAGGATGCAAGTGATAATATGTAAATATATACAAGCAAAACAAACCTTTCGGAGGTCACCAAGATTTCTATCAGGCAAATAGATTTGAAAAGTAAATTTCAAGGTCATTCATCTGGAAATCAATCATTGCTGTAGTACAGGCTACCTAATAAACACTGTTCACTGATGGAGGTTTATCTTTCTGAAGTTCTCCCAGCCTCTTTCAAGGTTAAAATGCTCTCTATTGTTTACCAAGCACACGAAGGATAGTCATATGGAGCACAGATATCAAGCAAGGCCTATCAATAATGTTTATTTCCATCTAAGCATAAAATGTGTTTTGGGTGCACAATTTGGGTGCACAATCAATCATTAATCCACATGTCAGGGGGCAGGTCGCCTGTTTCTTGCCTTTGTTGTCCCCCTACTTCTGTTTCCCTATATTTTTGTTATGGTCAGATCACATCTAGGGCCCAATGGGTGATAAGTTTATAGGCATCTCAATGCAATTGGAAGCAAAATGGAGCACACAGTCGGAAAAAGACCAGTAATCAATTTTATTCAGTCTCCACCTTATTCTCCTTCAAATTTCCAAAGAAAGGTGTATCTAAAAAACATAGAAAGGTGTATTGCATTTGAAGCAAATTGTGAACTGTTTCCTTCAGTGTTAAAATATTTCTAGAAAATGTCTTTTTCAGTAGGAATCCACTGAAAGGAACCTATATCTAATGTGATGGTTTTAGGTTATGCAAAGAATGCTATTGTTGCTTTAAATAGAAAGAGAAGACTCTTGTGTTCCATCTTAACAATTCCCCAGACAACACATTCTAAACAATGTAGTCCAACTTTATAGCAAGTCTATAGACTGCCCAGCTAATTCAGAGAAAAATAAGTACACTGATTAGCCTAAATTTGAAATTATTGATACAGTTTCAATGTGAATCTAAACAATAAGGCTGATTCTTGAGTTTATTACATCAATATGTTAGAGGACTTGTACAAAGAAATAGGGTAGTTCATGTCAGACACTAGGATGAAACCATTCAACTCCTTGGGAATTTCATATCATTACTATATAGAAGATTTCCAATTCTTTCTTCCTCCCTCTCACTTGATGTAATGTATTCCTTTAAAACAAAGACTATTGTAAAGAGCAAGGTGTTGCCTCGATTCCACTATGATTAATTCATTTTGCCACTGATTTCAATATCTTTGAAAGAATACTTTCTCAGTGATTGCCAGGTTGGAATGTTCTGTCCTATTCCAATCTAACTTTTTTTGCTGGATTTATCTGGTAAAACTTTCACTCCTCTGAAAATATCTGAGATTTGCATCTTATCTCTGTACGGACAGAATTTTGCTAGCCTGGTTTCCCTGAAAGTTGGATTTACTGTGTGTGATTTATAAATTCTATTTTTTTTTTGAAATTGTTTTTTTGAAAGTTTAAACCAAAAACCAGATGTG
Organism: Monarcha castaneiventris obscurior; assembly: GCA_026261815.1. Lineage (NCBI taxonomy): Eukaryota > Metazoa > Chordata > Aves > Passeriformes > Monarchidae > Monarcha > Monarcha castaneiventris. The sequence continues at coordinate 22,674,256 of JAMPIT010000379.1, read as the reverse complement.
TCTGAAAGCTCTCCTAAAGTTTAACTGAGATGACTCAAAAAGCCCCAGATGACTTATAGCAATCCAACACACTAATAGGATACAGGATACTTGACCTGTGTTTGAATTTCTCTGCTGGCATATTGAATTCATGATCACTCTTTCCTGGAGCTGGAAAAGGACCTTCCTTCTTCTGTGTGTTGCAGGCTGATGATATCAGCATATGCAGAAGAAGTGCCAAGGCTGAAAGAAATCAAATGAGCTTTAGCACGGTAAGATCCAGCTTTAGAAGGCCACATAAACAGGGGGAAAATCTGGACATATGTTGAGTGTCTACATTTTAAATAGTCTTATTTTAAAAAGGATTTTATATATGAAATTACCATACAGACACTTTTAGATTTCTTGGAAGAAAATATATTATTCACATATAAATAAATTATTAAAGCAGATGTGGTGACTGGTTTTAAGAAATATCATGCTTTTGTTTTAATATAATTTTTGTATGTTTTAAACTCTTCTGAAACTTAAATTCATTACAGAAGGCTTCTTAGACTCCTTAATGGTTGCACATTTAGATTTAATTAGTAGAAGAAATTTCTTGCATAATATCCAAAAGCTATCTGATATTTTCATACTGTATCCATAAAAATTGCTGCTGCCTCCATTGTTACTTTTTAAATTACAATTTTTGGCTTCTAATGCATTAATGCTGTATATGCTATCAAAGAGCTATATTTTCTAGAGAGTTAAAACTTGAAAATCAATAAATCTAATTAAGAACTTCAATTTTCTGGAATTCTCATCAAGGCTAAATCCTGTACGATAAACAATAAAAAATAAGTACTACCAAGTTGAAATATGAGATTAAGAAAAAAAAAATCAGTTGAACTAAAAAGTGCCAGATCCTTCATGTAATCAGTTATCAAAGAACTGTGACAAAACAGTCTTTCTGATTTGAGATATATTCATACCTGGTATTTTGTGGGTCAGTTAAAGTAGGAACTTTTAAACTGTACATATGCAATGAACAAGAAAAATTTTGAATTGAGGGTATTACATAATTTAACTTAGCTGCACATTTTTAAAGTCACTGAACTCGGTCCAGATGAGGGATAATAAGGAGAATATTTTCATTCACACTATAATAATTTATTAATTTCCTACCATCAAAAGACAGCTCAAATATACCAGTACAGATCCAGGACACAATACTCAGTGCAAATCCCTATTTAGCCTTAACACCTATACCACTACAAATACATATTTCTTAGCATCTCATGTGATGACATTAAAAAGTTTTATAACAAAAGTCCAAGTCCCCAAGAACTTAGAAAATATAGGGACAACAATACAACTTGGATGTAATTCCAAAATGCTGCAATACTTCTGAGAGGCGGCTGAACATAAGATCAAAAACAGCAGCTGTGATTTCCCACTTCTTCTTGGTTCCTGTAATTTCTTATGTTAATCAAAATATAGACTAAGACTTTATCATTAAATCCAAGTGTTCAGAGCTACTGTCTTACTAACCTATATGTGCATTTTCTTATTTTCAGTGAAAATATTTACACCCTTGTCCAACCATCTTCAGTATTTTTAAAGGTGCTACAAGCGATGCACACAAGTTTCTGAGGATGATGTGGTTCATCCAGTCCTCATTCACACTAAATCTTGCAAGGAACTAAATCTTCCAAGCTTCTATAATTACAGGTCCAAATGTTTGTGCATCTGGGCTCTTGCACATGTGTAGGAGTGCACCAGCTGTTCCTTTCCTCTGCATAATTTTCTCCTCTCCATTTTACCTTGTGAAGTAAGGTTTCCTAAGGCAGCTGATAAAAAATTTGGGATCAGACAAGCATGAACTGTATCACCTAGCTCAGAACTGAGTCTCTCAAATACATGTATATATGCCAACTGCTGCAAAAAACTAGGATTTTTCCCTTGATCCTTCTGATCACTTAGTGAGGCAGTAAGAGAGCAGGAACAAGTAAAGAATGAGCTGGAAATCACACTCGAAATGGAGTGGGTTAAATTGTTGTTATGGGCCTAGGGGATGCTTGAAGTAGAGACAGAAGCATGGTTAAAAGCATCTCATACAGCCAAGTACAGACAATCAGAGCTGTGAAGCTGGGGAGGATAATGATAGATACTGGGATAGTCACGAATTGAAAGAAGAAGCCAAAAAAAACTAAAAGGATACGCTGTACTTGAAAACAATTTCTTCTAGAGGCTTGTTGTTTGGTAAAGGTTTAAGTAATGTGGCAAAACAGTGTTATGAACTTTGCAATATAGTCATTTGCTCAATTATGGCCTCAATTGCTGCAGTGACCGACCACTACCTTAATATTTAGAATAATTACATATTTAATTACCTTTCCTTCAAGTACTTTCAGTAACTTTGTGGGGTTTTGAGGGTTTTTTTGTTGTTGTTGTTGTTTTTGGGGTTTTTTTTGGAACTACTAGGAAATTAATTCTCTTTTTCAGTAGTAACTAGCTACCAAGGCAGAGCACATGTAGGACAATCCTCAGTAGTCCCACAACAGACCATCATATATCTGTCACAGGCCACAGTGCACCAAGACTCTGCACAGGTGGTCTCCTCCCTCCTGGGTGTTCATCTGGAGCTGCTGAAGGTGGGTGCTGAGACAGACACACAGCCAAGGGGAGAGCTGTGCAAAGAGCCCTGCAAAGATGGGCTATGAGGAGCCTCCTTTGCAGCTCACCCAGGAACTCTCAGCCCTTTGCTCAGGAGTTCATCCCAGCTCAGTCCCTGCCCCAGATGATCCCCTGAGCCATCATCCAGGTGTGCCTGTGTCCAGTCCTGGCCCTGACCTGACTGCACTGGCTTTTCTTCCTGCCTTCTCCTCAGACGTAGCTGGTTACAACAAATTTGTCTGGGGATGCCTAGGCTCTCACCAGCTCTGATTACCCTCACTGGATAGTCTCTGCTCTCTGCTGGTTTAGGGACAGCAGAAATCTGTCCAGATGCCCGTCTGCTGTCACCCTCAGCTCCCAGCTCCCTTCCCTCAGTGGAGTAACCCACACTTGCTGCTTCTTGAGGGGATAAACCAGCTTGATGAAAGCATTCAAATGTGCCCCTAGAAGGCCAATAATAGCCAGAGAATTAATGCAGACATATAGATGCATTGAAGTGGTATATGGTCTTTTCCTTTTTTGACAATACAGGTTGATTTTTTCATCATAGTAGAGGGATGATTTACATGCAGTTTTGAAAACAATGTAAGTAAAAGACTCAGAAGTGGATAATATTCAAGATACTATATTACAGTATAACATATAAGAGGAATATATTTAGATATTTGTCTGTGGGTCACTTACAGGGTATCCCTTTTCTCCAAGACAGGCCATAGTGTGAAAGCTCTTCCATAAGATCCTGCTGAGCTCACTGTTTAGGTAAAAGCAAGTATGAAGAGGAAATATTGCTAATGTGTTCTCAGTGTTACTGAATCTGGATTTCTATTGGTCTAAGCAGAGAACAGAAAGACTCAACGTAATGCTATGTCACCATGAGGCACAAGTTTTGCAGGGACACTTTCACTCTTGTTCCAGGGGCACTCGACTGAACCTGGAGCAAGTCCAAATCCTAAACGGTTTTTCAAAGCAGAGATGATTCCTCCAACTGCATTGAGAAATGATCTGGTAGCCTATACAAACATTTGGTCATAAAGACCATGTGCCCTGTACTGCTCCTACTAAGCAGGAAGTCATAGCCTTCTAGAAGAAACTTTCAAGTGTTTTTAGATGAGAGAATTTTTTGCTACCGTAATTAGAGCAGAAAGTGGCAAAGCAGTAACTATGAAAGATTCACATGGTAAAATAACAGTGCTAAAATCATTAGTTTCCTAGGAAAGGAAGCAAAGCCACACAGCTTTTTTCCCCTCTAACTTCTCTTCAGATATTTTTCTGGTCTTCTCTCGGAAGAGTCTTTTTGTGTCCAGATTTTTTATTGATGATTGTTCACAGCAAATTCTTACTGTTCTCTATATGGATATAGGTTGTGTCCATCATAGTTATGTAGTTGAATTTCCCTGTTCCACTAGCACCAAGTAATTCTTACTATGCCATAATATTAAATATTCTTAAATCCAAATTGTATTCTTGAGTAAGCAGTTTGAAAAATGTAATACATTTCAATACACGGTCATTATATTTAATGGGAAAATTGTCGTAGAATATCCTCCAGTCTTGACAAAACAAATAGATGTATTTTCATCTCTTTTCATATAAACATGCATGTATTTGCCCTGTTACCTTCTCATATTTGTGCATCACTCCCAAATGCACATCTGTTATTTTGTATCTACCCATATCAGTAACATGGACATTCTGCTTTAGTCAAGACTGTGCCTGAATTTTCCTATTGTCCATTATCATGCTTCAGCTAGCTTGTCAGCTTAACCCTCCATTATCCACATACATCCACATGCTTCCTACAACTGGTAGGAACTCTTGAGAGACGAATGTGTAAACATTTTCATTTATTTGTTTGTTTTATTTTCAAAATAAACCATGAAACTCTTCAACACAATCTACTCAGCTGTTAGTTGAGTAACCATTTAAGCATACTACAGTGAATGTCAATCCTCCCACCTCTTCCAACTTCTTTTATTATTCCTCGTCTGAATTTGGTTTGTAAGCAAATCCAAAAGAGAATCACATTTTTCTTTCTCCTGCTCTCAGACACTCACTAGGGATGGCTTAAACTTTGAATCAAAATGAAAGAATTAGTAGGCCACAATAGCACAGCACTACAGGAAATGATAAATAACATAAGCAGTTGAAAATGTAGACAAAAATGTCAGTAAGCAGAATGCAATTATTTAGGCAAACTGAGAAGTGTCCAGGACACTGAAGCCAATATGCAAACTTCTGGAAACCTTACATAAAAGATTAGGCATATGAGTAATTATACTTAGTATTCCTATCATATTCCCATCTTCAAAACACAGAGTCAATGAACTAGCCATTATTAATTTTCCACAACTGTGCAGCTCTATGATTTACCAACCTGATCTATAAGATCACTTCAAAAACTCACTTTTCTCCCCATCACTGTCCTCAAAAATTGGCTAAAGGCTGAAACCAGGCAGGGAAAATCTTCATCACAGAGCTTAAAAGATTTACTTTAATCTTCTTGGAAATTAGAGTTCTTCTTTTGCAGTAATCTGAAATTTTGGATACAAATTATATGCTTCAGCATTAAAAAAAACCCCTAGATCTCAAATCCCCAGACAAACTTAACCCCTCAAATTAAAAAAACCAGTTCTTTCAAATGTATAACATAAAATGTTTCATTTAGACCTGAAATTACAACTAAGAGGCCATGTTCCAAAGTCTCTGGTTAAGTCCCTTTTCTCTAGGATTTCTGAGATGCAGGGACGAACAAATTTCAGTTGTCCCCATCGTGAGCAAAGTCCAGATGTCAAAAAAACCTCACAGGTGCTTTTAGTAACTGTGCTGAAACTCAACTCGGTTTCAACTCTTCTCAGCTGCTGTCTGACTACATGGTAGTGCCAGAGCACAAGGGACTCTTTATCAGCTCTTTTATCTCCAGACTTCCCCATCAGCAGACATAGCTGGCTTATCCTGGACTCAGAAGCCCAACCATGACTCAGTATGCAGGAAATGTGAGCAGTCAGGGACAGTGGCTCATGATACCACTTAGAAGCTAAAATAAAAGTATAAATGCTCAGACTTGCAAGGAATCAAAAGATTCCAGGTAGATAGGAAGGGCATCTTTAAATGTCTGGCACTGGGTGCGGAGACAATTTGCTGGACCCATAAATTTATGGGGCTACCCAGAGCTGGGTGCCCTTGAGCCCTGTCTCAGGGCTTTTCTTCCACAGACAAACTGGGCTATACATTCAAGGACTTTTGAGGGACCATTATTCTCTGATAGTAAATTTGTCTCAGGAAAATTCTGACCCTAATTTTACCTGAGCTCCTTTAGGTTCTATCAATAACTAATTCACTATATCAAAAAGCCAGAATTTTTGTGGGATGCCTCATTTTAAGACTTGTTTACTACATTCTGCAGCAGACACTATTTAAGGAGGAGTTTGTAAAATGTATTATGCATGTATGGATCTTTCTTAGCTGTACAAATTGATCTCTAGAGTTTGCCATAAAATGCTCAAGTGCAAAGAGCTAAAAACATGAAAGAGTAGATGGAGAATAATATGTTTCATTAATATCATGAGATAGAGAAGGAATAACATTAGTTTTTATGAGCTGGTTATTATTTGTACAGTTCTTTGAATATATAACATGCTCCATATAAGAATTAAATTATTATTAATATTAGGCTGTCAAATCTCTCTGTGTTGTACTGCTCTCACTTGCTGGGTACTATGAAAATGAATATGTGCCTAAGAGGATGAGCACTAGATCAAATCAAATCAAATCAAATCAAATCAAATCAAATCAAATCAAGAAAACACCTTTAATGAGTGGTGTTGAATCTATTTTGCAGATGGCAGTAATGTTTTTGCACCTGCTGCTGTAATATTTGTTGGAGCACTTCTTTCTGGCTTCACATATTTTTAAACTTTTGGCAGTATGAATGGACTGACAGTGACCCTGCTATATTTTTATTTTGATGCTGTGCTATTGTGCTGGTGGCATTTCTATCTATTTGCACCCAATTTTGAATTTTTTACCAACAGTATGTTATTCCAAGCATTAGTTTTGTTGGAAGTCATGAGATCTTCATTCTACCAGAATGAATACTTCAATTTTGTGCTGATGCCCTGATTATATAGACTATGTTTGGCCTACTTCATATGAGCATCAGACGAAAATTAGAAGTCTGCCCTTTTAAGACAGCTCAAAGTATTTATGCATACTGATCACTGAGTTAAATTTCATATAGTATATAAAATTTGTATGAGTATGCATATTTATATGCATATCAGTGCAATGCTGTTAATATAGTATAATTACACTTGCAAGGCGACTTGACTAGAGCTTTGCAAAATCAGGTGAGGTTCCTTTCATAAAGTACCTGGCTAATCTAAGAATCAGAAGTGATATCCTTTTAGAGGTAGGGTATTATTTTAGTGCAGATTAATATACAGAAGAGAAAATTAAAGAGATAAATGACAGGAATGGATACAGAGAAGTGGGAAAAAAGACAGAAAAAAGCCCCCCTCCAAAAAAAACCCCAAAAACCCTATTTTGAAAGACCTGGGAGAGAACTCATGTGAAAGAATTTTGATGTTAATGCTGATGATTTTGTGGTGTTTGATTTCCTCAAACACAGTATAAAACAGAGTTTCTCATGCCTCATATAAGTATGAATGGGATTGTATCAAAATAACCTGTCTTCCTCATGATCTTTTCCTCCTTACCAAAATAACTCAAAGGACCACAGATTTTGACTGGCCATTCAGTTTGAAAGGACTGTATATCCTTGCTTCTTTGAATTGTGACATCATCCTGCTGAGTTCAGAGTGCTGCAGTCATGTCTTTTCTGCTTGGTATCATTGTATATTATCAGAGTGGAAGGTGATATTTAGCTGAATGAACTACTTAAAAAACTTGATTTTTCTGCACTCCCAGTAATGTATCACACAGCAGCTAAGAAATAAATTGAACATGTGGATTATTGTTAAGCAAACCCATTTAGCAGTAATATTTAGGGCTGCAGTGCAACAGGAAAGACAAAAGGAGTCCTTCTGCTAAAGGAACACCCCTAAACAAAATCTTATCTCTACTGACTTCCTACCAGTGACAGACAGGATTGACAGTTTTGCTCATAATATCTGAATGAAATGTTAGCAGTTCCTCGGCAACTAATGCCATGGAAATGGATTCACATTCCCTGTGGGTGTGAATCTACAACCCAGGATTAACTGGGTTACTTTTACAACGTGTAGACTTTTGTAAATAAGCCAAACTTCTAAATTAATTTGGAATTTCTGATACATATCAGACTAATGTATTGGAATACTATTTTTTAACCTCCTGCTGATGCTGCTTTGAGCTTGCTTAAACAGGAGCAGCATCAAGGACCTGTTCAAGCCCTTGTCTTTAGCTTGCCCTACAGTCTGTCAAGGACTGGCAGAAAGCATTTCTCTGGCTAATGTGTGCTGTTATGCACTGGCCTCATTATAGTCTGACTGGGAAGAACTACTCTGTAATTCATATAAATAAGATTTTTTTTGTTGAGGCCAGTGTACTGAAAGAAACATGCACTCTATGCCTGTCACTCATAAACTAATTCTTACATATCATGTGTCATAGTAGTATTTTGTACAGATTTATTGAATTGAATCTGTTGCTTTTCTAAGGCTATTTTACAGCAGCAAAATCCAAATTCTTTGCACTCATTTCTAGTTAGCTTTAACTATATGGCTTTATATATGTATGCTATAATCAGTGAAGTATCAGTGAAAATTAAACATTGAAAAAGGAGTTCATTTGCATCTGGACCTGCAAATTAGTTTCCCATTCAGCTTTAAAATAGCAAGGACTCATGTTAAAATGAACTCCACTGTTAAACTTGACTGAAATTCCCAAACCTCCCTCTCCAATGGTTAGAAGGAACCAAGGCAATTGATTTGTTCAGACTGCACAACATTCTTAAACAGTTAAATTAAAAAAAAATTAATCTGTCCCTCAATCCCCATAAAAGTACCTGATGTAAAAAACCCAAAACGGCTCTTGGACATGATAAACTTGACCTCAGCCTGTTCCTATCTATCAAATCTAAGAATTGTTCTTGTGCTCAACATTATCTCCTCTGGGCTCAGAGTCTTGGAGCTGGCCTCAGGTGACCTACTAGAAAAACTTCAGTAATGTTGCATACACATTCTATTTATTGCAAGGGAAGAATATTAACAGTTGGTACAACACTGTATTTAGGAGGATTGCAGTTGAGAGAATGTTGTAATGAGATTGGCAGTTTACATGAGGAATTGGTACTACTTTCCTAAAATGCACCAGTGGTCTCCAAGTTATATTTGTGCTTCAGAGATAAGCCAAATGCCATTATTCTGTCCTGCAGCAGTCTGTATTTTTAGAAAAGATGAAATAACCAACACTTGCATTTTTTACATCTGTGATATGAACCAATAACCCCATGAAATTGGATGAGCACTAACCTTCTGTGAAAAACGATTAGCCCTATGTTCTAAGATAAAAATAATAAAATATGAAAAGTTTTTGAAGGGCAAGAATTACTCCTCCTAAACTGAGAATTAGATTTCTTTGTGGAATTACTGAGAGGATTTTTTTTTCAGAAAAGTGTGGAGCAGCAAGTAACACTATTTATTAAGATTTAATGAAATGCATGGAAAAGCTTGACTCTAAGATACATTTCTCAAAAACAATGTGGTAGCTGGGATTTCTCTTCATGCCTTTCATCTTGATCTTCAAAACTGGTGTGAATGCATGCAAGGCAGAATATGCCAGTGCTGCCATCAGGAAGACATTAAGCATAAAAGAACTTATACTGAACTTGATGCTTTACCAGGCACATGCTTTAGTTCATTTCAAGTTTTGCTTAACCCCACATAAAAACCTTTCATTTAAAATATTTTAAATTATATTCCAGGAATAATTAATTTTATCTTTTTTAACTCAAAGAACAATGTTTGCTACAGACTGCATTTGAATTTTCTAAGTAGAAGATTGAAACATATCCTTAAATCACATTAATATTTATATTTTCCAATTATCTTTATTTTTTAATAGCATATTTTCTTGGTTTTGTTATGTGTTATTCAAAAAAGCAAAACCTGTAACTAATGTCTTGATTCTATTAATTTAGTCATACTTGAATATACTCCGTAAAAAACCTAAAGAACATAATTACAGATAAAATTATTAGAAAAAAACAAGGTAACCTTTTCAAAAACAGCTACATGGTTTTGAAGCTGAAATTCCATGTCAGAAATGATTTGTGAACCTGGGGATTTTTTTACATTTCATAGAATGTCAACAGAATTTAAGCAATTAAGAGCTTACATTCCTTTTGATAATTTTACATATGCTTTAGGAGAAAGAATAAATTACAGGAGAAGGAAGACTCACTGATCTATTTTTCATAAAGTATTTGTTAGACTCAGTGTCTGAAAACAGAAGGCTGTTGAGTAACTTAGAGTTTATTAATATTTTGGAAGCTATATAAAGGATAAAGCAAGAAGAAACAGTAGAAAATTCAAATCTTGGAAGTAGAAATGGTGTGCTAAGGGGAAAAAGAAGACTGGAAGTCCCTCTGGATATCCATAGTGTTCCATATTGGGAAAGCTACCCTGGCAGCCTCTTGATAGAGTGTCGGACTTTCCAGGAGAGTGACAGGCACCTCTGTATCACTTAACAGACCCAAGGCAGATGGGCCTTGCCTGGTAGAGTCCCAGAGCTTTTCCCTTTCTCATCTCTGTGAGGGAAGGATGCTTTATATGTCTCTTGTTTTGAGACAAGGTCAAACAACCTGATAGAATTCCACTCATCCAAATCTTTATGGATGTATGTGTATGCATCTGTTTCAAATCCAAGACACTTCAGAATTCGGTTATCTCCCTCTTTTCTTCAAGTGCAATGAATTCTTATCTCTACCTGAAAGCTTTTCTGATAAGTAAATTTATTTTTCCCATATATCCAATGTTACTTGTACCATGACCCTGAGGGAGTACTTGGAAATACCAATAGGTTTAAATGCTAATTATAGAAGCTGGAAAATAGGAACAAACAAACCAAGAAACAAAAGGCTGATATCCATATACAAAACATAAAATTGTCTGAGGATGGCAAAATGGAAGTGCTTTGATAACAACCATCCATTAGAAACTTATTAAGATAATTCCAATAGGATTCAGTTTGCCCTTGAGTTTCAATTCTCTTGGGCTATAAATAGCATAGTGAATGAGTTAATGTGCTCCAGAGTGAAGGAGATGACAGATGTTTTCACACAGAGGATACAGATACAGGGAATTGGATAAAGTTTGACACAGCTACACTGGTTTCAACTTTATATTGAGTTCAATGATTTTATTTGATGCATGGCATCCTTTTACTCTCACATTGTCAGGTATTTAACCCTGAATACTTCTGGACAGATTATCTCTAAACGACCTTAAGGCAACAAAGCAAAACTAGTTATACATATTATAATGCTACCAGTAAAGACATAATTTTTTATGTTATACTTCACAGCGTGCTTTGATTTGCTGTTTGACCCTTCTGACTGTATAGCCTGTACAATTTGTTCATTTAGTAAGTCCATAGCTCTATATAGGAGTGAAAAACTACACAGAGACATCCAGGCCACCCACATCAGAGTTAGCTTGTATTCCAAAGGAAAACAGTCTTGGCTTTGCTAGTCTCTTTATGACTGTATACACTGCTCCTCTCATTAACTTCAGTGGTGTAGTGCACTAAAGACACTGGACAGTTTCTGATATCTTAATATGTATGAACAGTCAAAGCTAGTTGAATGTGATGTAACATTGACTTGGACAAAACTTTGAATTGGATATGCCTAAAACTTGTCCTTTATGTGATCTCCTCTAGACAAGCTCTAATATTGGCTATTAAACTGGAAAAGGTAGGTTTCGTTGGAGTATAAACTTTAAAGGAGACAAAATTTAGAATGACTCTCTGCCTAGCAATAAAAACTTTATTGAGTTCTTCCTTGAAAGAATGTCCTTGGCATATAATCTTGGTCTGAACCAGTTCAGAGACATTTTGGGCTATTGCAAACTCTGTTGTCTTCTGCTTCCTCCATGGTCTGGATACCTGATTCTTGTTCCTTTCTACTTTTTTTCCTCCCCTCTTTGTTTGAGCTGAAGGTTCTCAGGCTCTCACTGTGATACCTTGATTTTTTTACCCCCCTCTGTATCCTGCAGACTGGAAAGCTCCCCCTTAGACATGCTTGTGATCTGTCTCACCTTTTCCTTTGTCTTTACAGAAAGGCTGACGTCAGAAGAGACATAACCTGAGCATTCATTGCTTGGAATTATCCAAATAGTGTGGACACACTATGCTAGCACAGCCTGGACCCTACAAACTCTCCACTGACTTAATGAATCGGCCAAGACCTCTGTGCCTCTGTGATCATGTCCTCATTGTGAAGAGGGAGCATAGCATTAGTGTTAGAGGAGAAACTGTGCAAGTCACATCTGCCTTACAAGTTTACGTATTTTTTCTTCGGGGCAGGATTATTGAAAGGATCATACTGTGTATATCACAAAGATGGGAGGATACTAGAGAAACAGACGTGAAAGCGTGTCTGCATATCCCAAAAAACAGATAGACTTTCCTGAACTACTCTATTTCATTCATTAGATGATATAGTGTTTCAACACATTTTGGATATTAAGCTAAATATTATTTTTTTTTTAAATTAATAGTCTGACAGCACATGTTAACCAACAATGCTTGTGATTTTACCATTTTATTTGACATAATGGTTATGAAAATAAAACAATTTCTTTTGGTGTGAATCACCTTCTGTGATTCAGAAGAGAACAGTACAATATATTTATATGATTTGATTAGCTGCAAAAATAAAATGAAACAAATAATATTGCAGTCATTAATCAGAATCGACTCTTTTCTGTGCTAGGCACATATCAAGCTGACATGGGAGATATTATTTATTTACCACAGAGGGAAATTCACCTCTGCGTAGAAAGTTAAATGTCTATATATAATCTAAAGCCCACATAAATCTGCCAGTTTTATGTTGATTTTCCAAATACGGTAACATCTTTTCCATAAAGAAAACAAGATTACACAGGAGAAAAATTACTTCTGTGTTTTTTTTTTTTCAAGTTGAATTTCCCTTTTATTACATACAAGATTTAGAACAAGTTTATGTACCTAAGTGCCATTTATGAAGTTCAATGTGGCAATACTAACTGAAATTTTATCGTCTTATCTGTACTAAGGTTCTCAAGATGAACACAAGTCATTTTTTCTGAAAACTTGATAGCTTGCTCTGAAATAAATGTGAGGAACCATTTATGAGCTGGGATATTTCTAAATCCTCATGTTTCAATGATTACACTGTGCTAGTTAAAAGGCAAAACAGTTTGAACAAACAACAAATAGTTCAGCTTCCAACACAAACAGAGCAAGAGGTCTGTAAAACATCTCATTTTAGATGTTTTCCTGTCATAAAAAGAATCTGATCTCTACCTTTAGGTTGTAAAATCAGTCATTCTGGATCCTACATCTTCATAAAATTCATGACTTGAAAAATGGAGGACTGAATAAGTCATTGGAGGGTTTCTTGCAATGCAACATCATAATGAAACGCTTTCACACCAAGTCTAACAGCTGTGCCACAAAGCAAAGTATGGTACATGGAAATTACTTGAGTGCCATAGTTAAATTAATATTTCTACCACCATGCATATGTAATTTGCATTTGCGTATTTGCATATTTGAATATTTCCACTAACATGGAAAAAAATTGGTAACTTTCAGATATTTTCTATTACAAGTATCCTCAGTTCAACTGGTTTTACATTAGTGATAAAAAGAAAGTGTTCCTGGAACAAGGTCTCTCTGCCCAAGATTTTGGGAAAGCTCAAGTTTGGAACTCAGTGGTAAGGAAAAAAATTCCACATTTGTTCAAGAGGAATGTTGTTTTTTCACAACATCCTGCTCTTGAGAGTCAAAAGTGGGAGCTGTTTGAAGCTTTTGAGAGCTGTGAAATGTTCAGAGTTTAACCTGAGATAGATATACTAGCAGAGTGAAAATGAGGTGAGCAAGTGGCATGAGGACTATAGTTTCCATGTGACTTAGAAATTTGTCACTTCCATCTCAATGCCTTTTATGATTCATGACTACAAAATACAAGATAGCACTGCATATAGTAAAAGATTACGAACGGAAGTTTTGAGGTGGATAAGCTACAAGCTATGCAAATCTTCCCCAAAAAAGCATCAATAAAATTTTTATAACTTTGCACTTGTTTTCTATGCATGCAGAACACATACCTTTCAAATGTTTTATACATAGGCATTTTTTGTTTTTTGCATTGAAAAATAATTCATGGCTTTAATATTTTGAAATCTTGGTCTCTCCAGGAAGCAGTGTTCTGATTCTCTCTGAGAAGATTAGAATGCAGATTCTAATGATATAAAATGTCCTGACTTTTCCCTGCAGCTCTGGAAGAGATAAGCTTTTAAAGCCAGCACAGACCCATTTGAACAGAAAAAATTTTTGGAAGGAAATTTCTACAATTTCTATCCCTTTTAAAAGATGCTACACTGTTCATTGCCTGGCCAAAAGTATTAGATTAAGGAAAATAAACACCGCAATTTAAAACCAAAATGTCATTGTATTTTTTTTATTAAAAACATTGGTGCTACCTTTATTGCTATTCCACATTCTTAAATATTATTTTATCAAGCTTTTCTCTGAAACGGTGATGACTAGCCCATTTTTAGCATAGCTATTTCACTGTTTGGTAAGACTTGCATCCAGGAATGAAAGTTGTGAGGACAGTTGAGTTTCACTTGCAGAATACGGATTTGTGTAGGTGAGACTTTAGAAAAGTAGGAAATATGGTAACATAAAATAATGAATTCTGAAAGCTACAGATGTTCCACATTTTCTAGATGCAGCATTTAATTCTTTACAAAGCACTAAATAAACTAGTAATTTTTTTAGCCAGGAGCTCACAATTGTTAGCAACAACACTTAAATTACTTTTTGACAGATAAAGTTGATTCCAAAATCTCACAAGAAACTAAGCCATAAAAATATTACTATTTTCCAGTACCACATCAGAGATGCTGCTAGCAGCACACCATAATTAAATGTTGGCCTTTGGCATTAATTTAGCATGTTATAACCAGATTTTGTAAAATGAAAAATAACTTTCTATTAAAAATTTAGATATGCTTTAAAAGAAGGAAAACAGTGATCAATTACCACCAAGCTGATGTGGTTCCTGGAAGAAAAATGCATAGCAGTAAAAAAACCACCCATTGAACGTGATGCTGGATGAGACAACAGTTGGTGTTCAAAAAATATCCTGCATATTCAGTACACATCAAAAAAAATTTCTATTCATCAGTTTCAAATTGCTTCCTTATGCCTTTGACATGCATACATCTGAGTAACAGAACAGTAAATTTAGCAACCTTTTCTCATTGCTGCAAATATTATATAATTAATGTTGAAGCAGTCCATCTAAGTACTATAAATGGTATGTGTGTTACAGGTATATTAACAAATTTTTTTTTGTAAAGCTTTCTAGTATTATTAGTATTATTGTTGTATTCCAAATACATGACCTCTGAACTTCCAGAAATACTGCTGTATCACTTTATTAATGCAGTTTAAAGAACAAAATATTTGGAGAAAATAAATTAAGTTGTGGAGTTGCTTCACTGGCAATATCCATATGTGTCTGGATAAAATCCTGTGCCATATGCTCGGGGGTGACCCTGCTTGAAGGTTGGACCAGATGATGACTGTGGTCCTTTCCAACCTGGCCCATTCTGTGATTCTGTGATTTAGTGACACACCTTTGGACAAGAAGCAAATGTGAACATCATTCAAATAAGTAGTCCTTTCTCTTCTCCTGTGCCCTCACACAGTTTCTGAAGATAAAGCAATTATCAGGATATGCTCAGTATCCACTTTTCCCATCTCTTGTTAATTGTATTTGACAGTGTAATGAAGCTCCTGCCTACGTTACATCAAATGTGAGAATGCACTTCTGACATGCAAGGGCACAGCTATAGAGTCATGGACATGGCTATAGACAGCCCTGGAGTTCAGCCACCCTCACCCATCCCCAGCAAGGCACCAAGCAGCTCCCACACTGTGCAGCCATGGCAATGCAGGGCTCTGCTCTGACTGTGGCCCTGGCAGTCTGGACTTAGTCTTGTGCTAATTTGGCTCCTCAGCTTCAGTACAGGTTGGTAACCCCCACTCCAATAGGTCTGCCCTGCTGAAGATGCACACAGATGGAGCTAGAAGATTGTTCATAAAACAGCATTCAGCTGCTCCAGTTCAGTCTCCTTAAGACTTTATAGTTAGTGGAGATCGATAACCTTTTCAGGGGAATTATGTCAAGCAAAAATGTAATTTAGATTTCCCAAATTACATCCCACACTCCACCCTGCTACAGAGGAATGTGCCTCCTGTGCAGTAATTTTGCATGTAAGTAAGCCACAGTCACAGCCAGAGTCGGTTCAAGACATGCTTTCAGTTCTGGGTTAACAATGCAGTCTTGTTTTTAGCAAGACTAAAGATACTGTGAAAGCCCTTACACATTAAATATAGCACTTACCATCCTTTAAATGTCTACAAAATGAACTTTGCTTCAGGTATTAATGCCCACAGAAAGAACCAGAAATTTGCCTTCCAGAGGACGGGTCAGTAGCACTCCCTCTCCTTCAGCAAACTTCTAGTCCCAGTGCTTCTACTCTACAGCTTTGTGTTGAGTGAAAAAAAAAAAAAAAAAAATCTTTTTTGTGGCTAAAATGGCTGATTGCCAATGAACTTTTCACAACACAGGTAATATTATGTTGGTGCAACATAGTAAATAACAGTCTATGGGCACACACAATCTAGCTTTGAGCTGATTGGAAATCCTGAGACCACCGTTAGCACAAATGTCAACTTGATTTATTAGCAGTGAACCCTACTTGTTTGACTCTGGATCCATGGCAGAAGGAGATGACCAAGTTCAAGGCCATCTGAGAAACCTGAAGGTGCACAGGTCCATGGGACCTAATGGGTTTCATCCACAGGTACGGAGGGAACTGGCAGAGGAAGTGTCTAATCCATTATCCATCATGTCAGTCTCATCTTGGTGCCCAACAATATCATGGACCAGATCTTCCTGGAAGCTATGCTAAGGCACATGGAGAATAAGGAGGTGACTGATGACAGCCAACATGGCTGCACTAAGAGCAAATTATGCCCCACAAACTTGGTGGCCTTTTCTGATGTGATTACAGAAGAGATGGATCAGGGCAGAGTGACTAATATTACCAACCTGGAGTTGTGTAAGGCATTTGAGCGTGTCCCACATGATATTCTTGCTTCTAAACTGGAGAAATACTCAATCGATGGATGGACCTTTTGGTGGATAAGGAATTGGCTGGATGCTCACACTCAAAGGGTTGCAGCCAACAGCCTGATATCCAAGTGGAGACACATTCCTCAGGGACCAGTATTGGGAAAGATGCTGTTTAACATATTTGTTGTTGACATGGACAGTGGGACTGAGCTCATCCTCAGCAAGTTTGTGTATGACACCAATCTGTGTGTTGTTGTTTTAAACACAAGAAGGGATGCATCTTAACAGGCCTGAGAGGTGGGACTGTGTGAACCTCATGAAGTCCATCAAGGCCAAGTGCCTTGATTCTGTGATTAATTCACTACTCAGATCACCTTCCCAGAGAGTTGACAGTACTATCCCTATCTTCAGTGTAGGAATTATTTAGAATTACTGAAGTTAAAAACAATGTCCTGAATTGCACAGAGCAACCTGCTGATTGTCTGTGCAAGCTACAGAGCACCTGTGCATATGAGGGCAGTGTGCCACACGTTAAGAAAAAAATCCACATTCTGCATTAGCTCCCTGATTGACTGGACTAAACCTCCAGAAAGGTTTCCAACATGCATCATCTGCCACATAGTGAGGTTTAACTTAAAGAGATATCTTGAAGGTAGTTTGTAAATGTAATAATTTATTGAAATGCGGCTGAAAGCAAAACAAAAAAAATGCAGATAAAATATGATAACAGCATTATGACCTTGTAATTTATTGACTGACAAATTTTAACTATTGAATTTAGAATTTTTTACACTGGAAATTCTTTAGTGAGCTATGACTTGGAGTGCTACACAAACAGTTAATATATGCTTTAGTCATAATCTGCATTGAAATATTTTACAGGCAAACAAAGGTTAAATGAATTCTCCTTGCTAAATCTGAGGGAATTTTGTGATGCATATTTGTCTTTCACACTGGCACTGAAATAGATGTAGTTGTAATTATTTACATCAATGTATCTCTGCTGAGGGTAAAGTAGTGCATAATTTGTAGAACTTTGCATAAGTAAAAATAGATTTATGCCAAAGAAAAGCAGCTGTGTAAGTGCTTACCTATGCCATCAGCTGCTTTGTGAGGGCTTCAGAGACTTTTCTGTTGCTCATGGATTGTTCTGGAGATGCTCATCCCTCGACATGAATTTCATTCACAGAACGTGAGCATCCAGTTTAGTGTTTGTTACACTGTAACACTAATGACTTTCTCTCCAAATCCCCACGCAGTACCAAGCATCAGGTCAGCAGAGTGTATTTAAAATAAGAGAGATTAAATACAATTTTAACACTGGGGATTTTGCAGTCTAATTTGGAGTGTTAGAGAACCTTGTTAAAAGAAAAAAAAAAAAAGAAAACACCAAAAAATGTGTATGGCGATAGGTAGGAGACTTGGAACTGGGAGCCAAATAAAATGAACAGATTTAGAAAATTGGACTGGAAGTTAAACAATATGTATGGTGCAGTGCAAGGCTGTTTTTTAACATGAATGAACCTTTGAATTTAAGAAGTGAAAGAAAAAATCAAAGAAGGATAAAAAAATAGAAAGATTAAATGTTGAAAAATGAAATACTCCAGCTAAATAATCTGCATGGTCTGACACTTGAAAAGATGAAAGAGAAAGAAAAAGATTATATCAATTGACAAGGCTATGAACAATCATCTTCCCAACAATTGGAGTCTTTCTGTTCATTTCAATGCATTGAACTTTAAAAAAATAAATTGAGAGAAGTAGAGAAATCTCTGTAATGGAAAAGTGCTACTTTACTTTAATTAGCTATAAGCATTTTTGGTACAGTTTGATCTTAACATATCAAATAGACAAGCCATTTCAGACTTTTTACCCAATAAGCAATATCCCCAGTTACACAATGTCAATTAACAATTCACTTCCGAAAATCTGTTCATCTGTTTGGGAGTATTTTGCCAAAAGCACACATGGACAAATTAGCCTCTTAGAGATATGTGAATGGATGTTACTGTCTGGAGTCAGAGGACTAGAGTACTGAAGAATAACGAAACAAAGATGCCAAGTTATATATTTCAGGTATGAAACATCATAGAAATTAATAAGAAACAATGATTTAGTCTAGGCTGAGACCATCAGACACATACTGTAGCTTCCGTGATTGCATTTTATTCTTCCAGTGAAGTTCAGGGACAATTGAGTAAGTGCATTGAAGTTCAGGGACAATTGAGTAAGTGCATTGATTGACTAATTGAGGCATTTGCTTTTCTTGGTACACTTTTAGAGACAAAATAAACTATGCCTGAAAATCTAACAAGTGTCGTGTACATTGATAATTGCTGCCTTTGATTCACAAGCATTTATTTCTTTTTTTTTAAAAAGCTTGGATAATTGTAGTACAAAGTAGGATTACAATAAACATTAACAGAATATTTTTAATTCTTGTTAAGCAAGACAAAAATTACTTTATCTCTAGAGACAAAATACTAAATGTATTCAGTGTTTATTCTGAGACACTTGAAAGGGAATACAGGCAACTACTATTATTCCAGTAATAATTTCTGTATCAATGTCTCTGTAAATAACTTGGAACTCATGCAATTACCTCTTCAGTGTTGGTACCTTTCATATTTTCAACATTTAGGATATAAGCAAAAAACTTTAACAATAACATTATGTGCAGAAGGAAGGATAGGAGATAGTGAGATTACATGAGATGGACAATTTCAGTGAACAAAGACAGCCTGCTATTGCCATCTCTTTGTGATCATTCTACAAATTTAATGGTTTCCATTTTAAGTTGTATCATCCATCTGTACAAAATAATCATATATAAAATAAGATGGTATAATAAGCTTACATTTATTTAATTTGTAGTTTGGTTCTTATCATAATACAGGATAAATGATGTTTCACAATGGAAAATTATCAGTTTTCAGAAAATCTCTTTTAATCTTATTTGGCCATATCTACTCTGCAGAATACTAACGTGAAAATGTTTTTTAAAATATACATCTCAAAGTCTGAAAGTAGCGGTAAAGAAAGTAATATCAGTTCTGAAGAGTCATAAAACCTCAGGTTTGTGCTTCCTTACATTTCCAGGATTTTTTATAGCTGTGTTTTTTTCTGGCAGATGTTGGTTTTGCCCCTCTTCTTAAAGATATACCAGTAAAGGAGACTCTGCAAAACTCTAGGCTAATTTCTTCCAGTATTCAACTACTTTTACCATTAAAAATTACAGTTTAAACCTCAGTAAGAAATACTTAAAACTATATTGTCATAAGCTCTCCAGCATGGGAAATGGAGAACAGATATTTCCCCCCTTCTTTCTGTATCTCAAGAAAACTTTCTAGATTCTTACCAGTGTTCTGTTTTGTGGAACAACTAAATTAAATTTTTCAGTTTGGTTACATTTTCTGCACCTAACAAAATGTCATTGATCTCTTGTGATCTTTCTCTTATTGGAATGACTTTATTGAAGTGAAGGGACTTGATCCAGTAAAAAAATAACCCTGCCAATGGCAAAGGGGCTGAACTAGATGATCTTTAAAGGTCCCTTACAACCCAAATGATTCTTTGTTTTTATGACTCTATGATATCATGCTCTCAGAAACTTAAGACACCCCTACATGGGGAGCTAGTGTAAGTAATCAAGACCTATTAATTTTATACTGGAAGGTTCTTAAAAATTTTAAAGGGCATTCTTTGAATATATTTTTACAAATGATCTGTCTGTGCAGGATTTCAGCAACTCCAGTTTCTTTCAAAATCAGTTTCACCTTAGTAAGATGATTTCCCAAGCTTTCCTTCATATACAATTAACACAAAACCAAAGTACTGCTCACGGCATCTAGTCCCCTGCTCTTATAAGTACCTCTATGATATGAAGTCTTTTCAACAACTTATGTGTATGCTGAATTTTTAAGCTGGTAAACTTTTTTATATTGTAAGAATATTTTAGAAAGTAATTCCTTTGATGGCTCTAATTTTAGGCTTCCATCAAGTATTGACTACCTTACAAAATGTGTAATGCTTTTTCTGTTCCTGGACATGAGTCACATTCCTTTTTACCTTTCACTTACTAAAGTGAACTTCTTAAATTCTTTCGGTCATATAAGATAGGTTTGCTATCTACCTACAGATCTCCCCTTTTTAAAAGTAGTTTAAATTGTGTTTTCGTGAACATGAGTGGCTTATTTACACATGATAGTCTAGGTAGTTTTCCTTATCTCTCTCAGAAATGCCTCAAACTATTTTCTAAGATTAGGATGTTCATTTTTTCCACAGATACATTCTTTAATGTCCTATATTCTCTCTGCTCTGTATTAACTCAGTTATGGGGTTTTTTTCCTTTGTTATTTTCAATGAATTGGATAATCCTCCAGTTCATAGAGGAATCTTTTTCATTAGTCTGCAAGTGCATGACTTTGCACTACTATACTTTGTCCCATCACTATTGCTCCAGCTTTCAAGGTCAACCCACTTCTTTGTGTCTCCTCCACCTTTACTTTGAAAAAGTCTAAAAACTTTGTGTCATCAGAAAATGGCATTAAAATGTTTTTATATGTGCCAAGATAATAAATGAAAATATTAGATCAGTCTAGTAACAAGGCTGATCTTTGAGGAACTCCCTCTAATAGTCTTTCTCCATCCTGGTAATTACTCTTTCAGTGTAAACAAGAAAGAGTCTTTTCTCCACACAAACCAATTTCTTGTCCACCTTATCTGTCTGCTTTAGAATCAGTAAATTCTGATGCAGTATCATATCAAAAACTTTCCTGAAATAGATTAGTTCTTCTGCATCATTATTCTCTAAAAACAGGAAAACCCAGTATTTCACAAGAGCAGAAATCTAGAAAAGATCATACACAACATTCAAAAAATGTGTGGTTCACCGTATCCCTTTATTCTTTTAAATCTATAGCTTTATTATAATCTCTAAAACATGTTTCAAAGACTTTTTTATTACAGTAATCAGAGATATGAGCCTGCAGTTTATTTGGAACACATCTTCCTGTTTCTTAAACACAAGCACCACATTCCTGTTCATCTGGTCATATGGCGTTGATGCTGATTTGATAAAATAAAGTTTTGTGTAATGTGGACTGGCGGTTCCCTCACTAATGCAGAAAAGCAGCTACCTGTCTCAGAGCCATGTCTGCTGTGATGATGTCTGTCTAGCATGCACTAAGGTTTCTCACAGAGAACTACAGGAAAGTATTAACTCAGTTTTAGACTTAGATTTAGATGATACTTAACTGTCTTTATTTCCTATTCCATCAACAATGTATCAATTCTTCATAGCACCTTTCTTTGTTTTGCTTTTCATTTCCCTTTCAAGGTCAAATTCGCTTAATTTTCCACCATTCCACTTCAGCCCTGTATTTTTTAACTTTAAAACATTACTTGCTGATAAGTGTCAAGCTCCTTCCAAGTTGTCTGTTTAGTTTGCAATGGAAACCATTCCTAGAATGAAAATTATGTGTGATTTAAACCTTGTATTTGAATAATTGCTGAGCCTTGTACACATTTTTGACCTGTAGTCCTCCTGACTTCATAGAACACTTTTTAATTTAGCAGGTTAAGATGTGGACTTTAGTCTCCTAAATTCTAGTCCTACAATCCACAGCAACACTTTGTCAGTTTAGTAACCAGTGTCTGCATATGTTTCCCATAATTTAGCAAGTTTGTTTTGACAAAAATCAGGGCACTGTCTAATCTCTTGGTTGGAGATCAAGGGGTATAGATGAAATTCCTTTTTTACCCCAAGATCTTTCTTGTAAAGAAGCGATGTATATATTGCACCATTGGAATGCACATCTCCATGATAGTTTCACATTCTTTAAAATAACCTCTATGCATCTCACTTTTTTTCTCACCCCAAAACACCCTCTGGTTTCCCATCTGAAGCTATTTCAGATTTACAGGTTGCACACTGAACATTTCATTCTGTACTGTGGGATACTTCTCTAAGGCAGGACAACTTGACAGACTTAACTTTTCACAGTTTTTTACATTATATATGTGAGATGTTCATGCTGTTCTCTGCTCGTTTTCTTTGTCTTCAAGTGGGAGGGATCTTATCCTTCCTCTTATTTCGGGCAGACTGGCTCAAGACACCTGCTGTCAGAATAAGTGACAAACACTGTGCTTTGTCTGTCTCTGGAGATTATTTGTCTCTTATTTCCTCATTTTCCTTAATCTAAATGGAAAGTCAGTTGTCCTGATAAAACACAGTATGCTGTGTTTATGGAAAGAGCAGCAGTCACACACAGAATGTGTAAAAATAATTTAGGCCAAAGGAGTAGCTACAAAGCGTGGGAAACAAAATAGGACCTCATATTGACCAAGATGAGGAAGAGGGATGTTGCGTAGAAGCAAAGGACAGTTTAGGGAGACTTATACTGACATTTCTGTAAAACTATTTGCAATGGGGTTTTTAGTATATTCGTACAATTAAGAATATTGATGTTAACTAAGATTAATTAAAAAAAATTAGTATTATTGCTGTTTCCTGCTTCTTGAACTAAGGGAATTCAGAGCCAGCTCCGGTGTGTTCTCATTCAGAGGACTAGCAGGGACCCTTGTGTTTTAGATCTCAGTTAAATATGCATACACAGTGTGCGTGCATTAACATCACGTTAGATCCAAAATCCTAAAAATTCTTTTGGTTGTGGGTCCTGTGGAGGCAAAAGAGTGACTCTTTCCATCACTAATAGAACTCAGCCCTGGTTAATTTGTTTTCAGAGTGCTGGTAGCAGCACTAATTGCTGCCTTTTTCACCGTCCAGGATGATGCATATCTGGAGATATCTTGTACCAGCTGAAGTAATTCTAGGTCTTGAAAGTGACAAAAGGATTGGTTTAGAGAGGCAAAGCTGCAAAAGACTCCAAAGCACGTTGTGGTGTAAATATCTTGCAGACATTTAGCTGGTCATCAATTTTGAAAACAGATGGAGTTCACCTTAATGCTGCATTGACATCAGATTAGCCATGAAGGAGTGGAAAGCTGTCTCATATGATAAAGCTATTTGTGCACATCAAGTCATCATGTGCCACTGTTTCCACAACAGCATCCGTGTAAACTTTGGCCCATGAAAATCCTCTTAATTCATGTTGGAGAAATTTGCTCCTGTCTTTAGAAAATTTGTTGATAAAACATCAATTTTATAAAATGTGTTAAGTAGTACCCGAAGTCAGGGCTTTATTTTAGATGACATTGTTAATGTGATAGTTGAAAAAAAAATATTTTTAAAGAACAAAATTTAAATGTTAAGTAGGTCCTTTTATGACCTAAAAATTTGCATACTTGACCTTCCACATGCTTTTAAAATGCTGACTGAATGCAAAAATATCTGAAAACCATCTCAAGACAACTATTTTATGTTTATTTACATTTTCAACTTCATGTTCTGAAAGAAACTTAAATAATCAAGGGGATTAAAGTCAAGAATATGAACACACATGCCATTAGTGTTTGACATCTACATTTTCTAAATATTCTGAGCACTTAAAAAAAAGAATGGAATTTAATTGACTTTGGGTACATTTTTACTAAAAGCTGAAAAGGTATTTTATTGCCTTGCAAACTATATTTCTGGTGTGCCACTTATTTTGATGAAACATAGTTGAAATAAAATATAGCAATATTCTGGCCAGAATGTGTTATATACCACAAAAAGCAGACGTTATAAGGCAAAAATCAGAAAGGAGGAAGGAACTAGGTATTTTAGAGGAAGAGAGAGAAATTCAGTTCCCTGACCCAAGTAGAGGGATGAGAGGTAGAGACTTGGAGACAGAAGTAGAAGTGGCTTGGATTTAGACGGCAAGATATTATAACGAGGGATAAGAAAACAGAAAATTTGCTGAAAAGAATGAATGTATAAGTAAGGGAAGATTCATATGGTCAACATGGCAAGAAGAGGTTATCAAGATATTGAATAGGGCAGCCTACACAAAACAGAACCTCATTGCCTCTTGAGGACAAGCATGCTGCATATCCAAACAGTTGGTCATCATGAGTGTCCTCTGCAGGCTTCACATTTGCCTTGAAGGGGTCCACAAAAGACAGATGTGTGAATTATTTTCAGTCAATTTATTGTAAAAATAAGAGGGGCTTTAGTGAATGCATTTTGATGTGGTGGCTAAACAGATCTACTGGACCAGCAAAACCAGCCTCTGTGTATCGAACATGTAGTTGAATGTACATTTCATCAGAGAGTAATCCAGGGAATGATGCTGAAAAATCTATTGTATATAAACATTGGGTTAGCAAAAAAACCTTCAGTAACTTGGCTCCAAAATCTGAATTCTTCACCAGCTTTTAAAGAGCTGTGTCTATCAATATCTATTATTACTGTGTGTCGTTATTTAATGTTCTGAATAAATAAAGGCTTTTTTAGCTGTATGGGCATTGAACGTTGCTAGGCAGAACTTTTTTATCTAGCAACAAATCAATGTTCTGAAAAACAAAAAGGGAGAAGAAGAATGGGTTTCAAACAAATCATAGGTCTGTGTTTCATATGGAAACATTTTTGGTCAGAAAAAGGATTTTTTTAATTTATTTTTTACTGTTTTGCTTTAGCATTTTTCAAACAAATGGTTTTGGTTGGCCTCAGAACAAAAAAATATCATTATTCACGCAACTCTGTGTGCAGCTGTCATCAAATATCCTTTATTTGACAGTGCATATTCCCCATTAGTCAGTCATCCTATGAATGCCCCAGCTTTATTCACACAGCAATAACTCCAAGCACCAATCAACAATTCCTGGCAAAGTCTAGCTCCATTTGGCAAATGATGACCTGAAGTCAGCATGATTCATACTTTTGTGCCCACATAGTTCTACAAAAGTAACACATAACACCCAGAGAAAAGCTTCGATATCATGAGGAGATCCTCAGCAATATATCAGCAACAGTGGTGGCAACAAACAAAGAAAGGAACTTTTTCTCTGATTCCTATGAGTTTAACGATGATCTGTGACTGGATGGAGATGGAAAATTCCAGTCTTAGTTTTGTAAGTTTTCTTAAAACTGCTTTCATTTCTTCTTAGAAAACTGACTCTTTTAGCAGAACTCTCTTAGCAGTGATTTAGGGCTGCAGGAGTGATCACAAAAGTGTTCCACGTTTGAAAGGTTTAACAATTACAAAATAACAATATCAAGAAAATGTTGTACTAGTCTTTTTGAAAATACAATATCTATTTATTCTTTGCAATAAAATCACCAAAAAAAATCCTGAAATCTATTTTAAAATAGTGTATACAGTCAGTTCTATTAATTTCTTTATTTTGGGCTCATCACTGCAGTCCAAAATTTCAACACTCTGATGACTCATTCATATTTGATATAGACCATTTTACCTTACTGTGGTACCAATTCAGAAGACACGAGAAACACAATGGAATTTGTACATAAACAGGCAGCTTTGGTAATAATATCAACAAAAATCAAAATATGAGCAGCCTATAGATTTAGTTATGCTTTTCTTATGAGTAAATCAAAATATGCAGAAGGGTGTTACCAAACGAATTTGCAATATCATTACTGTAAGAATCATAATTTCTCCATAAATACAGAACCTTTCTTTTACCCTGAGATAGGAGAGAGCAATTGAACAATTGAGATAATACACTTGATTTATATCAGTGGGATGAGGTAAATCCATAAATATGGGTTCTATCACGATAAATAATGGCTTACCTACAGTTACCGCATTAGAATCCATGATTCTAATATAATCTTCAATTTTAATATTTTTATATAGAAGGTTCGGTACTGAATCACAACTCATTTGTTGGCAGCAGTGACTGCTGCACACAAACTTGTTGAAAACTGCCTTTAACTGCAAACACCCTGTGCCAGTTTTGGCCAGAATCTAGCAATATATCCTCTGGGAGAAAGGCAAGTCACGACTACCCTTCCCCCCCCCACCAGGTTCGGGAAAGGAATCCCTCGAAGGAAAGTGAAAGAGATAAAACCTATTTATTAACAAACACACAGGAAAGAAACAATACTAAATAGCAAAACCCCTCACTATAACAAGAAAACCTGGGAAGAAATTAGAGTCCTCTTGTAGGTATGGTCCCTCCTTCTCGGAGCTGGCGTGGGGGGTGGCCTTAGGCCCCCTCCGGGCCTGAAGAGAAGTTCTCCTGATGTGTTCTGATGTTGTTGAAACAGTCCCAAAGAGAAAAAAAGAAATAAAAAAACCTCACCAAAGTCCTAGGAAACACACCGGAGGAAAAAAGAAAAAAAAACCCAAAAACTGGCTGAAGAGACAGGCAGGGTGCTCCCCCCGTGCTCCTGCAGCCGCTGGAGAATGCAGAGCCGTCTCTATCTCTGTATCCTTGGGAACTTGCTTTGAAAAGTTCATTTAGTTTTTTTTTTTTCCTCTCCCCTGTCAAGCTCAGTTTAAAGGCACAAAATTAAGTTTTTTGGCATAGAGCCGTGATAGGGGATACACATCATAGAGTCACCCCAAGACACACCCCTAAATTATAATTGTATATTTATTGTGGCCATTCTCTTTTTAACACTTTCATATATAGCGAAAAATGGAAAAAAACACTTAAAGAACTGAGACCTTATTCCCGCTGCTTCCAATTTTAAGGGCAGAAGCACTTACTGAAATATTTATGAAGCATGTGCTATTGATCAGAGGCTCAAATAAGGGTTCAACACCCAGATGTTTAAGGCACCAGATACAGTTACAGTCTGTTCCAAAAGTCTAGCCATTTGAAACCATTTTGCATAATAATTTGTCAAAAACTTACTGTGCCATCCTTTATTCTGCAGCTACCCTTCACAGAAGTTCAAGATAACCTATTTCATGTGTAAGAATTCTTGACTGTCCCCTGATATTTTAGCACTTGGAGGAGCTGCTTATGGTGACAAACACCTCTTTAAATCCTTTAACACTGTCATACCAAACTTCAGAATAAAAGTGCAACAAATGATATCAGGAAACAACTCCCATCAGATTCCCAAGGCTTTGTATAGCCATGGTGGTATTGCAATTACATGGTAGGATAGTTCTCTGCATTCACAGCTGCAGCTTTATCTTTGCAGATATATGAGAGATTCATACAGATAAAAAAGAAACATGCAGATAGTAAACTGGTGAGGTTCAGCTGTGTTTTATTATATATTTTAGACTTTGACTATTACCACATCACCTTTGGTATGTGTTTATTTTCAATAAAATGAAAAAAAAGTTATTTTTGGTTTCATATTTTATTAAATTTTTATCAGATCTGCCCTTTAATGGCACTCTTTCTCCCCATAAAATCCTGAAGAAATTAAAACTCTACTGATGATAAACAAATGAAAATACTTAAAAGAAAGCTAATGCTTAGAGATAATGCAGATTTATTCAATATTTCTACAGTTAGGACTATAGGAATTTAAGTAGAATTTTCAATCTCACTAGAGTATAATTTATGGTCTTTAATTAACATTCTTCCTACCATGACTTTATTATAAAGCAAAATGCAAAGGAGCATCAGAAGAACTCTCGCTCAGCAAAATGATGCCAACTCTCAATTAATGCTTTAGAGTGAAATATCACTAATTATTCTTAGTAGTCATTAAATGTTTTTTGCACAGATAGAGGCAATTTGTACTTGGACTGCCTTCACAAAGATGGCTGTCATTATTCAGTTAAATAAACACCTTATACAGCAGCAAAGGTCTAATTTTTAACCATCAGTCCTTGAGATATTTGCTGAGGCAGATGTCTGACAGTAACTATAACTGTGATGCACAGACAGGGATAGTGCTAGACTTCAAAATACCACACCCACGATTCCTCATTATTTTTTCAGCAAGAGGAGTCTTCAGGACAAAATATTGAAACAGAAAAGTATCCAATTCTTTCAGTGGGATGAGGAAAAGATCAGATAGCTTTGAATTAACTTGTATTATGTTTGTTTCTCGAACGCCCAAGTTCACCTGTAGAAGGACTCTACTTTCCAGGCTACCCTGGGGAATTCATGCAGCTGTCCCTGAAGTTCTAACACAAGCCTATTTGCTCAGTCTAACTTTGCTGTCACCACCATCTGCTGACAAGACAAACTCTGTAATAGCCCATCACACCTCAACTTAGTGATAGATCAAATATCCAAACTAAACCACTGAGACTCATCAAGCACAGGCGACAGCTGCTGACTTGGTACAAAGCAGCTCAACCCTATTAAAAGTGAAGGAGCCACATTGTTTTATTCTATCTCAAGAATTTGCCAGAATGTGTTTTATACTTCAGTTCCTCATAAAGAGCTAGCTGTGATAGCAGAAGTCTTTGCTTATATAAAATAAATAACATGATTTTATTACCTCAGTTCCAGACAACATTAACTGTATCTCTTGACCACTCCAAAGCCCGAAGAAGTATCTAGTAAAATAGTTCTTTAATGTATCTCATTCTCAGTTTATATACAAAAAATAAAGATGAATGCTTGCTGTCTCTTTTCCCTGAAGTATTGTATATGGCTGGATGGAAAACAAGGTTTCCATCTTATGATAAATGTCAGAGTTCTGGCATTTGTTTTCAGTTCCTGATGTGAACAAAACAGGCTTTCAAGAGTTTTGGGAGAGATGGCCAATTTCAGAGGAGCTGATACTCATAGCATGCATGTAATTTTAGTTTCAATTTTGTGCCTGGGGGATAAGGGGCATAATGCTTTATATTCTGCCCTAAGTGAAAGCACTTAGCAACAACTTTCTCCAGGGCAATTCTTCTGTGTACTTTTGCTCACAAAATCTATCCATGGGCCAAGAAATCTTTTCAGACAGACTTTAGTCGACATCAGGATAACTTTGTGAAATGTGTTAGTGTGAAGGAATTTGGGTTTTTACAACATTTGTTTTAAAAAGTGTATTTCACCTCAACCACCAATTCTTAGCCCTAATAGTGGTAGAGTCCCAGCTCCCACTTAGGCCCAGCCTGACACAGGTGGCTTCAGGGACAGGTGATGGTGCCAGGGACCTGAAACAGTATTCCTCAGAGAACAGGGATTCCCATTTCTCAACTCCAACTGGAACAGCACCTATGCCTGCTGTCGGACTACCATCAGGCTCAGAACCTGAAATTATTAACGGCTAAAAGAAAGGGAACAGGCTAGATGCTGTCTCCATTAGGGATTCAGGTACTGGTACAGTAAGACTCCTTATTTGCATAACATTGTCTTAAACAATGTAGTAACAACAAAATAAAGTTGGTTGGTAAGTAATTTTGTGTCACTGAATCACCTTTGCATCTGTGACAAAAAATTCAGGCTTTTTGAGAAACCTGGAAACAGCTCAAATTGTGATGTCCCAAGGGAGCATTTGAGAATCAAACTTACCCTGGGTTTCTCCAGAAATTTAAAGTTTTCCAGTTTTAAAGTGATTATTTTTGGCAGGAGTATCCAGTTGCCAACAGGTAATATACATTTTCCCCATAAACCATAATACATGCAAAACTTTTAAAAGAAATTATCAGTCTGATTATATACATCACTTAAAAAAGTATCTTCCACAGATATTTAAACTTCAATTATTTACATTAAAAAAACAAACCAAAACAAACCCAAACCAAAAAACTACAAATATATAAAAATGATTATGGAAAAGTCAACACCCAGACTATTGGTGGTATTTTAGTCTTTGGCTAAGAATTTGTGGGAGGCTTCAAACAGATATTTATTTATCCTTATGGATCTCAGTGAGAAGGCAAGAATGACAGTGAGGGCTTTAATGACAAAATTTAGGTGACACTAAATATCTTGCAGCAGATTTACCCTAGGTGTATTCCACTAACATTTTGATCAGCCAATAGTGGGATAAGCTCTGTGGAAAATATTTTAACCTTGCACATGGGAACTGATTAGTTGATATACTGAGCCCTTTCTATCAGTAATGTGACAGTATGATTTTAACTCAGTATATGAAGCAACCTTGGCAAACTGTGACAAGTGTCAGATACATCTTTACTGGATCTTTGTTTCTGCTTAAATCTTGAAAAAAAATTGCTGTGCAACCTGACTCTTCTGAATTTCCCAAAAGGACAAAATACATCCATTTAGCATCCCTCAGTTACGGGTTTCCAGGTTCCTGGAGTAGTTGGGAATAAAAGGCTTCTTTTTTGCACCTCCTGTGGACAGGTCGGAGTGCAAAGGAAGGAAACAACATTCATCAGCAATTTAGTCCTGGAGGGGGGATAAACTGCATTAGAGAAAAAGAATTGACAACTAACTCACCAAAGAGTAGAGCACATGTCTGTTTCTACTGCTGCTACTTTACAAGTTGACCTTCACCCCAGGCCTTTTTGCAGCAGCAGGTTTGACAGATGAGCGATAATGAGAGTCCAGATAGTGCACAGAACAGACTGCTGCTTGAGCTGCACAAAAGCCAGTCATCACAGAGCACTTGCCTGGCAACTCTCAAAGGATGTTGCACTTTCAGTCCTTTGATCATCTCTTTTTTTAAACAGAGCAAGCAGAGTAAGGCTGGGACAATTTCAAAAGCATAAGCTGTGGTCTGCTTCGCTCTTCCCTTTTTCCTCACTCCTCTTTCCTCACTATTGCTCTTTGCGAGGCAGACTGCATATATTAAACTTTGATAAATGACAAATAAATCCTGCTGTTCAAAGAATGACTGTGGAGTTAAGTTCACTTCCACAGCCATATCTAACTGTCTGTCAGATAATTTTTCAACAAAAAATTCATAAGAAGTTTTATACAACTACATACGTATGTACACACCAGCACACTAAAGACACACACACCTAATTAGACAGAAGACATTACTGTAATATGCCTCGAGTTTATTTTCTCCCGCTGTAGAGATTTGACCCTTCTGTCACCTTTCTAATATTTAAAGATCCACACCACACTCTCACATCTCAGAGAGGAAATATTCATGTTGCACATGACTGCTTTGCTTTCTTTGGCCGACTGAACATATTCATTTATCTTTTCCAAAAGGTGGCATCATTTTAGTACTGGATTCACTCTATGTAGTAGTTTACATTTTGAAGCAGTGTGCAAACTTTAATCCTCACAGTGTCCTCACGAGAACTGAGAGAGAATGTTATCTCTGGTTTTCAGACAGGGAAGCAGAGCTTTAATTCCCACTCCAATGAAGCTGTAGTAGCTCAGTAAATTATTGCCCACTGGTTGATGTATGGTAATAATGTGAGCCCTCTTGAGCCCCTCTTATAATTACTTAAATCTCAGTAAAAGAGATCTAAATCAATGTACTGTTACTTTAGATACGGCAAAAACAAGAATACAGTACCTGCATGCAGCTGCAGACATCCAGCTGCCATTGTGTGATCCCATGCACACATATTTGAGGAATGAAGTATGCAAACAGTTTTCAACAGCAGTATCCAGCTGTCTAGCTCAACTCACTGCTGGGAAAAGTCCATCCTAAACTGCTGGACTTTGCATTGGAAATGCTGATCATCTGTGTCCTTCATGTCTATTTTGCTGCAAGTAAGCTCTTGAAGAGACATGGCAACAAAATTTTGTAGGCTTCAAGTATTCTAAGCCACTGCAGCAATTTGAACCTTTAATAGATACCAAGTGACACAGCTTTTTTCAGTACTATAAAAATAATTATTAATAAAGAGAGAGTCAGAGATAATGTCTTAATTTATTATTTCATTGCAAAACATCTACAGGAGTTTTATATGATTCAAGGCTTGATGAAGCAACAAAGGGCATGATTTCTAGTTTTCTAGTTGTCTGCAAGTAAATGAGTAAAATTTTCAAAAGTATAACTGAGAATTCTTCTCTACCACTTTTTCTTATTTTTTTTCTGTGAAGAGGAAAATAAATCCTCTCCATGAAATTATTTTGTAACTTACACAGCTACTTTAAAGTAGCTGGTAAAAAGCTGGACAGTTTTATTTCTGGAAATGACAACAAAGATACAAATTTGACCTTCTAAATAGTGATTTGTTACAAAAAGAAAAGAAAGTGACTTTACAGAATTTTGTATACAAAAACGTATTTTTATATTGTAGCCTCTTCAGGCTGTGGGCCTATCCATACATCATATTCACAGTAAGGCATTGCCATCACAGCTCATATATGATATATAAAAACAGTAGAGAGTGATCAAATGAGGCAGAGTAGTATAATGATTATATCTTACAAATACACACTAAAACTAAAAAGAAAGCAAGTACTGTGAATTGTTGGAATAAGTGAAAAGAAGGTGAGGAAATGTACCATGAGTGCATCTGCAAAAATGTTTATTGGAGTATAAAGGACAGAATGAGATTTAAATTCTGACTTGCAGAGAAATGTGAAACAAACTGATCTGTATTTGTAAACATGCAAAACACACAGAGAGGATAGAATGCAGTGCATATATTTCACAGTCTAATAAATAAAGACATAGGGGAGCCAGGCACTGCTTTGCCATAAAAGACGCTGAGGATGGATGTCATAAGGCATTTGTAGAACACCATGTAAGAGGCAGAACATTTTTATACAACTGAAAATTAAACGCCATCTAAAAGGACAGGACAGCCCTACAGCAAATTGACCCTTAGACAACTGCTACCAAAACATTGCAGTTGATGAAATCAAGCCAACATTAGAGTCAGCAAAGCAGCCAGACATAGAACTCACCAGAACCACGTCTTTTTTTTCTGTTGTTTTCTTTTTGTCAAGGTTACTGTCAAGGAAATATATGCAGTATAAATAGGCAATGAACAGATTATAATTTTATGAAAGAGAATCAGTTGTAAACAGGAGGGACTGTGATGGAACATACCAGGACATTAAAGACACATACACATGCATTAAAGTAGCAGGGAAAAGTTTCAAATAAATTGTATAAGCATTCAAGTAAGATCCTTGGTATGATTTAAAATAGTGAGAATGTTATTTTTTTGGGTTTTGTGCTGTTGCATTGTGATTTGCTTGGGATTTTTTTCAGCAATCAACAGAGATAAAGGATAAGATAAAATCTAAATTTACAGAAAATAGATTGTGCAAGATATCCAATAATTTTCTGGGATTTTTTTACAAAATTACTGTTTCTTTTAATCTAGATCAGGAATTGGGATAAATATTATGTATTTGGATTTCATTAAGATGTTTTGAATAGGTCCATATTAGAAGTTATTGGTTCATATAGACAAGATGAGACTTTTCTTTAAAACTGCTTAGTATGAAATAACCTACTTATTGGTCTTTCAGGAATGACCTGTACACAAAGGAGTAGCAAGTAGTACAGAAATAGCATGATATGAAAGAGAATTAGGGTGTCATAGGAGGCAGAAAGAAAATTCTTCACGAGAAGTATTAGAGAAGGAAAGAATAAGGATAAAAATTTGCAAATGCAGGAATTTAACAATTAAGCATTTTGGTTAAAAGCAGAGTCCATCTGTTGGAAGAGGCACAAGAGGAAATCCTGTCATACTTGTCAGTATCATATGTCTGCAAAAGAACCTAAACCAAGTGTGATTCTGAAATTAATCAAACTCATGTTTAAGGTGACTCTGTGGTAGACAGATTGAAAATTTAATACCATTTGAGAGGGCAGTGAGATAATTCAGAATTCTGAATATAAACTTTGGTCATCCATGAAGACAATCTTTGTTGCTTCATTCATTAAACAGGTTAAAGGGGTAAAGAATTTTAATACACTCTTTGGCAGATTCTGGAACCAATTATATAAGGGAACATTAAAGATATTTATATATTCATGAGTTCAAAGAAGCATATGTTTGCTTTCCATGTAAAGCATAGTGGGTGGATGTGAGTCAACTTCAGTCAGATGATCTGGTCAACTTTAATTCCCCCTGTGTTTACTAACACAGATTTCAAGTTTCTGACTGCATATTGCTCTTTCCACAGAACTCCTGCTTCATTCAGGGCACACAGTAAATAGTGGCACTGAATGAGCAATTACAGCATTAAAAATGGTTTCTATCCTCAGTGAAGATGCATTACCATGTATTATTTACAGCTCATCCTTTGAGCTTCTTCACTAAATACAAAACTATTCACTTAGACCTAGGGCTCTCCACTGTATATTAATTCAAAGGAATATTCCACAAAGATCATTCAATTATTTTTTTATAAGACCTTATCAATGAATTTAATGTATTTCAGAGGCTAAGTTGCAAGAAAGTAAGAAACTCCTATAAAGTATTTAAGAAAATGCTAGAGTTTGCATCCAGATCCCAAAATACTACCAGAACCACAAAACTTCCAGCTTTGTGGATTACGCATCCCAGATTTCTAAAAAGAAAGCAATAGTCCTCTGTCTAATGACCTCAGTAATTACAAGTCCATGATTCATTCCTTACCACAGTCTCCATTCTTCTTGAAGGAGCTACAACTCCTGTGAAACATTACCGAGTGATTACGTGATAAAGAACTACAATACATACACAGAAGATGGTTGTAGAAAAAAAAAATGAACCAACAATCTTGTTCTACCATTTCCTAACTTGATTATTTCCTATAGAAATGCAATAATCACAAAATATAATTTATCTGAATCTTAACTGGAATTCAGGTAAGCATTTTTTGCCTTCCCAGAAGGAATTTTTTTGCTTTTCCTGAAAGGTAAATTTCCCTCCAGAATGGTTTTATATTAGCATTGCATTTATTTTGTTACTGATGGCTACCTTCAAGTGTGAGCAAATTATTTGAATTCAAAGAAATGACTGGGCAACACATCCAACAGAATATGCATTAAGAGTATTTTGTCACTTGCTAACACTCAAAGTCTCTACTGAACCTTGGAGGTCAAAACTCATTTCCATGGGCAAACTAGCAGAGGCCTGAGTATTAAGGATCACTAAGGTTTAGACCTACATAATCTTATTTGTAAAGGCACCAAATTCAGATACAATATTTTTTCCAGATATATCCAATTAACATTCAGCACGAATGGTGGATAAATTGGGTCAATTTATATTTTATATCAAATCTGTTTCTCTGTGTATAATTGGCTGTACTATTCAGTTTTTTCCCCAAAACCTGTGTGTGTGGTTTTGATGGAAAATGTAAGGATTTTATCTGTGGAATGAATTAATATAGGAGATCTTCATATTTGGATGCCACAATACAATGCATCAACTGGGTAATTTTTAGATTTAGTTTTCAATTGGTGTTCATTCAAAAAATACTGATATTTTATATTGATGGATAGAGAAAAACATAATAATGCCTTTATAAAGGAGTTGAGAGACAAAATTTTATGAAATGGAAGCCACTCATAGGCATTAGTGCTTTTTTGTGAAATTTTCACAACCCAGGAAGTGTTTGCATCGTATGAATAATTTATAGAAATATTGTCCACTGAGAAATGTCATACTTTGCGTGTTTTGGTACAGCTAGGAAAAGGCATCCATCCACATGTTCATTACCTTCACTGAAATTGTCTGAGTGATTCTCCAGATGCCTAGATTTGTTTCATCACTAAACAGTTCAAATGCCCTAAGGATGTCTGGAAACAGCAGGATAGATGTGTAACAGAGCTTATCATGTAGAAAAATGAGCTATTTTGACATCCTTGTGTTCAGAGAGGGCATCCCTTCTACTGAGAAAAAGCACTTGTTCAGGTAGAATGAATTAGCTGCTATTGCAAGCACAGTAGCCCCAGGAATTTGTCTGGGGACAATGGCATCGATAAATGCAGATTTAACTGATGTGGTTTTTGGACTGGGTTGAACTCCTCTTACAGACCAACACACAGGGAGACACTTGTCCACTCCCATCAACTCTGTTCCTCCTTTCCTTCTCCTTACATATCACTGGTGATTTCCAGATTTCAGTTAAGATCTAGCTAAATTTTGGAAGGAAACAAGAGGCACCTTACATTCTCTGGCTGCTTCCCAGCTCTTAACCTCACTATTATTTTCCTCCTCTTACTTCTGCATATCCCTAGTGTAATCCCATTATATCTTTTCTTGCCATTTCTCTCAAAACTCAAGTCATACACACACTTTTTTAAAAGAATGATCCTTTCCTTGAACTAACTTTAAGAAATCAGCCTAATAAAAAGTCTACAGAGAATTCAAGAAGAAAAATAGCAATCTCAAACTACTGAACAATGAATTGCTTTTTCAGGGAAAGATGTTGTTGGTCTCATAGTCATTACCATTTTTAAAGACAATAAAATTGCAATTAAAAATTGCAAATAAATACTATGCAGTAGTGGAAAATGGAATTGAAAAATACATTACATAATTTTAATAAACTAATAGAAATAAAAGGAATAATAGGTACTAGTAAAGTGAAAGACAAAATTTAAGGGACTATAAATGCAGTTTTTGTCTCTTCATTCTGAAGAGAGGGGACTTGAAAAGCAGAGAGGAGTAATTCAAATTACTGGAATATAATTAAAAATTCAATGACTCAGGCTGCAGTGTCTGATTGAAGGTGAGAAATTATTAAACAAAAAGTTTAGAAGTTTAGTAAAAGCAGTTCACTTTGAAATTGCCCAATCTTTTTTGCTATATTCTAAGAGGGTAAAATAGAAAATTGATTATTCTTCCACTGAAGTCATACAGCTTCAGGATGAAAATCAAAACCTAAATTACATTAGAGAGAGCAAAAACATTTAAGAAAATTATTTTCATGGAAAACTTTGACCAAGGTGAGAGTGTTATAAATTCAAATACAGCAGCATTCCACTGTGGTTAAACTGGTTTTATAGTTAATGGAAGAGTATTTTCTGTGGGAAATTCAGGATTTACCTAGGTCAGTACAATTCTGCAATTAAATTATCTCTTGTCATTAAGTAAGCCAATACCTTTGTTGTTTGTAATGACAATCCCTGAAATCACAGACTAATTTTCTGGATTAGGGTTTTTTCCTTTCAAATCTGTGTAGTAATAAGTATATCCCTTAATACTCTGCAGCATTAATATCTTCCTACAAGTATTTGCAAAGACTGAGGTTGATTTAACATAGAAAATTGTACATACCTTAATTTATCTAAGGTACAAAGGAGTTGACTTCTTCCTTCACAGTAAAGGCACCTTGCTGTAAAAGTCTTGGAAGTACTTTTGGCCATCTGCATTACATTGTAACACTGCTTTACAATCTTCTTTTAGGAACTGAAGGGGAAGAAATTGCTTGGTTCTGCTTAGCACATTGTTTTCATGCTTAGGCAATTTGATATATACATTAAATTTTGTGTCATGAAATGCAGTTATTTAAAATCTCATTAGAAATACTTTGATGTTTCAGCAACAAATTTAGCAATATAGGGTTGTATCAATAAATATTAATTTTAACAGGGAAAAATAGACTTGAGATTCTAACTGGCCCTTGCAAGTAGAAATATGGGCTAAACAGCTTATAGAAAATCAGTGCTGCAAAATTGATCTTTAAAGTCACAGGACTATTTCTAGACATCATGGTCTCATTTTGCAGACAAAACCTAACTAGGCTTCAAACTTGAGGCTTCAAAGAACAAAAATCATTCCATGAAGTTGTGTTCCTCAAACTAAGTTTTGGCTTAGAAAATGTCCAGGTTCAGCTGCCAAGCTGTGATCTATCATTTCCTTTAACCAGGCTTATTTTCTGGGTTTCTGTCTCTGAAACAGATTGATGTCTGCTCAACACTGTTATTTACCTGATCTCCTGTGTTTCTAAGATTTCAGTATCCTCTGACATATGTCAGGCTACATTTGGCTAGGCACATCTCACAACAAACAGCAAAAAGGGACATGAGATACTTCTCAAACCACGGACGCTCAGGAGGGGTCTACAGTGCATCTTTGCTCAGTCAACTTCAGTCTGTGGAGGGAGGAGAAGGGTGGGGGAAATTATTTAGTTTCATTTGCATTGA
The DNA here is from genome assembly GCA_026261815.1 of Monarcha castaneiventris obscurior. Lineage (NCBI taxonomy): Eukaryota > Metazoa > Chordata > Aves > Passeriformes > Monarchidae > Monarcha > Monarcha castaneiventris. The sequence continues at coordinate 22,635,455 of JAMPIT010000379.1, read as the reverse complement.
AGTAAGTGGGAAGCAGTGTTGGAAAGCCAGATATGGTGTAAGTATTTGAATCACAAGTGGTTTGTGTAATCATGCTTCTTTTCCTCCAGACTAGAGGTTGCATGCTAACCTAGTCAACCGATGGATTTGGCAGAGATGTGCGTGCTACTGGCATTACATCTCAGCAGTTGTTTCTGAGTGTTCTTTGCAGTCCATTGTCTAGACTAGAAGATGTTGCATCTCAGCCTGAGGGGACACCAAAATAAGCACAAGAAGGTCTGATCATTGCATAAAAATTATGGAATTAAAGTCAGAATTCAGAGTACATCTGATCAACATGGATCTAGATTAGATCATTGCCTTGGGGAAACTGTCACCCTTCACTGCTGCAGCTTGACATGTTTCAGCTCACAGTCTTATAACTTTATTTATGACAGTTCATTGCTGCTTATCCCTGTCCAAAATACATATGTGGTGTTTGTGGACAAATTATTGGCATGCAAAATCCCAAAGAGGTCTTTGTTCCTGAATTAACCATGAGGAGACCTTTTGTGTGGTGCCTTTCCTTTTGCTTGTCCATGCAGCCTCACTCAGCTGTCCAAGAGAATTCACAGTTAGATACTGCAGAGTTCACACCCCCAACGTAGACTAAATTTTAACAAAATCTGCACATTACCACATTAACCAAAGTGCACACAAAGACTGGCACTTCCACTGATTGCCTTGAGTTGACAAGAAGTATTGTCAGAAACTCCTGCCCTTTAGGCTTGTCTCCACCTGGATCTCCAGCAAGGCTCTTCTCTTTTCCAGACAAAAGATGTCAAAAGCATGTTCCTTATATTTCCAGGACTTCAGACCATGTGTTTGAAACATAGAGATTTTATTAAATGATTATGACAGCTTTAATATCTGTGTTCTGAAAATTCATTGAAGACCTGATGTGCAAACCCAATAGAATGTCAGCAAAAGCCAGGCAGAGAGAAATAATTTTCATCATATGGTTGCAAAGAGGCATTTTTTATTTCCATGGGCTATTAAACAGCTGGGATTCAAGTCTGTATAACAAGGAAGGGACATAGCATCAGACAGAACACCTTGCAAAAATGCAGTCTGACTTGAGCCTGCACAGAACTCTCATTTTATAAATTATTTTCTTAATCCTGAAATTGTAAAACAATGCAACTTTTCCTCTTCTCACACAAAACTCATGTCCTTTGGATGAGAAGCAGTACGTTCCATGGGAAAAGAGGTCATAAAAGTCAGGAAATTTTGGAAAATGAGATTATGGGCATTTAGGCTAATTGGTTGCCTTGGCTTATCAGTAAGTTCTTGAGCCATCAATAAAGATTGGTCATCATCTTCTCTAATTAACAAGGGAAGCTTCCAGGCAGGCAACTGATAAAATTAGTTGGGTGGTAAATCTGATGCTCAGAAGCTTTGGGATCTCTAGTTCCCTATTGGGATCTAAAAACAAGGAAAACTGGTGGCACTGTAACTTGGAAATGACTATCAAACCTGTGCCTGGTGGTCAGGCTATGAGGAAATGGGAGTTCAGAGAGGTAAGTTGTTTCCTAAGGAAGTAGATTTTCATTCAGCTAATATTATTGATTTAAATTTTGTTAAATCAGCATTTTCCCCACAACAATCTATTCTGTCAGACAACTTAGAAATAACAGCAAGAACAACTGAGACTCTGTGATTTCAGCTTCAAGTATTTTTCCTGAGGGTCTTGTTAGGGCATCAGAGAAACAAATATTGAACAGGTAAAAAGATGGGTTACTTGGAAACTAATGAGTGGGAGTAGAAATTAAAGTAAAACCCAAAATCTGTGGTGCTCAGATTTTTTTTAGCCTGAAGTCTTATTGATTGACATTGTTGGGGGATGAAGCTGTTGGCAGCACACTGCTTTCCTTTACAGCACAGGAATTCACAGACTTTGTTGGTAGAAAGCAGTTAGGAGACATGAAGAAAAAAAGCAATGTTTTCTGATGGGTGTTTTTCCACACCCCAGCTTTCACTTGCTACAATTCAAAAAAGAGGGTGCACAAGGTTATATGGAAATAAATGTCAGCTTAATTCATATCAAATGGGAACAGGAAGGAAAATGCCCTGCAAGTGAAATACATCCACATTTATAACAAAATATTTAAGAGCACAAAACAAAGAGAGCCCTTGATCTGCAAATGCTGTACTTACAGGTGCTTTATAAAGAAGATTATTTTGCAACAAAATTCTCCTGTGTCAAGATGTTTATGTCTTCAACATGATTTCTTGCAATAATTGGGTATGTTTAGTCAAACAGAAAGGTGAAAGTTAAGCTACATCTTCTGAATCTGTAATTTTTACACAGTGAAAAACTTACCTAAGGAATTTGAGAGTAGAAGACTCAAAGAATTACTACTAGGTTGAAGTAAAATGTTAAATGCTGCTCTTTTTTGAGACACAAAATCTTATGTGGCTGCTCTTATGAGCTGATAGCATATTGTTGCACATCTGAAGTACATCACAGTGGCATGGAAAGCTATCTTTCTGTTTAAATGCCTTTAAACAAACCCCAAAATGTATTTGAAACAAACACTAAAAAAACCCTTGGACAATCCTCAGATATGTGCTGCAGAATTACAGCTCCACTTCAGCACAACAATCCTGTTATTTTGATACATTTTCCACTTTCTTGACTTAAGCTGGATACAGGGAAAGTTTTACAGGAAGCAAGAGAGAAACAAAGCAGGAAGCAAGAGAGACGTGTTATGTCAGAATATTTCTAAGCCACAGTTCTTACTTCTAGTATCAAGAGTTTCCATGTTAAATGCAGGATCAAAGGGTCTCTCTCAAATGAATGTAAATGTTATCACATGGACAAATGCTATAAACTGAGTTCTATCAGTCAATTACAATTTTCTCTGTAAGTCCAGATTCCCACATGTAGGACTAAATATGGATCCCTGGACAGGTTTCTGTGTAGGCAAATTTCCTCAGGTTTCCTTAAGAATGTTCACTCTGGGAATTCTGTACAGGAAGAAGACAAATAAAAAGGCACCATCATTTCGTTTGACCTTCCAAATATAAAGCATCCTAGGCTACACTCGATGAAGAGCTCTTGATTTCCACACACCCCCAAGAAAAGAACACAGCTAATAGACAGATTAGTTCTAAAGCATGCATACTCTGTGTTCAGCACCTGGGACACATGCATCCAGAGCACTTGCAGGCTACCTATTCAAGGTACATCTATTCCACTTATTTGGCTATATCAGATTCCTTGCTTGCATGCAAATACATACATGTTTCTGTCAGAGCAATCCTTGCTGATACTGCATCTTATGGCACCCCATAGTCACCAACTACCTTCTAACTGGCTGAGTAAAGACAGAAATGTTTTGATTGGAAAAGGGTTCTAGTTGAAACTTGTCAGTATCTTGAGACTCAAGCAATTACTAATATATCACTGTGTACTTTAAAACAAACAAAGTACACCGAAATCCCCAAATATGTACTTCCAACATTAATAGATATTCTTATCAGGTTTACAATGTAGGTATTTGATGTAAAATAGCAATGACTGCTGAAAACCTGTCCAGACCATGGATGTTATTTTTTGCTGCCTTTAGAAAGAAACATATGGCAAAAATATCCAACAGAAAAAAGACTTTTCTTTTTTTTTAAAGTTAGGGGGAAAAAATGCCGCGAGACACCCTTCTTTTCTTTTACTCTTTTATTCAGCTTATTTCCTTTTAAAATTTTGCCTTCAGTTAAATTCTCTTCTCTTCAGGTTGAGTCATCTTAATGTCTTTTACTATTTTTTTCCTCCCCTCTTCTTCTCTCCAATGAATTTTTTTTTCCTTCCAGCTTCTTTTTCTCATTCTGTTGTGTTCCTTGAAGAGCAACTCCTACTGTTTCAAGTCTTATCCTTCCTCTTCTCATTTCTCTCCCTCCCTGTGAAAAACTCTGTCATCTATACTACTCATACCATTGTAGACTGAGAAATTGTTGGAACAGGCAACTGCCTTTACCATTTCTTTCATGTTGTCTTAACTTCCCTTATCTGTCCCTAGCTGTGATGGAATGAGAGAACACAAACCAGATCTGAGAAGGGGTAATGAGAAGAAGATGAATCCTGTTCAGCACAGCAGTCACTAAACACTATTGTAGATGAGTGAAGAAATTTCAGAAAAACTCATTGCTTCTTGCCTAACAGTCTTATTTCCACATAAGGTTTCAAGCAGGTCTCTGAGATGGCCTAATAACAGAAACAAAGGATGAAGATTCATTTAGAATATAAAATCTGTGCTACCCCCACTGTTAAATCCAAAGTACTTTGGAACTCATCCTTTCATTGCTGGTTTGCAATTTGCTACTTCTTCTTCAGATGATGCTTGAAAACTTGTTTGTATTCCCAGCTACAGCCACAGTAAAAGTTATTTTGTTTCTCTCTACAAGCCTTGCCCCTGCCATTATCTCACTCCGGTTTTGTTTTGCTATTTCAGACATCCACAGTACAGTTAAGGTTATAAAATCCCTGTAACCTCTTGGACCTCAAAACAGATTTTGAAAATAATAGCTACATGCTAGTGCAGTGAAGGATAACTTAAGCAACCTGGAGGTGTAGTAGCTCTCATTCAGGCGCAGTTCATGCAGTCTGGCTTCCTGAAAGTGCAAGTACAACCTATCTCTGGGTAAAACACACTTTTGGTAATGACCCAGGAGTAAGGGAGACCCCACGAGGGTCTCTTTCAGATATGAAGAATGAGGAGGAAAGGAGCACATGTTAAGGTACATATTAAAACATGACTAATAAAAAAGAAGAATTGTAATTTCAGAAGTGTTAGAGTTCTGGAAGAGAGCTGGGAAGGAAAGCCCGGGTTCAGATACTAGATTTAACTTTTTTGTAGCATATGCTATGACTATTCCTGCAAAAGACGAGACCTCACAACATTAAGAGGCCCTTCTAATAAGCAAAACAAAAGCAGACAAGTAAGGAAAAAATGCAATGGTATAAGAAACACTTTAGTTTGTTTACTCAGTAGCACAGTTTAAAAGGAAAATTGTATAGATTTTAGGCTGATAAAATACAAAAATTACATAAAGATAATAATATTTTATAATTTGAGACTTTATAATTTGTCAGTTCTAACCATTAGCTTTTATAGTTGCAGGATTGCATGTGGTGGTCCTGAATGTTTAGAAGAATAAACTGAAAAACTGCTACAGGAAATAAATTAGGGAAGCTCCTTTTTTAACAAATTAGTTTGTGAAATGTAAATTTGACAAATAGACCATTGTAAGGCTCTTACAATGAACTGGAAAAATCAGGCACATAAAAGACACTTTTTATTTGTAGCTCAAACTGCAGCATCTGCCCAATTATCTTTAGGACCAAACTGAAAGGAATAAAGCATCTCAGAATGCGCAAAAAAACTCAGTAGCTGTGAGATTCATAATGTGTCTCAGCAAACTGTTGGTAGCTATACATATGTCAGGAGTTAATTTTCCTGTCACTCTCAAGAAACTATTTTTATATCATTTACTTTTTCTGCTATTACAGACCCCAAGAATTTCAGTTAAAGATTAGGAATCTCTGCTGGGTGCTGCACACAAAACAAATAGACAGTGTCTGCTTATGGTTTATGAGAAGAAAGTCAAGGATACTGTCAAGGGAAGACAAAGATGCGTTAAACAATAGCATTCAACATGGTAAGTGGTAGGGCAGGGTGCTCTGAAGCATCTTTGTCATCAATAGTTTCTGCAAACCTCTCAGCCATGGCAAATTCAATTCAGGGATGAGAGGAAGGTTACGTGGTACCAGTGTGAGCTCTTTTAAAGCATGAAGGGCACTGTGGGAGAAAGCAGAAAGAGTTGGTTTGAAAATCAAAGAAAAGAGTGGCAGAAGATATTACTGTGGGTAGCACAGACCCAGGAGTGAACCTCTCAGGATCTCAAGCTGGAAGAAGTAGAAATGCTCAAGGTGAAGAAAGATTGTATAAATCTTGAAAACAAAGTCAAGTAATTTCTGATGTAGTAAGGAAGTGGGAACTTTAGGAGGCTGAGAAGGGGGGTCATGTGCTTAGACTAATAGATGAGCAAAAATCTCTACACAACCTTATTCTAGGAAAATCAGTAAAAAGTATGTTGCAAGGGTGTTGCCTGATAACAAAAGGAAAAAACCTTGCAACAGGGTTAAAACGGTAAAATATAAAAGCAATTCCTTAATTAAAGGTTTCAGGTGCACAAAATATGGCATTGCATGCCTGATACAAGGTTTCTATGATTTTTATGAGGTTAATTAATTAGTATATCTAGCCAGTACTTTCAATAGGAAATAAGTTATCCCAGTAACCCACCCCTGGGCCAGCCCTTGGAGCTGGTCCAGGGGCTTTTTGCCCTATTTTCTTGTTATGTCTCCTAAGTTCTCATTGAAAATAAGATATCCTTGTCAGGAATTCTCAAGAATAAGGCTAAACAGAATTTCAAGAATGCATTATTAAGGGTTTGTTAAACTGTGAGAGAGGGCAGGAAAAATACTAGAAGCTACACAAATATATATTAAAAATCTACAAGTCTACAAATATATGAAAAATATACAAAAAGCTAAAAAATCTCTAGGTATCAAGGGGAATGAATAGAAAAGATCTTTCAGTCATTTAAATACAAAATAAACAGACTTTTTAGGGGAAAATTTTCAGTGAAGAAATCGATGGTATCACCTGTTAGATGAATTATGCAGAAAACATCTGCCAGACTTGAACACAACCTGGACATGAGAAACTAGGCACAGTGTCTAGATGACAGGTTACAGAAAGCCAGGAAAATGAAGTTTTTCATAGGGATGGAGAAATAATTCAGCGAAAAAGCTGGACTGCAGAAGAAGATTATGAAGATATCATCATCCATCATTGTTCTACAACTCACATAACAAAAACCTGTGCCAATAAAATAGTGTCCAACTTTGTGAATATATAGCTCAAGTCACCTGAGCCACTTGTAGAAGTTTATTTGGCCTGAACCAAATAAATGTCTTGTAACAAGACAATACTTTGAACATAAATATTTATTTGTAAATAAAATACAATTTAATTTATACCATACAAGCACAAAATGCTGTCTGAAACAAATTCAAACCCAGTTAAGTTTCAAGTTTTTGCTCCCCAGCAACAAAACCTAACAGCCTAAAATTTCTTAAGTGAAATTTTATATTCAAGGCTAAAACACTGCAACCATAGTTGCTGTCTGACCTGAGGTCACCTAAAACAGTCCTTTCAAGTACTTCATGGATGGAATAATCTTAGAGAGCAAAGTTTAATTATATACTTACCAGACGTTTTAACAGATTTCCACTACTTCAAACCAAATTATAAACACACCATTTTAATTCTCAAGGCTGAAAAATATTATCTTTTAAAATCTAACAAATCTTAATTCTGCTGATGAATATGTGGTTGGAATTCCAGTCTATAAGAGCATTTGAGTCTTAAAGACTCCTTTTCAAAATGGGGGAAAATAACCTTTATATCTAAATATATGTATAAATTTAAATATATGTGAAAATTTATATTGCTGTACATACACACACATATGCATCTATATGTGACATAAACATGTATATGACATCTGTATACAGCACAAATATAGCACAAAAATGTCTTATAAGGATAAACTATGTATAAATGAATATATATATATTTCTGTGATTATAGTAATGAAGCATTCTAAAATCACACTTCTTTACTAAACAGTTTAAATAGAGGTTTACATATATATCTATTAAATAAATAAAAAAGAGAGTTATTCACTATTTACTTAATTAAGATTTTGATTTGATCCTAAGTTTACAAAGCACTAAAAGATGCTATGAAAATGAAATCTATATTTGCCCAGTCATGCTGAACAGGACCAGACACATTTAAACATGTATAAAGTTATATTTTATCCTAGGAGATACTGCTTGAAACTGTAAACATAACCAGTCCCTGAATATGGAGTGAGTAGTGAGAAAAATTCTAAGAGACAAAAAGAATCACTCTACACACTCCCAGAAGGAGCCATAATCTGATCTACGTGACAACAGAGTGTGTCTAACTTATAGTGAAGTTTTTTAATAGCCCATATTGTGTTCTGCTTGCATTTCAATACCAAGACATAACCCACAGTAAAAGTCACGAGTGCAAGTTATGGCTGTGCTTGGCCAGTGGGGTTTGCACATCAGATGTGAGAGCAGAGTGAGTCAGAGCTGCCTCTCTCAATGGTTAGAAACAGCCCAGCACCACAGTGCATTTCTTTTTCACTTGTCATTATGTACGGGAAAGAAAAATTGCCAAGTTTCTAGTCTAAGATTCTGACCAGAAAAAAACCGAAAGAATGAAACTACTGTGCGCCAGGTCACTGCTCTGTGGCTGCAGTTCCACATAGTTGGCTGTGATGGTCAGTGCCTATCTGCACTTCTAAAGCATTCCCAGGCCAGATTTTCCTTCCTCCTGCCGTACACAGTGTTATCTGCTGCTGTGAACCCCTTTGTCCCATCACGTGCTGAATTAGTGAGCACAGAGCAGATGTCCTTGCTGGGGTTCTGGGTGGGCTCTCCTCTCTCCATCACATCAGCCACTGGGAAGACCAGGATGCAGTGAGAAGGTTTCTTTTGGGAAATAGAATTTGAAGCAAGTACTTCTGTAACATTTATGTTTGTATCTTGATCTTGCAAGTAAAACAAGTATTTTTAGTCCAGTTTTACAGTGAAGTTGATTGTAATCCTGAGATTCCTTTTGAGAAGGACTTTCAAATCTGCTTTTGGAACTAACTTCTTAAAATTTCCATGCTTGTGTTTGTCTCTTTTTTAAATCCAGATTTCTACCACCTTCACAAAGTATTTGCAAGTAGTAAAAGAGTAACAGTGGCAGAAAGAATAACATCGGAAAAAGTGGTGACATGTTTGCTTTCAGTTTTTTTCACTCAACAGTGGTGAGACATCCTCTGAATTTTAGAGCTTGTCTGTCAGCAAGGCCTGTGAAATAAACTATGATGTTGTATTTTTTTAATGTCTAAATCTCAAAAAAACCCCAAACCCTGAGAAAATTGGAAGACAGAAATGAAACCCGTGCAGATGACCTTTTCTGTATTGTCAGGATCCTGAGTAACCTGGATATCATTAAGTGTAATCCTGCTCTAGTGATGCTCTGTGCATCTCTGTGTCAACGTATGTCAGCAAAGAAAAAGAAAAGACTCTCTTTTTCAAAGTAACCCAAGTTTTAAGTATTTAAGCCTGGACAGTAGAGCCCTAATAGCATACATCTTTAAAATTATTATTTCTACTCTCCACTTACATAAAATATCTATGATAATATTAGAGACAATAAATGAAAAACAGAAGTTTTATTTTGTGGGGTTATTTGAATAAAGTTCAAGAACCATTAATCTGCAATGAGCCTTGTGCTCTGGTACTTGTTGCAGGCTCTTTGTTGTGGAAGAGATGTTAGAGAGTGAAGTGTAAGAGAATGAGGTGTCAGCAGGCTGAGATGTTAAAACGAAACTCCTCCTTGTCTGTATTTAACCGCTAAAATTTAAGAACTCCTGACAGTTAAAAAGGCAAATTCAGATGTCTTATCATTATCTATGAAATCTCACTAGCTCTATTGTTTAAAGGAGAAATTTTAGTAGGCAAAGACATTGGGCAACAAGATTTACTAAAAAATTTAAAATCAAAGAACTACTAGGTCAACTATTTCCTTTAAGAAATGTTTTCTCAGTTACCAAAAAAAAAAAAACCCAAAATCTATCTTTACACCCTGATCTTTTTTTATTTCTTCTTTAAAATTTTGATTTTAAAATAATTTTAAAATATGCAATTTGTAGAAAATTATTTTACTTTTCCTTCAGAAGAACAGCTGTTTACCAAAATTACCTGTGTATTCTACTACCACATTTCAAATGCTAATAAGCACACCCAATTTCCATAGAATATGACAGTTTCAGCATTTATTTACCAATTCTATGAACTCATTTAATATCTAAGCATTTCTGTAGTTTGTTTGATATGTTTTATCACACCAGAGAAATATACAATAAGTGATGTTTAAGTATAAATCATACATATCCCCAGACAAATAATCACTTATAAATAAAAATAAATAAACATTATTTTTTAACTTAAAGTAGCAATAATTTCAGCAACAAAACTCTTGCCTGAAACCATTGCAGATCTGCTCAACAGTAACAAAAAAAACACAACGAGGAACCTCTTATCTGTCCCTTATCACCCTGTGAAGTAACACAATTCCTACAAACAAGAAAAGGAAGAAAAGATTCAAAAGTTGCCACAGAAATGTGAATATCTTTCATACATTTCTTCCTAGACACAGTCTCATAAAAATATAATAATTTTTGTGGAGGGTGGGAAAATGTAACTGAGTAATACTATCAGCAATGTTTCCTAACAAACTTCCAGTAAAGCAGTTAGAAAATGTCAAAGTCCATACCATGTCCCCTTTCATTCCCAAATTCTGCGTGTCTATTAGATGATAATAGCCTGTTGTAGACAGCAACTTACAAACTGTAGGTCAAGAAACAAGAAACCTCTTCAGTCACCAAAGTTCTATTTTCAAACTTTTCTTAGTTGCAAACAATGCAGCCTTTATATTATCAATTACAAGCATTTGTGATTTAATAATTCATATTGAATCACATCACCCTTAATTATGACAATTGCATGCACTACCTTTTCTAAAACATCTGTGAGCAATTTATATCTTTATCAAGTATCATTTATTTATGTCAGCAAAGAGCCTCTGGGCTGTAGATTGTAGCACTTAAAAGTATTTGATTCTCAAATTTAAACAGAGATTGTCAGATTTAACCAAGTTGCATTCATACAGCCATATTTTCTGTTTTTAGCATGCAAGACTCTAGCATCCTCAGAGTTTTGGTTTCATTAAATAGTCTCCAAAGTTTCAAATTCACTTCCAGGCAATTCTGGCAAAAAAAATTAAAATCGATTTTTAAAGCTTCCTAGTTAACAAATTCATCACTTAAAATAATTGCAAAAAAAAAACCTGTACAGCAAGAGACAATGAGTTTTGAATTGTTCCTTTACATTTCAAATAATATTCATATTGAATGTCCTTTTACATTTTTCTAGGTATGACAGCAAAAGTTCGATTGGCTGTCTTGTTCTCCTAAGATTAAAAAACCCAAAAAACCAGTTCTCTCCTTTTACACCTTTTATATGCAGACAAAGAGTATTCTGTTCCTTCTACTCCTCTGGCAAGTGTAAAATAGTCTTGGCAACCAGACATGCAAGTTTATGCAAAAAATTCGCAGATAATCTGGCAATCTATCTGGCCTGATAGTGATAGCTTCCCTGCCTGTCACTCAGCACAGGGCATTGTCTTTTACACCTTGTATGAGTCAGCAGCACATTTTACCACGGCTTTCCTTTCATAGTCTGCTCACGCAGTCTGTTTCTCTCTGATGTTATCAGCACTTATTCCTGAGCATGCACAGGAAAGGTAATGGCTGTGTCAGCATGTATTGCTCAGCTAAAACATAAAGCTGTTTTCACCACAGCAAATGCTGCTTTTACTTACTTGTGTTTATTACACCACTGTAGCCTGACTTTCACTCTTTGTCTATGAAATTGAAAATATGTCATCTTGAAGCCTGTGATGTACCTGAAAAGTACTTTCTTTCTGACAATTTTGATTTGTCTTGTCTTGCTTCTTTCCAGCATTCTTTTTCCTAGTCACTTCTTCAGACTCTTCTGTTGTTGTCAATTAGATGGGAGAAAAATGAAACCCTAAGAAGTGTTGGTCTTTTCAGTTCTCTGAAACCAAAAATAAAATAAAGAAGACAACAGGATGACGTCAGCAATTCGAAGTTTCTTTTTCTATTATCCTATTGACTCCACAGTCATCTTTTCCAAATCTTCCTTGTGGCAAGATGACCTCTGTTTTTCATGCATTTAAGACAGCATATGATTAAAGATAAGGATATTTCATTCCCAATTTTTAGCTTGTTCCCTATCATGAAGAAAAGTGTTTTTTCTTAAAGAAGAAAAATAATCATTAGTAATTTTTATGATTTTCAAAATCAACTTTAAATTGTTCTATATCTTGTGTAACACAAGTTGCAATGCTTAACAGCAATATTAATTGTCTGAATTTGAAACCGAAAAGTCTCTCATAAAACTCAAATAAAACAGAAGCTGATTTTTTTCTTTCAACAACAGTGTATGACCTGGATCCAGAGGTTAATATTGACAGAGATGAGTTAAAATATTATTTTTCAGAATCATTTACCACAAGCTAAGCATCTGAGAAACTCTGCCCTTAAAAATTACTATTATTGTCATGTAATTACCTTTTGTGAGAGACAAAAGCCATGTCTGTTTACTGAAACAATGATATATATATTATTTTTTACTTAGGCATACACACAGAGGTAGAATTCTGATTAACATGTCATGAACAGAAATGTAAGGAGAATTTATGTTGTTGAATCTTCACCATAAATGGTGTTGGAACCAAGAAGCAGCAGCCTCACTTTATAAATTTAAAATTGAATGTGCAGGGCTAGCAGATGGAATAAGCTTTTTAATTTTAAGCTAAACATGTTTGAACTAGGAACTTAGAATACATGACAGACATTGAACTTCAAATATAAATTTTGCAGAGACACATTTCATAGTGGGATCATAGTTTAATGTTGTTAATGTTTGCTTTCTCCATTTAGACTGCAGCAATTGTAAACAGCTGTAACTCACGTTAATGGCAATAAAAGCAGGCACTTCCCTGACCTGCCTGAATGGTTTTGGGGGTTATCTACACAGGAAAGTTAGAGTGCTAGGCTGGGAATTTAGTGCATAGTAACTGTTCTACACAGCTGTTCTCCTCTAGAGTGAGCATCCTAGCTGCATCTTAAATAGGATTTTTTTGTGTGGTATTTTCTTCCCCTGTAATGCAGAGCCATCCAATTCACATTCAATGCTTCCTGAAAAATGCTAACTGTTCTTCAAGCTGGTCAACAACAAAACATTAAATCATTAAAATCATTAAAATCTTAAAAATTATACCCCCTTCCACCAATTTTTTTTTTTTTTTTTTTACTTAAAAGAATACAAAATATTCTACAATATGTGATTTCTAGATGGAAGTTAGGAGAATATTCATCAGCATTTTTTCAGATCTTTTTTCAGGGGACAGAAACTGCCCAGTGATCATGCACAGTCAGTACCTCAAGGGATGTTCAGGGCCAAAAATTCTTTAAACATACTCATTTTTTGCCTTCACCAGTACAGATCAGTTCTACACTTGCAAACAGGTCTATGAAGGGAGTATGACTATTGAATATAAACGCATAATTCTGCTTATTCTAACTCAGGTATGTTGGTTTTACTGGCAGATTTTATAGTTTGAAAAATGCAACTTTTATTTCTGTAGCTGCTCTGCACTGATTGTCTCAGTGTTTCTTGTAAAAGCAAATTTAGGTCTCTCAAAGTAAGTACTAGTAAAATTAAATTGGTAACACATAACAATCTAAGTCACAAATGTATTTGAAATCAGCTTCTAGTAGTTTGTTAAGGACAATACACTTGTGTTTTGTACTTGTCAATATCATGAGGTTCAACAGGACCAAATGCAAGGTGCTGCACCTGGGTGAGGGCAACCACTGGTATCAATACAGGCTGGGGGAAGAAGGGATGGAGAGCAGTCCTGCTGGAAAAGGTCTGTGGGTTCTGTTGGAGGAAGGGATGGTCATGAGCCAACAGTATGCACTCACAGCCCAGGAAGCAAACCACATCCTGGGCTGCACCCAAAGCCTCTTGGCCAGCAGGTCGAGGGAGGTGATCCTCCCTTTCTTCTCTGCTGTTGTGAGACCCCACCTGGACTGCTGCACTGTTAAGATCCAGTTTTAAGGTTCTTAGAAATGCCTCTGCCCAAATTAAGGTGCAAACAAGACCATATGCCAGTGACAAGAGTACTGGTTTTATTTGATAAGCGAGAGAGAGAGAGGAAAAAAGAAAGAAGTAAAAAATAGGTGGTGGCACAGAAAGGGTGACAGGGACAGAATAAGGAAAATATGATCACTCAGTGGATCCCAATGATATTCTGTTGATCCTCTCCAGCTGGTCTTCTTGGTAGTGCAGGTCCTTCCGGAAAGCACAGAACCCCATGGGTTTATATACCCTCAAGCCAGGTAGCAATGCCCAGGCATGTTCCCCTGGAGGAGGGGGATGCAGTCTCTCACAGCAGACTCTGGGTCTGTTGCATCACCTGCAGTCCTGTGGGGCCAAGCCTCTCACATGAAAGTCCCATGGATGTGGCCTGTGGGGTTGGGGGTTCCACAGCTGGGCCAGTTTGTGTAATCAGAGGATGGGTGTTTATTGCCTCTGACCAGAGGTTACACTATGTACCTGAAACCTCCTCCCCCGGCACCTCGGCTGGGGGAGCAGTCTGTGTAAACCTGGCTTCTCTGGGCCGTGCTCTCCCCCAGCCCCAAACTCAGCCAGGGATGATTGAACAAGGGGTTTCCCTTTATCTACTCAGTAGTTCAAAGTCCCAGTCTTCAGGGAGGCTTCTTTGGTTGTAGCTTCAAAATGAACAAAAAACTTTATATCAATGTTTGAGGCATGAACTATTTTCAATCTCTGACATGCACCCAGCTCTGGGGTCCCCAGCACAGGAAAGACATGGATCTGATGGAGCGAGTCCAGAGGAAGGTCCCAAAAATAATCTTAACTTTGGGATACCTTTCCTACAAGGAAAGGCTGAGAGAGTTGGGGCTGTTCAGGTAGGAGAAGAGAGGGTTCCAGGGAGACCTTATTGCAGCCTTTCAGTACCTGAAGAGAGCTTACAAGAGAGATGAGGACAGACTTTTTAATAGGGCCTGTAGTGACAGGATAAGGGGTAATGGTTTTGGGCTAAAAGTGTGTAGGTTCAGATGTGATATAAGGATGAATTATTTTATGAAGAGGTGGTAAGACACTGGAACAGGTTTTCCAGAGAGGTGTTAGGTGCCCCATCCCAGGAAATATTCAAGGTCAGGTTGGACGAGGCTCTGAGCAGCCTGGTCTAGTTGATGTCCGTGCTCGTTGCAAGGGTTTTGGACTATATGACCTCTAAAAATCCTTTCAAACCCAAACCACTCTCTATTTCTATGAAATATCAGTTGCCAGCCTCCAGGATTTTCCCAGAGATATCTATCAATGGACAGCATCATTTAGCTATAAAGAAATCTTGCTTTTATTCTACTATTCCTTCCATCTGCATATGGGCCAGATCCTACTATATTGGTAAGGTCTGAAATTACTCACTTCTGAAGTAGGCTCTGTTCCTAGCAAGGTTGGTATCCAAATCCTGGTTTAACTTCACTTACATGAAGAAAATAAAATCAATAAAAATTTGAAGATGTAGAGTAGAATCAACGCTACCTGGAATACTATAAAACTGATAACAAAAGCTAACATTTATCCTGAAACCAATAAAATAGACTGACAAATGTGATCTAGCTTGCCTAGGTAGTTGACAGAATTCTTTCTCAGTTGTATTTTGATCATTTTGTAGAACAGCATCTGGGAACATAACTGTGCTCCAGGACTGCTGGGCAGGTTGGACTTGTTCTGCAGTTCAGCAGCTGAATCACTCTGGATGTGTTGAAAAACTACATGGAGAGCTGAGAATGTGCTCTTTCATTTTAGGATGATTTTTTCCTTAAGACACTTATAGAAACATATGCTTAGGATGCAAGTGAAATCATCCATGTATCCATACGTCACTTGTGATTCACTGATCAAGTATTTTTTTCCAAACCAAATTGTGTTCGTAGAAGGTATCAAATTATAACCATAAAACCTAGAGACAACAAGAGCATTAGCCTTGTCCCATACAATTCTTCTTGCAAGTGAACCCTAACCTTATTTGTGGATTGTAGTCCAAGGCTCTGTTGCAGCTGGTAGAGTAGGAAGAAAGTCCCAGTTAGTATTTTATTAAATATCATAGTGACATCTTCCAACAAAGATTCTTCTTGTCAAAACAAGATAGTCATATGTTGGTGCATTTTGTTCTGTACCATTTCTGTCGTATTCCACACTTACCTTCCAATACCAAGAACTTGCTTTCAAGAGAAAGAGACATTCCTGAGGAAAGACTGAAAGAATTAGAAAGCTCTTTTAGTTGCAATCAAACTTTTGCAGTAATCTGTAATTTTCTTATAAAGAGGCCAATTCAGTCCATTCTTAAAAATGTAGCAATTGATTTACTTGTAGAGGACCCTTGGGAATCAATTGAAATTATAATAATATTTTCAAGTGCTACACTTTCCATAGTCTGAGAACAATTCTCTTGGAAACAGGCTTCCATTGCAAATCTTTCTCTTGTCAAATAATTGTTATTTCATGTATAATAATTTCATGGATGCTGTCTTTAATGTTTTCTGTCATTGTATATTTTGCAGTTCTTGACTAAATAGAAGTGATATTGTGCAAATTTAATTTTATATGCACTACTATGTTTCAATTTAAATGGAACTGATTTGCAAGTCAAACAATAGAGCATTTCCCAGCAAACAGATAAGACTCTGCTATATGCAAGCATGTTTGCAAATGTGTCTCATAATCTTGGATTTGAGTTTTAGAAACCTGCAGTCAAACCTCCTACCTACATCTGTGAACAAACACACCAGCAACTAGGGGTCTGTTTAAACCCAGCAGATGGACAGTCCTTGCATGAACAGATTGTGGGAGAGGCAGTGTGGGATGCAGTGCCACCCCTTCTGAATGGCAAACTCGAGCAGTCTGAGGCAAAGAAGCACACAATTAAGGCTCCATATCTTGTTTCTTTTCCTAGGTGAAGGCAAATCCTCTCCCACCCCACCTCTACAAAGTCATTTTACTCTAGCAGAATGATTTGCATTCACTTCCAATGTGAGCAAATTGCTTCCTAATATTTCCCGGTCTGAAGGACATGCTGAATTACTTGCACACTGTGAATGATAAAAATATGCTAAGAGCTTGTATCTGTGGAGGGAAAAGATAGTTCTTGGATTTGGTTTCTTTACAGCTGATTAGTTTCTTTGGCTTGTTTGTGTAAAGACATTATTGCATTTCAGTCTGATTTGACTGTATTTCTCACTTTCTGTTAAGGGTGCTGTAAGATCAAGGTAAAGGGTTTTATAAGGAAAATGAAGCACTGTCTGAACTAATTTCACCAATGAAGGCAGAACGGCAGGTAATAATGATGTGTTCTTCCTAGTGCTTCTTTGACTCCCTCCACATCTATCCATGAAGCTTCATAAAAAATCTCAGGTTCTTCTGAAAATCTCCCCATTGTGTAATCTTGGGCCTTGCATCACTCAAATGCATGCTACTACACTCATGCTAGTGGATGCTGCATTTTATTTCACAGCTTCTCACAAAATCAACACAAAGCCTGTTTACATGACTGTCTAATTCACTGTGTGATTGGTCCAAACTTAACCTCAAAGACCTTGAAACATTTGTATTAATGGAACAATCATAAGAAAAAGGACCACTAAGAATGCAGTCTTTTGCAGAACAACTAAATATGTCATACTCTGTAGATTACAAACCAATATTGCCTTGTTTCTAAGGCATTGGTGTGCTACAATGCGTCGTTAAGAAACCCACTTTCATTCCATAGAAAACTTAATCAAAAGAAAAAAACACTTGTTCAAAGACTGCTTCATTCTTTATAATAAATAAATAATTGAACTGACAAAAGATGTTCATTTTTGGTTCTTAGCTTGATTTTTGAATATTAAAATCTTGTTGATTTATTCTGACAGCAGTATGAAGGACAAAGAAGGAAAAATGGGTTCTGAAAACCTGGTAATTCCCTCAGCACCATCATAATACCTCTATCTGGTTACTTGGATATCTATAACAAAAATAAAGCCACGTATTTTTTTTGTCTTGCACTTGGAAAGAGATGGATATATATCCTACCACATGAAACTGATGGACTTTTTATGTCTTTCTTGTACAGTGTAATTATGTAATTGTGTTTGGTAAGGGATAAAAGCAAAGAGAATAATTCTCATAGTATATGCTTATTTGTAAAAAATATTAGGGTTATATTGTGATTGGAGGTTTTTTCCTTCTTTATGACTATGAAGAGAGAAATGGCACCAAAATTCCTGTGTGACTGGCAAGTAGCTGATGAATAATAATTGAAAATAAATCAAGCAATGTTACATCATGTAATATCAATATTTAAATGTGCACACTTTTAGAGTCTTCTTTGACATATAACAAGTGCTATTTGTACTTAGATTTTTTACTTCTAGCAGAGGCTTAGTTTTGGGTAGAAGGGGAAAGATAAAGAAGATAGAAATAAAAACTCACATCCAAGTTAAATGGAAAAATTATTGTTTTGTGAAATTTCAAGTTTTCTTATGGAAACGTTTCCTTTCTCTTTGTATTGCTTGATTTCTCTTATGGTTATACCTCTGCCTATTCAGAACAAACTTCTGCAAAAATACTTTGCCGAAAATTCACAGAAAATCTGAGTGAATAAATAAACAGAAGGACAAAGAGGATGCCAAAGGACAGTAAAATCTCATTGGAAAATTATTGCATCCTTTAATAGTGTAACTTGCAAAGTTCAAAGCAAAAGACAAAGAGATAATTTTTTATGGTCCTGATATAAAAGAAAAGTCACAACAGTGGTCTTCAAATTCCTGACTTTTTGTCTGTTGTAAAAATCTTTCAGAATAACATTTCAGAAAAGACCGTTATAGATTTTTTAAACCAATTTGATTTTCTGCTTTCAACATTAGCAGTGTCCACATGTGATTTTAATGCTCATGAAATATGCTCATCAGTCTGGTGGAGTGAAATATCTTTATTATCTATTGATCCAATTAATTCTTTGCCACAACTTACCAATGCTCTCACCTGGCAGAAACATTTTCTGTGAGTGGGTTATTTTTGGATCATTAACTCCCAAGTGAAAGGAATATGTTTTTATTTGTTTCCCTGTGTCTAGGACAGTGTAAAGCTCAGCACAGAGGTTCAAATTATAAGTAGCAACAGCAATAGTAATAATAATTAATTATATTATAAAGACAGGTTTATCCTTCCTGCTGTCGCCATTAATATAGGCAACAGGTTGGTAGTTACCTACAGTTAGTCACCTGCAGCTGTTTCAATTGTAGCTGTCTGTGACTTTTTATTCAGAAAGGAGGGGGGTGCTTTGACCCCTTGAAGTGAGAAATAAACGTTTTTATTTCCCATAGCCACTATAATATAAGACATATGTTTTCACCTGGTAATTTCTGAGGTGAACAGAATTATTATTTCCTTGTTTTTAAATGAACATTATCAAGCTGAATAACATTATTTGTCTTTAAACTACTTTTTAAAGGAATAGTTTTCTTAAGCCCAGAGTTCTTAGTGTTGTAGGATGCATTGCATGCTTTAACAAAGTGTTCTAAGGGCACTAAAGGTTACATTTTATTTCCAGTTTCATTTTCAGTTCTCAGCACACTTATTTCTGCAGAATTTGGATCAAAAGAACTCCCAAGTCACTCCACATATGCAGGTTTGATATTAATAGCACTATAAACATCTTGATTGTCAGCACTGTAAAGTAGAATGATGTGGTGGAAAAATAAGCTCATAGCTGAAATGTTACATTTTTGCCAGTTTTACAAAATAAAAGAAGGTGATAGATTTTTGTCTTGGGGTTTTGAAATAACTCGATCTCAGTAAAACAGCTCAGAAGGATCTTTTTTGGTCTCTGTGAGAAAACAGCCTTTTAAAAAGTAGTTTATTAATACATTCAGGATTTCTGAGAGCTTCCCTGGTGCATCATTAGACTCAGTAAAGGCACTATATATATTTTTCCATGATAGTATGAAGTTTCACATTCCTTAATCTTCACTCCAGAAAGACTTCCACTGATGTCAAAGGAATGTTGTTTTACTGGGTAAATAAATACTGTTAAAGCACTATAGAATTGCTCTTGATATTAGAATTGGTTGCATGTAGTCCTGGTTTACACTTGTAAACATGAACTGAGTGTTTAGTCAAGGCTTAAGATAATTTCTTCTTGCATGGTTCACATTCAAATGAATGATTTGCTGGCATAGTGTAGGTTGTTTTATTAATATTAATATTTGATCAAATTGGGGTTCAAAACACAGAGATGAAGTATGACTTCTAGCCCTGACAGGAGACTAACTGAACAGGCTGTCACATATCTACTACATCAAATGTGATAGTTGAGATGCTAGTTTTGTGCTCATCAGTGGGGACAAAATAGTTCCTTGTATTTCAAGTATTCCTCAGTGCTTGCTCAGCTGTCAACCCAGCTCAGGGCTCCAGAGCCTGTTGGCCACCATGTCCAATGGGGCGGACATGTGAACCACCTGGGTCTAGAGAGGATGACTAAAGTCCCACTTACTACCCAAAATGTTCCTGTGCCTGGTTTTTGGCATATTCATTTAGTTTGATCATTACCACACGAAAATAAAAACCTGTAAAAAAATCAGAGAAAAGTGAAATGAGGCATTACTGGAAAGTAGGGAGAAAGGAGATATCTATACGTTTAGTGGAAGGCTGATGTACATGTTCCCTCTATCCACCCATGTCTAGATGCTGGCAGTGGAAGCACCTCAGGGCGACCCTGGGGAGGAGATGCCAGTGGCTGCCTCATGCTGGACACAGCTGGTTCCAGCTGACACCAGACAGAATCCACTACATCCATCAGCCAAACTGCAGGCAGCTCTGGGAAAATCTATTTAAGGAAGAGTGAAAACTGCACAGGCAGTGAGGAGTGTGGGGAAAAAAAGTGAGGAATAGTCCCATGAGCACGAAGTTCAAAGAAAGTGAAAGAGGTACTCAGGTACTGGGACACCCCCTGCAGCCCATGGAGACCAAAGTGGAGCAGTTATTTCCCTTCAGCTCTTATGGGAGTCCACAATGGAGCAGGATCACCCTGAAGAACTGCAACCCATGAAGAGAACCCATGCTGGAGCAGGGAGCAAATGTAAGGAGGTACAGTTATGGGCTGACCATAATCCCCCAATCCCCAGCACCCCTGTGTTTTTCAGAGATGACAAGGCAGAGGAGTGGGGAGAGCAGGGAAGCTGTCTGGGTGAAAAGGGGGATGAAGGGAAGGTGGGTTTTCAATTTTGTCTTTGTTTCTCATGGTCCAAATCTAATTAATTAGTGATACATTTATTTTCATCAAGGCAAATTTGTTTTGACTGTGATGGCAATTGGTAAATGATCTTCATGTCTATATCTCAATCCACAAGTTTTTTATCTTATTTCCTCCTGTTGAGAAAAGGGAGTGAGAGAGAAGCAGGGGTGGGCATCTGGCATCCAACCAAGGTCGATCTACCCATTATTGGGGCCGGAACACTTACCCTTCAAGCAGAGGCCAAGAAACTGGGACTTTTTCTGCCTGGAGGAGGGGATGGCTTCAGGGAGCCTCCACCACTGTCCTCTAACACTTACAGGAAGGTCACTGAGGCTCTTTGCAGGAGTTAAGAGACCAGAGAAGAAACCAAAGCACAGGGGATTCAGTTCAGATATAAGGCAAGACTTTATCCCCACAGAGAGAGCCAGGCAGTGGAGGAGGCTAGCCAGAGAAGTTGGCTCCTTGGAGGTTTTCAAGCCCCAACCAAGTAAAGCCCTGAACAAAGGAGTCTGACCTGAGAGCTGCCCTAGCTCTGATCAGGAGTCTGGACTAGAGACAAAGTCTATTTCAGTTTTACAGTCATATTTAAGTAAGAAAAGACCTTCAAACTGTCCTACTTTATTAGAAAAGAATGTTAATAAAGGATTTATCTTCTCTTTATGATTTTTCTAGTCTGTGAATATGTTCCTATTTAAAACTATTACCCATGAAATCAAAGTACTGAACTTTCAAGTGAGTAAATTCATATTCTGCAGCTACAACTGCTTTCCATTTGCAATTTTTTTGTGCTTTACCCTAAATACAACACTCATCTCTTAAACAGACATACTCTTCAGCATCCATTAGACTTAAAAGAATTCAAATTCAAATTTCTCTTCCAGAGATATGAGAAGATTCAGTTGTGAACAGGATTTTTTTTCAACACATAGCTGCTGTTTTTCTCAATTATATAACATAAGTCACATATATCAATGTCTGAAACTTTGCAAGAGCTGGACATTTAAGTTCATGTGTTCTTTTATATGTCTTTGTTCTTACTTTTACTCTTTCGTAAATCAGACAAATTGCAGTTAAGGAAGAACATCACATTTTGTACATAATGACATCAAATATATTTTCCAATATCATTAAAATAGTCTTCATGTTTTTGTTGTTCTGGTTTTTTCCTTATCTTTGAGGTTCTCTTATATTTGCTAGCTAAAAAACAGCCTAGTGAAAGAAGGCTCAGGCAGACAGCTGAAAAATGAAAGAACTCCTTGACATTTGGAAATGTTTTTGGCCTAAATAATTTGGGAAATTTTAAATGTAGCAGAAAACAACTAACCACTTTACTTTTCATGCCAAAGCATTTTAAAAGTCCAGCTGTAATCATTTTAATACTGCTTTCACTTTTATTTAGAGTGAAAACATAACATTCCTATAAAAAATATTGAACAAAATAAATTAGGTTCCTTAAAAAAATAAAAAATTCTATCTTCAATTGAAATTCCAGTATCCAATCTTTGATTAGGGAAAGAAATGCTGAACACGATTTTTCATGTAACTCAGAACTCTAAATTTGTCACTTCATGGTATTTCAATGCCACAGATTAGCAGAAATCCTTGGAAACCTCTTTATGTAGAGACTAAAGCCATGAAGAAATTTTGATACATTGAAATGGAAATAGATTGCCTGAATGTATAAATCCAGTATGAAAAGATCTCAAGATCTGGATACAATTTTAAAATGCCTTTACTAGAAAATAGCCAGTGATGGAGACCACAAGCCCCTCTTTAAGAGAGATATTCATTAAAGCATTGGTACACATTCTAGGGTAGAAAATGAAGTTACATTTCTAGATTTGTTTTTTTCTGTAGTGTCAAGAGCAAGAGTGGACTGCTCTGCAGGGAAAGGGGAGGTTAAGACGTGACCCTTGAAATGGGCCAAGGGGAAATCCCTGAGGATAATTCTCACAGATTTCTCCAAGATGTCTTTCCACAGTTACCCAGCCCAGGCTGCACAGAAAACTGTTAGTAAGAATAATGTAAGAAAATCTTCAAGACTTCTTTTCATTACTTTGTGTTGTGCATAATAATATATTTTCCTCTTAAGACTTGATGTGATCACAATCCTTCTCTTCGTATAAATTCTTGAAACATTTTACATTTTCTTCTGAGATGTAAAAGCACTTCCCTCCTTTTACTGCAGGATATTATGAAAATATTCCTATTCTATTGTAAAAATAGAATCCATAAATGATTCTGGCAATTGCCAAGCACCAGTACTCTCCGTACACTGCAGGAGTATTTCTCGCCCTCCTTATAAAGTTGTATTATTATTATATTGCTTCATCACAAAGCAGTTCTAGCTGTGATATGTAGAACTTCACTATTAATTCAAAGATATGTTCCCATCTATATATATACACATATATATACATACATATATATATATACGTATGAGTTTTCTACAGGTTTCCTGCATCATTCTGTACTATTTTGAAGTTTTACAGTACTTCTCTGTCTGTTCCTTGCAGACTTCAAGTCCTAGTATTTGTACAGCTCATGGAAGAACACATAACTATCTAGCTAAAAAGGTGTAATGAGAGTTAAATATATATATATATAAATATAAATAAATGCTTATGTCTAAAGTGTTTCGTTTATACCTTTCCATTATATACTTCTCGTTCTTCCAAAATTACAAAAGCTATTGACTAAATCTTACATAGCACTGCAGTGAAACTCAAAAGATACATTATTATATCAATTTTTTTCAGATGAGATAACTGAAGCACAGGGAAGTGAAAATTATTTTTCTATACTTTGAGCAGTTATAACAAATCCTGCCTCGAAGGCCACATATCAGTAGTCGCCACCTTAAACAATTGGTAAAATTTTTTACACAGTTATGGGAGTGATAACCAGACAACTGAGATAGTTATGATATATATACACACTTATCTAGGGCTCAGGGCACAGTCCCCAATATTTGATCTTAATGTTAAGGTCAGACCTACCTTGGCTAACACACTACTGAAACAGTACCTGTGAAAGTTTAACCTTTCTTGTAAACAATGCAAAATAATTTTAATAGAAATTTCTGCAACTCCTTGCAAAGTTTGGAACAGTATCAGTAAAGAAGTAAAAACTCATAAAAAGAAGTTTTACAAAGGCAAGCAACAAAAAAACCCCCATAATGTGTAACTACAAGAACTCTGAACAAGAAAGCAAGAATGCCTGCTAATCACTTATATCTCTTATCTGGAGCAAATCAGGAGATTGCATCTATCCCATGTGTGGTTGTTGAAACAAAGATTTGCTGCCTGTAGCACTAGGCTAAAATGAAAGATTTTCCAGATTAACAGAACATAATTCACAACTAGGTCTTGAAGGAATTACCTTAAGACCTACCTAGAAATTGGTTTTATTTCAGATTTCACCCTGAAAAGAATTCACTAATATGAGATGAATCCCAGTTCCCCATGGAAAGAGAGTGTGTGGTGCATCTACCAGTTGAATAGTGAGCAAACACACCACAAATTATGATTTTTGTGTTCCATGTATGAAGAGCCGGGCAGAAAAGGATTGTAATTGGAGCAACAGTGTTGAGTTGGGTCTCAAATATGGCAAGGAGGGACAAAAATGCTGTTTTCTAAAAAAATTCTTCCCACACTAGGACCAGAAAATCCCTGTTTCCATGTGTTCGTGTACTATACTTGACAGCCAAGTTTCTGTGGCTACTAGCGCAGTGTCAAATGCAAACATTCTCAAGTAAGCAGCAGAAATGAGAGGTTATCTTGTCATTGCTTATGAACATAACTGAAAACAGGAGCCCCTTTTCAAAAATATGTGTGAAGATTTTTCCTTATCCAGGTTCCTGAATTTTACTGACTGGGTAAGCAAACAGAACTATAGAAGGAATATTTCTTCAACAAGATTCTGGACACTGGTGATTTTTCCAGCCATCAAAAGCTGGAGTAATCTTTCTGTCTCAGTAATTTCAAAATTAGTGCCCAGGGTTTTCTCCTTATTTTGGGAATACACATTATCTACTTTAGACATCAGATCAGATTATGTATTGCGTTTTCAGCATTTTTTCTTCATGATTCTGCTACAAACCCACATTTATAAAAAAATGAGATCTAAGAAACAGAAATCCTTCATGATAGAAATCTTTAGTAGATATAACCAATATGATAACCATAGGATTGCTACCAAAATCCTTGTCCTCTTAAGCTGGACTAAATTGCTTTTCCCCTTGATGGACAGACCTGGGGAAGGTGCATCACCACAGACCTGACTTCCTTTCTGTTTGTCAGAGTTCTTCCTCTACTCACCTGTATCCCTTTTAATTATGCTATTTCACTTCCAAATTTTTCTGGTACATTTTCATGATCAGCTACCGATGCAGTTACAATGCCTGTTATGCCTCATCTGCATAGCTATTGCCTCCCAACAGCAGTGAGGAAGGATTACATACAGTATATGCAACTCCTTCCTAATGTTGCTGGTGTAGTAATCAAAATATAGATGTGTTGATATTTGTGTGACACAAGATGGTAGGGTGAGGAAGAAGGAGAAAATAGCATATTTCTAAGTTACAAAGTCCAATCTCAAAAATATAATCCCTTTAGAGTGTGAAATAAGGAGTGTCTTCACAGTAGTATCAAAATAGGGAGTTACAGGAGAATCTGTTATAAATTTTGTAAAAAGAGATGCCTTTTGATCCCAGCACATTTTTTTCCAGGGATTTGGAAGAGCAGGAGTGCTACTGGGCTCCCAAATCATGGTCATCCAAGAATAGTTTCTCTCTTTTCTTCTTCTATTGATGATTAATTAGGAGCAGTTTTCCAACCTAAGGAATGGATGTGTAGAAAATGGAGCCTGGGCAATGTCTGTATAGGTAGCTGAGCCAGGAATACAAAAGTTAGGAGAACCCTCAAAGACTTTCTCCAGACTTGGCCAAAAAAGTGATATTACTACTGTAAAGCCCATCAGAACTGCTGACTGTGTCAGCAAAAATGCAAGCTACTCAGTAAGCTACTAAGGTTAGCTGATGTTACAGAAAGGAGAGACTCAAGCAATTAAATCCTATTATCTATTGCATTAATTTATTAGGTGGCAATCTACCAATCAAATGTCATGCTGCCATGCCAGACTTCAGCTGCTGGGATAATAACAGAATACAGCTTGCTGAATCCTCCTGTATTGCAGATCCTCTGGCAATTTAGAGATCAGAGCATCAAGTGGAGGCTGAATGTGGCTTAGAGCCAACAGATAATTTATGAAGCAAGTGTGTAATAGCACAAGCTCATCAAGAATGTAGAGAGCTATTGCCTATGGTCCTAATTTCTTTTTATGTTGTTAGAATGGAAGAAAGGTTTAAAGTTCACATTGTGGGGAACAAGACTCTCTGGGTTGATTTTCTGTAACAAATTAAACCGAGAGAGCAGCATCAGAAGATTCTCTTGTCTAATATGCTTCAGCACCAGCTCTTGTTGAAACGTTTATTGTTAAAAAAAAAAAAAAAATTAAAAGGAAAATTAATTTCTCTCTTAAAATGAAACTTTCATGGAACTTTTTACTTAGGTAAATATTTTCTTTTTTTTTTTTTCCAAATAGACCCAAACGCAGAATATTTTTTTCCTTTAAAAGAGTGATATTGAAACAATTAAAATTAATAAATTTCTTTGAAATTTATTGGAAAGATTAGGATTAAGGAAAAGCTTAGAATGTATTTTTCAGTATGTTTTATGAATGTCTATTCCAAAAAAAGACAACTCCTGGCAAGCAGTGCACTTTTAGTTTAGTCATTTCAACAAAAGAAATACCCTACAAGAAACAAGTAGTAAACTGAAATAAATAAAATCTGTTGAAACAGTTGAAAACAAATTTATTATTTCATAGAGAAATTCACCCAGATAACGGAATTTCACATAAGATACACATAAGTGTGGGGTTGTGCTTTTTTCTACTTTTACTATTCTAATTATTATTTAAAATAGATGTATAAAAGTGGCATTCTAATAATTAATAGTTCTGTATTGATTTATCATATGCCAATTACATAGATGGCATTAATTTTTTTTAATTTTAATAGTAACTGAAGAATTAGTAGCTACATTAAAATGAATAGGCCTTTTAATAACATTGACAGCTATCTAAAATCAGGTCAATTATAGTACATGTGTAAGTTTGTGCATATTCTATTGTATTTTTATTATATATATTGAAAATGTCTGTTAATATAGAGCTCAAAGACGTGGTACAGGTCATCAGTTGCTACAGGTCTATACTGATTAACAAAGGCATGGTCTGTCGAGCTAAAAGTGTAACAACACTCTACAGGATCTAAATGTTTGAGTATTTAATGGGAGATGCATGAAAGAGACAAAGATGTATAATTTTTAACACATCTTTTTTGGAAAATGTTACTAAACCAACTTCTCTTTATGCAGCCTTGTTTCAGTACTTAAGTCCTGAAATAAAAAAAAAAAAACAAAACAAAAAAGAGAAAATGCATGTCTATTGGGACATATGCAATCACACAAAGTCAATAAGTACCCAAAAAGGCACATAAGACAGTATAAAAAATGCTTGTTTTGGCATTCTTAGAATTGCCATTATTTCTCTATGACCTCTGTTCTCCTTTCACATTGTAATTTTTTATCTTCTTTTTTATATACGTTACAATATGAGTCTCTTTCCCTAAAAGATTTCAGTTTAAATAGACAATAAAGTCTTAAATATTTGTTTAGCTATTTTTGCAGCACAGAGTAGGCACAGTAATACCAGCAAACTGTGTTAGTTAATGGAAGTAAATGCTGTGGATGAGAATATCCAAGGACTAATTAAACTACAGAAAAAGAAGTAGGAATTTAGGAAGAACTGTTGAATAGAAATTAGTCTGGTGGAATTAGAAAGAGGCGATGGGAGGAGATTTAGGTGGAAAACAGGAAAGAATATTGAAAGAAAAAGTTTGTTTCTCGAAAGAAAAAGTCTCATAAAAACCTCTGATAAGCTTTCTGAAAATCCAGTCATCCTTGCTTTGACCAGGATTTTGTTTTGTGTTTCTCTCTTGCTCAAGGCCTGTGTATTGGTTTTTCATGTCAAGATTTTGGTAGCAGGTGGCTGCAGGAGTGACTCTGCAAGAAGCTTCTAGAAGCTTCTCCCATGTCCAGCAGGGGCAATGCCAGCTCCAAGACAGAGCAGCCACTGGCCAAGGCCAAGCCCACCAGCAACAGTGCTAGCACCTCTGGGATAACAGATTTAAGAAGAGGGAAATAAATCCTGTGCAATCACACCTGGAGAGAGGACTTAGAATATGTGATAGAAACAACTCTGCAGACACCAAAGCCAGGGAAGAAGGAGGGGGAGGAGGTGTTCCAAAGTGCTATAACTAAGATTCCCCTGCAGCCCCTGGTGCAGCCCATGGTGAGGCAACTGTGCCCCTGCAGCCCATGGAGGTCCATGGGGGAGCAGAGATCCACCTGCAGCCCCTGGAGGACCCCATGCCAGAGCAGGTGGATGCCCAAAGGAGACTGTGATCCTGTAGGAAGCCCATGCTGAAGAGGCTCCTGGTGGGAGATATGAACACATGGAAAGGAGTGCACATGGATCAGGTTTGCTAGAAGGATTTGTGACCCGGGGGGGCTCACACTGGGGCAGCCTGTTCCTGAGGGACTGCACCCTGTGGAAGGGACCCATGTTGGAGCAGTTCACGAAGAACTGCAGTCTGTGGGAGGGACTCAATCGTGGAGATGTTCATGGAGAACTGTCTCCCATGGTAGGAACCCCACTGTTTAGGGACAGAGTGTGAGGAGCCTTCCCACTGAGGAGGAAGGAGCGGCAGAGACAGCATGCGATGAACTGACTGCAGCCTCCATTCCCTGTCATCCTGTGACACTGATGGGGATGAGCAAGAGAAAATAGAAAATAAAGTTAAGCCCAGGAAGAAGGGAGGTGATGTTTTTGCAGGGAAGGTTTTTAAGGTTTGGTTTTATTTCTCATTATGCTACTCTGATTTGATCGGTAAATATTTAATTCATTTTTCCCATGTCGATCTGCTTTGTCCATGATGGCAATTGGTGAGTGATCTCTCCCTGTCCTTCTCTTGCCCCATGAGCTTTTTGTTATATTTCCTCTCCCCTGTCCAGCTGAGGTGGAGAGGAATGGAGTACCTTCAGTGGGCACCAGTCATCCCCCCAGGATCAACTGCAAAAGAGACTGGAGTAGCTACTCAGTGGGCACCAGTCATCCCCCCAGGATCAATGGCAAAAGAGACTGGAGTAGTTACTCAGTGGGCACCAGTCATCCACCCAGGATCAACTGCAAAAGAGACTGGAGTAGTTACTATTTGCAGGAGTACATGGGGCAGTAGAGTGAAGATGCAGAAGGATGAGTTCTGTACTCAGTATGTTCAATTTCGAGCAATATAAGATTTAGAGGCTTGTTCAATTTTGAGCAATATGAGATTTACAGTCATTCAATTTAGCCACATTTAAATAGTTTTTTTGCATGCAACCATTCAGAAGCCAGATTTAAATTTTCACTCTGAAGTATAGTAACTGAATTAGTTACTTAAAATAATGACTGAGCATGGAAAAAATGTATTTTCCCCATTACTGTTCTAAAATGGAATTTCATTGATTTTTAGGAGCAAATTTAGTGTGTGGCAGATATTCTACAATAAATACTGTGTTCAAACTTTGGCCATATCTTTTTGGGTTTTTTTTTCCCTAATAATGGAAAATCCAAGGTACATCTTGCTATATGCAGTGCTACTGTTACCAGCCATAATGACTTGAGTACAGAAACAGGCACTTCACTTTCCTTCAGAAATGTCTAAAAATTAAGCCCTACAAATGCTGAACTAAAAATAAATCAGAAAACCCTGGTTCTGATCTGCCTGACTCAAAACATTTACTTCTAAATGAGTCCTGCTGTGTGATTTGAATTCATCTTGGGGTATGGATTCAGAAAAAAGCCCCTGAGCCATTACTTTTTCAGTTAGACTTCACTGCTCCCTTTTTTTTTAAATAGGCAGTCAGAGATGGATTGACCTTAAATGAATAGACTTAGAGAAATTGTATTGAAATGAAAACACCATCACTACGACTCTCAAAGTTACTTTGACTCTGTAATAAAATGTAAGGTACAGGACTGTCTACATGTAATACAAATCACTTATTTTAATCTTTTTTCTGAGTTATTTTAATCAGATAAATGTGCAGTATTAAGGTTAATATCTATGTTTTGGATACTTGAGGTATTAATTTAGGGTTATAAGAGGGTTTTTTTTTTCTGCCTGCACTCTGGAAAGACTGATAAGCAACAAGAGGGTACTCCGCTATTAATCTTTTTGCTATCACACATGTAAACACAGATTGAGTTAATCCTGTGATGGGATCTGTAATAGTTGAAGAAAAGCATAGGAAATTACAGGCCAGAATCAAACTGGGATCCAGGTTATTTGTGCATAGAATTTTCATAAGCCTCCTAAAGACTCAATAGGATGTCTCCTTCATCTTTACAGAGGACTTTGAGTAATTTGCTTAGCTACTTAGAGTAAAATAGAGAAGATATTCTGTCCCTGGTAATGCTATGATACACAATTGTGGAAGGAATTTTTAGTTACTAGTAATAATTACTGTAATTTGTTTCCATATAAAAAAACTTGGTGTTTCAGGTTCCATTAGTCTTTCATTCATTCATAATAAGATAAAGGAAGTGAATAGAATGAAACATGATGTCAAATAAACTAATGTCAGAAAACTGGGCAAGTTAAATAACGCTAAGTAAACACCAAGGTTTTCAGATATTTGAAGGCCTATTTCAACCCTACAGAATAATTCCAGAATCTCTTCACTTATGCATACCTCTTAATCTTTGATGGAAAAGAGTCAATTGCTTTTGGTTTTGAGGTAATTTAGCTGATGCTGCACTATATGAATCTAGTTTTACACTGCAATTATGCTGAAATCAACAAAGAAAAACATTCTTGTTCAGAGAGTCTTGTGATTTTTTTCTCAGCATTTTAGCTGTTGCCATCCCTATTGACTTGCTTATTACTTCTTAATGAGCTCTTTTGTTAGTACCTTCTAATTTTAAAAAAGACTAGGAAACTAAACCTGATTTCTCTCTTCTGCTTTCATGGTAGTGTTACTTCACTGATTTTACTTGAACGCATCTTCATTTCTACCATTTTTATAGGATAATCAAATAAATGTGTTTCTTATACATACTTTGTTTCTTACCGGTTCTAAGACCTTACTTTAGCCTCTTTTTAACCCATCTCCAGTGGGATTATACTTCTTATCATCAGTTTATGAATCAGATTAACTTCCCCTGTTGGTGTTCTCAGCAAGGCAGCAAAATCCTAATTTTATGTCTTGGGGCATTAAACGTGTGTCAAGAAAAGGTACAGCTGATCCTTAGGTATAGAACTGTGCATAGGGACAGATAATTACTCAAATTGCTTTGTTTTTGCTCTTTTCAGTGATCTTGCAACCTGTCAAGATCTATATTATCTATTTTGTAACAACACAAACCCAGGATTAAGATGTGTGGCACAAAAATTTCTCAGTCAGAAGTCTCTGGCACCCAAATTGTATGTTGGAGTATTTGAATGCATCCAAAAGCTCACTGCCTTCAAAAGGACTTCCATCTGGCCAAGAATGGCTGACCAACTCACAGTCAAACCATGATTTATCAACAGATTATATTGCAACACAATGCATAACCATGAATCAGCCTTCAAAAAGCCTGTGAAGTCTTCAAATTATGTTTATTTATTTGTTTTTTCTGAAAAAGAGGCAAATAATATAAGCTATTAACGGACTTCACTAGATATCACCACTGTATTTATGTCATCTACAAAAGGCTTGGATGCTAGAAAAGCGAGAATGACAGAAAAAAAAGCACTGTTTTTTGCTTGTGAATAAAATCCAATGAAATGGACCATTTCTGCTATTTCTGTTGGTAAATCATTGAACCTTTTTATTCTTCTTGCTTCTTACACATAGAAACAAAGGATCCTGAAACTCTATGCTGGAATCTCTCCCACAGTAATACAAGCACCAAATAAAAAAAAGCTGTTGTATGAAAAAGCAGAAATACACATTACTTTGGGGAACACTTGGCTACATCTCAACTGTCAAACTGACTGAGCACAAACTGAAATGTGTCAAAAGCATCAAGCAGTTGATTAAGAGCATGTCTACACTTTGTCACTGCTCTATATTCATCATGACAATGATAGAAGGTCCTTTGCTTATCACACTTACCTCCATTAAAGATATAAAAGATACATGTTGTCTAAGGCAGTGTAGGTGACTTCTGTGAATTACTGAAACACATAAATTTTATTTGTTAGAATGGCTAAGGTCAGCTGGTTTGTGATGTGTGGAGACTATTTATCACTGTATTTCTGAACTTTATATTAATATATATTAACTCAGTATTTATTATTCTTGATAACCCTGGTTTATATTTAATTTTGGCCTTTACAAAATTAAATAAGTTTACTATATTTATCAATGTGCATTTGTCAGTACTGGAGATGTTCTGGACAGTATTCGCTCATATCCTGCTTCATCATTACAGTCTACATTGTGAGGAACAAATTTCTGTGACACTTGGTAAGTGGACCCAAAGAACACCTCTCTCTGTGTGAGATGGGCACCCAAGTCCAGAGAGGAAGATATATGAGTCTAAAAGTCTTGTACTGAGGGAAGCTGATAGAGAAACACAAAACATCCTGTTCTCAACACAGTTGGTCATGTTTCCAAACAGGAAAACATATTACAATGTAAAAGGGAAACAATCTTCCTTTGGGATTCCTGTTGCCTGTAACATTTGCCATGAAGATAGCAAAAGAAATAAAAGGAATTAGGAACACAGTGGAAAAGAAAGAAAACCATTTCTGAAGGTGAACATGAACCATATGACACAGACACATTTTCCAGTCCAACCACCTCCATCTCCTTGCTAACAATGACTAATCATTGTCATGGCTTAGACAATTTAAAGCTAAAGTATCAAGAAGAATCCTATGGAATGAGGAAAATAGCTGCTTGGAGACAAAACAGATCTCCCACTGATCATGAAGAAAGTGGGGATGATCAAAGAGCTCGTGGTCTTTGTGCCCATGAGAATACTGCAGGGTAGACAAGGAAGCAGGCTGCCACAAATGCAGATGAGACCTGCAGATTACTTGTGTCTGGAGAGTGATGAGAGTAAAGAACAAAGAATGCTGGGTCCACAGTACCCACTGCAGCACTGGCCCTGGGTGCTGAATGTAGGGAGCCCTTACTGAGAACCATCTATATGGAGGAACTAAGGTAAACCACATTTTCTTCCTCTTTCTTTCATCTTTTCCTTTCTTATATCTGACTTAATTTCCCACTATGGTTTCAATATTTCTTCTCCAATTATTGGTTTATGTCATCTCCTTCTCATACCCTTTCCCTCTTCTGTGGATGTTCTCACATTATTGAGCATCCAATTTTGCATTTTCTTCTTCTGCAAATTATTGCCTCTTTCACTTTCTGTCATATATATCCATCCAAAATAATTTTCACAGGCACAGTCTAAAAGTCATTGCATTTTACTCACTTTCCCTGTCAGCTTTCCTGCTGAATTTCAACTGCACATGCCATCTACACAGATTTTGCTGTAATGAAAATAATTGCTCGTGATTACCAATTGCTAAGTATCAGAATGCAGATTTGTTATTACCTGAAGCAACACTGAAGGATATTATGCCTCTTCCATTTTAATTCTTTAAAATGTAAGATAGATGCTTTAGAAAATAAAATTGTGTTTGCAGATGACTTTTTTCTCTCTCTTATTTTCTCTTTTTTACTTTTATTACACCACAACTAAACAGGTAAGTAAAGAGATCAAATAAACCTGACTGGATTTCCAAAATGATACAAAGTGAATGAACCCAATTTTTAAAGTATTTAAACCCATCCCAAGGATCCCAAAGTCATTATTTGGACCAAAGGATATATTATGAGTCTTTGAGGGGGAAAAAAGCACAGTAGAAGTGTTTAGATACAGAGAAAGATGAAACAAGAACCATAGCTTCAAATGACCAGAGCTGAAACAAGCTTCTCTCCCTTAGAAACAACTTATTACAAGTCAATCACAAACATTTGTATCACAGCTTAGAAAACAATTCTAATTTCTAAAAAAATTCAATTCTAATAAAGCAATTTTCACAGAGAAAGGAGGGCAGCTTTGTCTCTAACATTAATCAGTCCATATATTCCTCCATATCTAAAAAATCAGAGCAAGCAGAAAGCAGCATGCAGACATGGTGCCCTCAAACACAGCGTGAGCATACAGTGCAGCTTCCTGAGGAAATCAGGTGGCCAAAGGGCTCACAGTGCTCGTTCAGACCAGTTTAAACTACAGTGGCTACATAATCCACATTTAAATTTGAAACCATAGACTTTTATTGTAATGTAGTCATTTTCTGTTCTGTGAAAGCAACGTTTCCTCACACACAATCATTTCAAGTAGTAAAAATTGTTAATGCAAATAAATATTGATAAGGGGAGATAAGACTTAAAACTAGATGCTTTCTTGACTGACTATGATTGGAAAGTAAATATATTTTAGCTTGTTTTTTCAGTAGTGCAATCACTGTTTTTCTTTTTTGACATATTCTGGCAACTTAAATTCCACCAAATCCTTCTATCTATAACTTCCTAGTTATGGGCAGCTCTTTACACAGAGCTCTTCTTAGGACTTTTGAAATGCTTTTTGATGTCTAGAATAACCTGATTTTCTCCACAGGACAGACACAAACCTTATGGAGATTTAAGTCATTCTGGACATCCCTGAGCTGCTGAATACTTCTGCTCTCCTTCACTTGAAGTCTCTATGGATCATTTCAGTGTACAATTCTCTCCAGAGTTTAATAGACCTCTTTTTTTGAGGGAGAAATATCACAGCAGGTTTAGAAATTCTTTCACGGAATTGTTTATGAAGGAGAACAATTTACATGTTGAGCTACTACTTTTATTTTAAAAACTTCTTTTTCAAGTATGTTTTTCCCTTCATAATATGCTACCTGAAAACTTACCAGTTTAAAAGCTCTTCTATCTAATTTTTGTTGAACCTCTTAAATCTTAATAAAGAATGCTCTTAATGTAACGCTTTGCCTCAGAAATTATTTTTGTAATTTACATCTCACAATATCATACTGAAGAATTTTATAACTGGATTTATATCTAGTATAGTATTATGTATAAAAATGTGAAGACAGATGTATAAGAACAAAATAGAATGTTGAATGTATTTTATTTCTACAGAATTTCTTGGTAATACTGTCATTGCGGGTCTGTAACAGAAAAAAATAAACCTAACAGAGCACTGCAGAAACTTGAAACAGTAAAAAATCATCCACCATGAGAATGACTCAGCTATAGAAGCCATCCATAAAAAAGTTGCCATTAATAGCTATGGCACAACATAATTTCATGTACTACTACTGGGAGTAAAACCTATAGAAATTTGAAAGGAATTATTTTCAAAAAATTCTATGGAGTCATATGGAATCATCCCCCCCCCCCCCCACCCCTTCCTGAATTTATACCAAAACAAAAGCTCTTTATAAGAGGATTAGAAAAAGCAGGTAAGAAAACTACAGTGATATAGAACAAAATGTCCAATTTTCATACTAAAGGGAAATGTTCTGTCTTACTAAAATTCAGCCAATACAGACTTTGAAAATCTGTGCATGTAGGCAATAAAAGTTACCACTTTGAATGCAGAATTAGATGTTATTTAAAAAGAATACACAGAGTAGGAGTAAGAGATTCACAAGAAGATTTATTTTCTGCACGTCTGAGATTAACTGAAATAATCTGAAGAAATATGAGACAAAATAAACCATGCTATGTATCATTTGGAATATTTGTCATATTATTAGGCACATAACCTGTATATCCTCTGGTCTAAAGAATTTATAATTGAATGTACTTTAAGCTTTTTTTTTAAATAAACTCTTATTCTAGGTATAAATAAAAATGAAAAAAGAAACAGTCATCAATTTCTTCTTCTAAAGAATTTTTGACTGGAGAATGCCAGTTACAAAATTCAAATTATTCATTTTTTGAAAAAAATTTTGATTATAATGGATTCCTAAGAAAACCAAAGAAAATTAGCATGCAACTTGAATCTCTAACTGTAACAAAATCAGGAAAAAATTAGAATTCATTAAGGAGGACTTCATTGTAGTAATGAGCATGCAAGGACTTAGTCAAATGTCAGGCAGAGACAGGTAATAATGATTCCAAAGCCTAAATGTGTTGTAAATCTTCTACTCCTTGGAAAAATAGAGAGGACCAATTGGATGAAACACAAAAGTAGGGAATTATCTTCCTCTGAATTACACTCTATGGGCACTATAATTTGTAATACTGCCCATATCTTCCAGTAAATGAAGCCTTATGCAGAAAATAAGTTATTAAATAATGTCAACCATATATATAAGTTTCCATTCTCTGAAGCAGAGATTTCCTGCCTCTTTGAGCCAAACTAGTTACAATGAACACTAGTAAATTAGAAATATTTAATGGTTGCTACACGAGCAAGCTTCACTGCATGACAAATGTATACACCCTAAAATTATAGTCTTTATATTATTTCTCACAGTACTGTTGTGGTTATATAATT
The DNA here is from genome assembly GCA_026261815.1 of Monarcha castaneiventris obscurior. NCBI lineage: Eukaryota > Metazoa > Chordata > Aves > Passeriformes > Monarchidae > Monarcha > Monarcha castaneiventris. The sequence goes on along the minus strand of JAMPIT010000379.1, from coordinate 22,598,655 downwards.
CTTGTTATTATCATTAATTACTTTGTTCCTGATGCCATAATAAAAATCTGCAAAGCCTAATAATAGATGAACGAGCACCGCTTTAAAAATTAGGCACTTAATAGTTTATGAAGAAATATAAATATATTGTTAAAATATTTCCACCAGGATTCTATTCACAATCTATACTTCTGTGAATGAAAGCAGTTATTTTAATCTTGATACTTTTTTAGATTCTAAGAACTGCAGTTTAAAAGAAAATATCTGTAATGATGCTCTTACTTCTTTGTTTGAAATATGACAAACATAATCAAGGTATTAATCAGATGTGTTTTAATTAAGTTCAAAAATCCAATCAAAAAAGGTACTATTGTGTGAAATTCAAATTTATATAAGCCCGTTTCCTTCAAATGAACATCAGCTGCTTACACCAGATCTTGTTGTTATGGGGTGAAAACAGATATTGTTGGTAAGAGAGGAAAAAATCCTTAATATCCAGAAATCATGGCCTTCTGTCTTTCCCTTTTATATGTTGATAACATGGTTAAATACTTTGTTAAATAAATGGGATTTTTTAGAAGTTGAATTTTTTGACAAGTCATTTACCCATAACCCAAAGAGACTTGTGAAAATATATATATATATATAAAAATCAGTTTAGAGGGAAAAATTTCTTATTAATTTGAGACACAGAATGGCAGCTTCATCCATCCTAGGTCTATGAGGGACCTAGGATATCTCTAAAATTCAGTCTAATAATAAATATCTTTATAATTCTCAAATTTTCCCTAGTCTCTTCAGAATTCCAAAATGGCAGCCAACCAGTCTGTTGGAAAATGCAATATTATTCAAAATGTTCCTGATCTACCAGAACAAAGTGCTGCAATGCCTGCTCTTAAGTTGTATGGCGCAGACTAAAATTGAAGATGCTGGAAGAAATACTCATGGTATTAAAAAAAAAGAAAAAAAAAAAAAAGACACAAAGAAGAATCAATTTCAATTTTGATTTCCTACAGGCGACATAAAAGTTCTTGAGTTATATGTTGTAGAAATGGCAGGGAATCTAAATATAATACAAGTGAATTGAAACAAATTATGTACCAAGCCTAACTGATAATTTAGGCAGTAAATGTGAAAACCTCATTTTTAAATGGAGATTAGCAACAGTAGAGACATTGAACATCCTGTTTCCAGAGAAACATTACTGTGTTTAGGGAAAATGTTCAAATGAACAAACACATGAAAAGCATACCTGTCCATGGATCTCTCTTTTCATTGATCAGAATATTAATATTAACATATTAAGTAGCATGTCTCCTTAAAACTAGAATTTCCCTTATGTTGTGCATCATTAATAAGCACATCTCTAGAGATGAATTTGCAAACTGGTTATCCAAATTTATCTTGCTACTCCTAGGTCTTCCAATAAGCATTTTTAATCTGTTTTTCTACCATATCAGTAAAGATAGTTGTCTGACAGAAATTAGAATAATTCCCTTTTTTTTGTTTGTTTGTTTGTTTGACCACATTTACACAGCCCCTAATCTGAGCCCTTGGTAGGTTATGATAATAACGTTATGATAAGTTTTCAGTTAGCATATTATGAGGGGAAAAACATATTTGAAAAAGAAGTTTTTAAAATAAAAGTAGTAGCTCAACATGTTAATTGTTCACCTTCATAAACATTTCTGTGAAAGAATTCCTTAACCTGCTGTGATATTTCTCCCTCAAAAAAACAAAAGGTCTATTAAACTCTGGAGAGAATTGTACACTGAAGTATTTGTCTCAGGGTAGGTTCTAGTGTTTTTTTAGCCACTGGGCCATTTGCACTGTGCAGGCACGATATATTCCTGAGCCAGTTCATGCTCCTTGTTCCTGCCTCTTACAGCACCAGGCTGGCACAGTTAGCTCCAGTGTGTGCTCAGTGCAGGGGAGAAGTCAACACAGAATGATGTTACCAAAGGTTATAAATTTCTGGTGGAGATGAATCTCACTAATCCCAAAGTATGAGCCACACCACCTTGTCTTTTTCTTCAAATGTTCCCCTCCTTCTATTTTTCAGTTTTTCTTCACGGCCTCACCATTCTTCTGTCTCTAGAGCCAGACAGCAGTCACATTTTCTGTTGCACAGGAAATTCCAACATTTTAAAACTTGTTTTTCTTCTGTATTAGACATCACGTCATTTCATATTAAGCATTAACACTACTGGCATGTCATATTATATTAGAGTATGATACACTAGCTAAAATATTATCTTATTTAATTTGCAGCATTATTTTGATTATGTAAGACTGCATTTTATATATTGTTTATTTTACTTTTATATTAGTTTAATACCAGATGCTTTTTCATTGCCATGCTCAGTGTCAAATGTGCCTCATTTCAAGAAACGTTAAACACACCATTTTAAAAAAGTCATATCTTATTATCTTCTCCTAATTAGAGTAAAAGGTTTGAACTGACATTACTGAAATGTGACACACGCTAATCGCAAATCAACCAAGAGCTCATTGGAAGGAGTTCTAATTTAATCTGTTTATTGGCTTGATTTTTGCAAAAAAAAAGTACAAACATTCTTTGAGGATGAAGATTTAGGATGATTATATAACATAAAAAAGAGCCTTTATCCATTAAAAGTCCAAATTTTGTTCTCTAAACCAAGACATAATCCCTGTTAAAAGGAAACAGACCCAGTGCTGTGTACTCACCATCATGAATACTGCAGATACTATTTCTGGGACATCACTTAATAGAAATTGTAGCTTCAGCCTTTGCAGACCTTCCTACAGAGGCACCTATTTGTGACTCTGAAGCACTTGGTAGCACGGGGATGAAGCAGAGTGTATTAGCAGGAACATTAGGTAACGTGCTGATATTAGAAATACACCTCCTGTTTTGCTTGCTTCAAAAGGAAAAAGAGGACTGAAACCATCCATTATGATTCTAAACTTCACAAATTATGTAAAAAACAAAGAATATTAATCAATGAAAAAAAACCCCCAGAAATATCATTGTATATGATACAGGCAGGGCATGGACAAGAGTTATCCAGAGGAGGATGAAACTATTGAAATTATTGCTGATTACATGCTTCCAGGAAGACAAGAGACATTTAGTCTAGAAAACCACCCATTGGCAAGATTTTTTTTTTTAAAGCAACTGCAAGCAACGTGATTATGACAAAAGAAAACCATAGGAAACTGTATGAGAAATGCTTTCCTTAGCTATTCATATCCTCTTGTCCTTGCTCTCTTTACTCTGATTCAGCTTTTCCAAGATGACAGGCAAGCCACGCTTTCATACAGTGATAAACAATATGACAGCTTTGAAATTCTCAGCAATGTTCTACAGGGATATTGTTTGATGACAACTGTCTTTGGTAGAGTCTTTTCGCTGCTGCTTTGTCATCCTCTCTTACCCAGCATGTCAGGTGTATACATTTCCATATAGAGTCAGATGGAAAATTTGTCAACATTTAAGGAGAGCTGAATAGCACCAAAGAAAGAAAAGCAAGTGCTGGAGTATATTTCTTAACATTTCTCACACACAGTGAAGATGAGCACTACAGCATCAGTGGCATAAAAGGAGCATATATTATTGTTTATTTTTTCATAAATTTGGAGTTCATTCCCTGCTCAATGAATCTTGATAGAAAATACAGAGAAGGAGTTATTAGTAAATTATCTTCTCCAGGGTGAAATATATGTCCTCTCTACAAATCAAGACTCAGTTTTGTACCTGAACAGCATCTATTTATTCATTCAGTTGGCTAAGTGCTGTTGGAAGATTAAAACACAGTTGGAAACTACTAACATTTCACATTTAGCTACTTTTACCAGGTGCAAGTTAAGTTCTACTGTGAGACATTAGATTTTTGAACTGCATGAGGAGCCAGAGAGATAGAAGGATGCTACTGAAATAGGAGAAACAGAGGAAAAGAAAGAGAAAAGTTCATCAAGCATCTGGCACCAAAGCTTTCTTTCCCCTCATGTGCTCAGTAGTGGTACAACAGCTAAATAATGAGCAAATGAATCTGGTGTAATTTCAAATGTCTTAGGTATCTAAACCATAATCACAAGGCAGTTGAGAGATGACACAGGAGTGATGCCCTACAGAAAAAGCTGCAGACCAGGCAGGACTCCCACAGGGATATCAAAACCCTCTCAATGGGCAATTGAACCAGCTCCTAGGTCTCCACAAGATTCTGTAAGGTATTGAACACCAAGCTCCCACACAAGCATTTGTATTTAGACATTAAGATACACTGAAGTATGTTAGTATCTAATTTGCTAGCATCTGTGTTACTGTAATTCATTCAAAAATTTTGAAACAGGAAAAATGCTTTATATTGTCAAATATTTCTCCTTAAAGTGAGAAAAAATTTCAAAATATTTTATTAGTTTCCTCCATTAATTCCAGATTTTTAGCATTTCCAGATGAAATTTGCTTTAACAGAAGTTTTTGACTTTGTTCTTGAATTTTTTTTTTCATGGTCCACAGGGGAAGTTATCAAGGATTATAAATGAATGTTTCAGAAATTCACAACAGATTGTTAAGAGAAACCTTGTAATAATAAAATAATTTAGTAGAATTTTAACATAAGTTTTAACATGATTGGATATTGCCAGATCTGGACTAGTAAATAGCAATTGTTACATCAGTTGCTCTCAGCTCATACAATTAAGGCTAATGGGATATACATCATTTCTAATGTCACAGTTTCTGGACTGATGTTGTCATAAGGGAAAAAAAACCTACACACTCATAGTTAAATGTTAAAAATGTGAATCTATAGATCAAAAAAGATAGAACACTGAAGATAAATAAGAAGAAAATAATGTTTAACTCTTAGTTTACAATGCTTTTCAGGTTGTTAAATCATGAAATTTACACTAGACTTGGCAACACCAGATTTAAATCTAAGAGCTGTTTATTTTAGTGCTGCATTTCTAACAGTGGATGGTATCAGACTTTACATTTTTATCTCTTTCAGCAAGAGATGTTTAGGCCTCATCTCTATTAAGAACAATTTTGAAATATGGTGAGTTAAACATATTGCCTGAACATCAAGCGAATTAACAATAAAAGGCTGCAACCCTGCCACGTTACTCGAAGACATTTTCCTCCTTTGTGAAGGTGAAAATGCAGCAGAAGTGTATGTCTTCCTAGGAAGACAAAGAAATATCAAACAATTACTTTTCCGTCAAAAAGAGAACATTTAATGGACAATTTATTGACTTTAAAGAAATATGCTGTTGTTTGTTAGATTTTCCATTAACCTAAGGTTTGTGCTCACAAAATCTGACATTGTGAGTCAGGAAACTCACTTTGAGTGAAGAAAAATCTCTGTTAAAATTAGAAAAGTTTCATAAGAAAATTCCATTTCAGGAAGTATACAATGAGCATAGCTTTTAAAGACTGATATTTTTGCTGACCTTCTTATCATTTTCCCCAGCACAAATATCGCACCTTGACTAAAGTTTCTATGGAAAAAAAATTAGAGAATGAGTGATAAAATGCAAAAGAGGTTCAAACTAGGAGATGTTCCTAAAGCAGTTATGTAATGAAACAAATTAAATGCAACATTACAATTCAAAGCCAGTCAACCTGCATGAGATGTTTTCGACTACTTTTGCTACTTGGCATTTAAACTACTCACTGTCTCAGCATCCTCAGAAAGTAGTCTGCCACTTCTTACATTGAGTTTGAAGAAAGTGCACCTTATTTATTTGTACTTTATTCCTTACCTTTTTCTCTCATAAAAGACAACCATCACTCCATAAATTCATGAATAAACCCCAGGAAATTCCAGGCAAGATAGGTAAGTACACAGTGTACCATTATTTACAGGCTAACAGTATCAGTAAGGCTGTTGGTGAGACTGTGTGGGGTGAAATAATACATTTCTCAATAGGGAGACAGAACTAAGGATGTATATGCCTAGCAATGGTCAGGTCTGTTAGTAGTGCACCACTGACAAGAAAGTTCCCTGCTCTCCGGAAAGGAAAATGGCATGTCACCTCTATGACAAGCCTATAAAATTGGTGAGGAATCCCTAGGTGCAAAAGTCAGCAGCCCTTTGTTCTGTGGAAGACAATGCACAAAAGGTCACACATTTGTGGAAGAAGATCCCCGAGGGCACTCCTCTGGCTAGCAACATTCTTCTGCATCTTCTTTTTCTACAGAAGTCCAAACTACAAGAATGTTTTGCTTTCATGAGGATGCAGAAGACACTGTTCTGGACCAGACTGAAGGTCCACCTAGTTCAGATCTTGTCTTTGACACTGTCTGACTTGGAGTCTACTTTGTTCTCTCGTCCTGATCAGAACCATATTTTTGTAATTTATTGCACATGATTCTATTCCTAAGGTTTTTCTTCACAGCATAATGTGATCCTTAGCCAGGGAGAAAGTTTTGATAATTCCATTATTTTGTCCAGTGAGAGGGTATTTCAGATTGCTGCGCTTTCTGACTGACTGTCCTTGAGCTTTCCTGTCAGAGGAGGTTCCTCAATATTTCATGTTTACTAGTTCAGTGGTCTTATTTTTTTCCAGGAAATAGCATGTATACTTAATGGAAGTCTGATATGCCTGATTTAAACCCACCTCAAGGATTTTTGTCAGCACTGGTATCTTTCAGCAAATAAATGGATGATGCTGTTGTTCCTTAATCATCCATGAGGTGGCTGTTAAGTTTTCCAGAACAAATTTCATTCAAGGCACGCCTGCCCATCAGAGTCTAAGGACTTAATGGTGTTTCTGTCACAATCTATGCGAAAATTGATGCTGCTTTCAGCTTGTGCAGGATCAGCACTGAAGAGCATGGAGCTATTCAAGGCAGTGAAGTGACAAGAAGTTGCAGCCAGGTGCAGGGTATAGCAGGGAAAACTGTTCTGTTAAGATCACATCTCACTACCTTTTTACTGTAATTAGTTAGTACTTGAAACAGTGTATTAAGAGGTAACTGGAAATGTTAAAAAAAATTTATATCCTCTTGATTAGTTGTTTATTTTGGGACTTTAGGTGTTTGGTTTTGTTATTTTTCTTTTTTAATGATTGTCACTTTCATGTTTTGTCATACTAGTAGCCACAACTGTACAAGTTACAGTTTTAAATCTTCTGTATTCTAACTGATTTAGTGTCTCTTGAAAAGTTGCCAAAAATATTCTTAGAAGTTATTTTGACAAAAAATTCCAAATCTTCTCCCATTGTAGCCAGACACTGGGGCAAGATCAAAAAGGACTTACAGAAAACAAGCAAATTTTTTTTTTTTTTACTTTATCACATAATATTAATGATCTAAATAAATCTAATAATAAAGATTGAAATAGAATTAGTTCTTCTGAGACAGCAAATATGGTGTCTAAAGCAAAGGTTTTCTATAGTAGCACTACAACATCCATTAGATGTCATTGCACTGAATTTATTTATACAGCATTTGTACAGCTCAGGGTTGCTGACCAAGGATGTAATAAACTGCTTCAGAAAGCAAAAATATATGAAATATAATGCAATTCTGAACAATAAAACTGACAAATAAATTCATTCTAATATGATCTGTAAAAGGTGCAAGACTGCCCATATACACTTTGACGTATAATATGTTGCTTTCCCAAAAAATAAAAGACACTACCTGAATTATCAATAGGATGTGCAATTGCTCATGTCACTGGTGTGAATCTTCAGTGTTAACATTCACTTTAAACAGACATTGCTCTTGCTTCTGTTGTCTGTCCTCATAATACAAGTCAGACCTTTGCTCAGAGTAGTAGAATTCAATACTACACAAAAATTCTTTTACATTAGTATTGCCAGCTTCTGAACTACTCCAGTAATCTTTCACTACAAAATGCTTTAAGATTTTTTTACTGATAAAAAAGTTATCAATAAAATAAAAAACATCAGTAAAATAAATTCAGGCTTTAACAAATTCAGATGAAGGTGAAACTAGGAATTCAATATGCAGTAAGATTTAAGCCATAATAGTATTCACATTTAGAGACATATACATTATTTTAAAAATATTTTTTATCATAAATAGCAAGGACATTTTCCTAAAGAGACATTTGCTTTGTCTAAAAAATATTACATTTTAAAGTTTCAAACTAAAGGTATTAAAAGAAAAATAGCATAAACCAGCTCTTTTTAACATTAAAAAACAGAAAACAAAGGAGCTCTTCTCAAATACAGTATTTTAGTAAGAGCTTAGAGATTGTGGTTTCCCTTTTATGCATTTCATGACCAAAGCACTGCAAATGCTGTTTAATAATCATCATTTTGGCTTTATTACATAGTTCTATTTCAAAGTGGATTTTAATACATAACTGGAAGCCAGAATTTTATTTTTTTTCAGTCATAGATAGTTTCTAGGTGTAAATAGAACAACATGTCCTCACCTCATGTCTCAGTGTGACTCCTTTGAAAAGAGGAGAAGTTAAAGATATTTGTAAATAGCATGGGATTGTCAGATAAATTACAGAAAAAGTATCTTCTGTCATGGTTATTTCCTGATTGGTAAATATCTGTGTAGGTCTCAAGCATGTGGATTGTAGACAATTAACACTTCTTTCCCTCAGAAACACAATTCGTCTTTAGGGAAAGCACCTTTGCCAATATATATGATAAAATAGATATTTCAGTAGATTTTTTATATAGCTGATCATGTTGACCACTATTAATTTGATTTTTTTTTTTCACTAAACTTTGGATTTTGAAACGATATATTTTCTTATAGATGTGAGAAACAAATTACAGCCTCAGCTGTTTGCAGACAGGTGTTACCTTATATTGGCTTATTGGCCTTGCTAGTACATAAAATACCTTACATAATCGCATTATGTATATTGCATTCATTGTAGATATGTAGCTTGCATCAGCTTTGTTTTTTATTATTTTTAACATGTACTTATATTCTTAGGGAAAATGTTAAAGGTCTTGATTCTGTTGTCTATTTAGAGGTATAGAACAAAATATCCTTATGAATCAAGCATCAAACACTGAACACCCCTTGGTTTTTTTAATGCTTCAAATATGAATACAAGGTACTAAGTCTTGTTACAGAAATATGAGATAAAGGTTGGGTTTTTTCTTCTGAAACACACACACATATGTGGCCACATGACTCAGATGCATGCACTCGTATAAGTAGATTCATTGTTATAGAATTAGGTAAAACTACTAAACATATAGCTTAGAAAAAGGATTACTGTACATGGGATGTGAATAGTAAAAAAATAAGTTAAATTATAATTTGTGGTAAAATAGAACAACTTCTAACTAGGAAATCAACAAAAAGTAAGACCTACATTTAGTTAATCATCCTTTAATGCTTTGAATAAATTATTCATCTTCTCAGACAACAAAATGTTGACCTTTTCTTGTAATACAATGTAAAGTTCACTTTGCAGTGAACTATGGTGACAAACTATTTTTGTTACTGAAGATTCACTTGCAATTCATATTTCTTTCTACATATTTCAAAGGAAGAAAAATCTACAGGAACATGAGACTAACACAAATTCCAAATACCTTTGCCAACATCTGAAATTTTATCTTGAACACATTGCTTACAATTGCTCATTACAACTTCGATTTTAAGTATATTAATTAGACTTTAATTCCATGAATATAATGAAATACTGTATATTCTATATTGGTCAGTCCTCACAGAATTCTTACCTGCTAGTTATATTGGTATGTGGTTTTCATATCTGCAAAGTGTTTATATATATTTTTATTCAGGTAGGAAATTACTTAATTTCTCTTTTGTGTTGTTCTTAGGAAGCAAAAATGCTGTTGCATTTTCTGTGCTAACAGCTTTCCAGGAAGAGAAATGACAAGCTACTTACCTCCTGCAGTAAGAGAATGTGACAAATCAAAGTTAATGAGGATGAGAGATAATGAGCAGCATGAATTCCAAATTAAATACCTTTTATTTAAAGTATTGGTCATGGGGTTAAAACTCTTTTCCACAATGCTAACAAATACCTTGGATATGGATACATTACACTGAAAACCTCCTAAAAGTGACAAAAATGAAGGTGACAGAATCTTTCATCTTCACATTAGAAAATAAAATGGTGTATTATACCCAAATAAGAATTTAACCTGTATGTGTTACTACTAAATGGTGCTACTTTGAAATAACTGTGACTGAAAAATTAGTTAGAAGACAGCTTCAGATAAAGATCCGAGGGATCTGCAGGGTTATGCATTTAGGTACCCATCTGCCAGAGCAGAATAGAGAAAAGAAAGTCAAGTCACAAATGCACCTGGGTGTCATAGACTGGGAACAAAAGGAGCCATCTCATCAGGCTGGTATTCCCCTAGTCCAAAAGGGAAATACGACATAAAAAATATTTAACCATAGTTTTTGGCACATTAATAGATTATCTACTTGCAACTACCCTTCTACAGTATTACACAGTCTCCATGTTGTCTTTCTGTATTCCTGCTAGGCAATTCTATTGTGAGGGTACTAAAAACATAAAGACAATGTTATATCCATCTCTGAAACTCTACGCCTAGTTCTGTTACAGTGTAAGTACTTCAGGGCTGTAAAGCATTTTGTTCTTAAACTTTTGGCTGAATAATGTCTCCTTCACTTTTCAAACAGTTTAGTGTATGCAGCTCTTAATTCTGCATCTTATAACATTTCAATCTTAATATTTGCAAAAGAAATGTGTATTCCACCCACAAAATAGGTTTTATGTGTATGGGTTGGCAGTATGAGTTGCAGGCCCCAAAATTTAGACAAATGTTCAAAACATAATTGTCCAGGCTCCCTGTGCAAGTGTGTACAGTCTGCTGAAGGGAAGACCTGAGGCTGTCCTCAAGACCACTCAGCTCCCTGTGCCCAGCAAGCCAGAAAACGGGGTATGGCTAGAGAGAAATGGGATCCTTCACCAGGCAGCCTGTAGGCAGGCCACGTGATCTCAACTGCTTGGGACTAAATCCAGAGGCTGCTCTTAACAGCACAGACATGTCATCTCTGTACTAATAACATCTTCCAACTTAACACACATAGCCTGGCTTGCAAATGGCTTTGAATTTGTGTGCTTCTTGACTGAGTTAGTGGTAGGACTTCCAAGGGTCACCCCTCTGTAGCTAATTGAACATCCTGATATTAAATTACACACACATATAGAGTCCTTAATAACCAGATTGCTCTGCTTCAAGAAAATTAACTACTTGGGAGAGCCATTGGATTATTCTGAGTATATATAATTGCTCCAAACTCTTGAAGTAAAGGAATTTCTTTCGTACCAGTTTTTGCAAGAAAAATTCCGTCTTCCCCTACATGAGGTTTGTACAACCTGTACAGGTAAACAGAAATTGGGTTCATACACCTGTCAAGAGCAATTCAGCATTTTAATGATAGAGAAATTCCAGTCTGTCACAGTACATACACGTGTTTTCAGAGATAAATTTACTTGTGTGAAGACTATTGCCTTGCACTCTTTTATCTGCTAGGCAGAAATGTATCAATTACTAAGATATAATTCTTGGATTTCACATATATACCTAGATACATCCATTCACAGATTTTCTTTCTTAAATCTGCATATCATTATTATTCTGAGTAAATTAATCTGTATAAAATGGGCTGAACAGCCAAGTCTTTAACTTTGTTTTACAGCTGCAACTGATTAATGCTATCACTCCATGTCTTAAAAGCTAGAATAATTTGTTGTTCATAAATAATATAGAAATTATTGCTGTCTGCGCAGAAAAAAACGTTGTCTGTAAAGAATTACTAAAATTTCCTGACATCACAGTGCTAATTGATCTTTAAATTATTCATAGAATTCCTCTGGGTTCTTACTCTCCACAGGAGGGGTTTCATTTTTTTTTTTTCCCTGAGTAAAATGACTTTATCATTATTATAATTTCCTGTGAAGTAACTGTAGCTTTTGTTTGGAGTTTCAATGAAGAACTGAGTCCATTAACATACAGATTTCCACATTTTTTTAAGTTAAGACCTTGAGTAAAACACTGACATATAGAAATCAACAGGATACTTATTGTCATTTCATGGTAATTACATTAGCACTATCAGGAAAGTTGGTATAATTCTGTCTGCAAAATAATTTTGGCTAGGAAGTTGCATCTCATTGTTTTCCCCCACTACTTATTAAAGCTTGTGTTTGCCTTAAAGAAAATATGTTCAACTATCTGATTAATGAGCTCTGTTAACCTTTGTCTGTGTGTAATTCTGCATATGTTTCTTGGTCATGAGAAGAATAATGTTTTGTGTCTAACTGTGTAAATCTAGAAGGAACTTTTTTTCTCCAGTTCTGTTACTTGTGATTTTCTGAGGGAAAGGGGAGGTTTGTTTGTCTTTAAATCACTACAGAGGTAGTTATTTCTCTCCTGAAAATATCTATAAGAATATTTCCCAGGCACCATATGAAAAAAGAAAAAAAAAAACAAAAAACCAATGTCTGACCTGGATTTTTGCTATTATGGGTTACAACTTCTTTTCAGTTCTGTTGTTAATATATGTGGTGTATATAATCCCATATGGTATATGACAATATATTGACATACACTAGAATGAAACTCTGATCCAGAGCATTCACATTAAATGGCATCTTTCTTGTTCAAGAATATACTGCCTGAGAAACTGCAAGTACACTCTTGAGCAAGTTTTCCATAGCAGGCACCCAAGTTACGTGTACAAATGGAACAGCAGAAAACTAATCATGTAAGGATTAGTTAATTAATCACGTAGCAAACAGCAGTTTCAGTTCACAATTATCGCAAGCTCTTTTAGGGTGTATATTTTACTAATAAAAAATAGGTAGTAAAAGATAACAAGCAAATTCAAGACTGAATACCTACTGTGTTATCTCATTTGGTATAGCCTAGCTAATCCACCTAGAACTTTCGCTTTGTATCAGCTTTATTTCCTTTCATTATTTAAGGTGAAATAAAGTGTCTAGCCAACTGTTGCAATACAGAGAGTGGGAGAAGAGGGCACTTAAGAAGTATTTAGTCAGTTCTAATGGTCTTCTGTGTCATTTTTGGAATGAACTTATGGGCTGTATTTCTGTCACCATGCACTAGGACTCGTCTAGTATGGAGGTTGGACCAAAAAACTTTCAGAGTTCTTCTGCAGTCTACTTATTTCATAACCCAGAAATAAGACTAAAAGACTACAGAAAAACCTGTGGTGGAAAGGAAATGTGTGGTTGAAACATGATACACTTCCTTTATCCTTTTCTTTCTCTTTAGACTACATTAGATGAGCTAATTTGCCAATCAGCTTATACTGTGCTAAATCTTGTATAGGCTAATTGGAAGATTTCTTTTATTCATGGAAAGACATAATTTGGGGATTCCTTAATTAACAAAATAACATGGAATAAATAATTCCCAGATATGAAATAAATGATGGTTAGGAAATTGCTAAGAAGTAGTACCATGTATTGTAGGAAAAGGAGCAGTACTTGCTCCTTTCTTCATCTTCCTAAGTATGTGCTCATGGCCACTAAAATTAAACACCAGCCTTAGACATGACTCAGCATAGACATTAGTTTTTTATTCTGTTTATCATCGGGGTTTCTCATCTTATGGTATCTATCATGTCAACAAGTAGTTTGTGACTTTCTTGGACTCTGAATTTTGGCCCAAATATGTTCTTCTGAAAGTTAGCTTTACTCTGAAGTAAAATGGGGAGATAAATTAGCCTAACAATGTCCGATTAACAGTATATAGGTGTATTAACAAGACTGAGAAAACAGACTTTTGGAGGAACCATAATTTTAAGATACATCCTTTGTGTCTACTACAGCACCACAGCCCAACTGGAATCATAAGAATCACCTTTAGAACAAGATGAGTGCAATTTAATAGCTATACACAAGGTCAGTATGATACGACTTACAGTGTGTACAGCTTCTGGATGAGCTCTGCATATTCACCTTAAGAGTCTGTTCCCCGCACCCTGACTTGAACCATAAAAGAGAATTTCCTACAGTAACAACACAACCTATTCCATCTTCACTATTCTTGCACTATAGGATGAATGTGTTTGGGAATTTTTACTCATTCTGCTCTGCTTCATCCAAGGACAAGATAATCAGATGCAGCTCTTTTTACTTTAATTTATGCATTTTTCAGTACTCTTTTCTTTATTTCATTTCATGTAAGTAGTCAGTGCATAAATGAATGAACTAAAAAATTTAGATTTTAAGAAGTGGATTTTAAATATCTCCAGACTTGACATTAGAACAATTACTGTTACTCTTTTTGCAGCAGTATAAGGATGTGGAAATCTCACAGAAAGGCAATTAAACATTGTGTCAGGGGCTAGAGGGGATCAATGTCAGCAGTTATCAGGTAGAGTGGTTTTGATATGGCAACCAACATCAGGATGCAGTAGATTTTTTTCAAAAGGCAAATTGCTTCTCTGGAACCCCAATGCAGTCAATGACAGCGGCGAATAAAGAACATGTGTTCACAGAAATATCTGCAATCTGCTTTTTATTTTAAGGTGATATATTTCTTTTTCTTTCCAGAGGATGTTTTTAAAATACAGAAATGGTTAATCTGGGTTTTAAAATTAACCTAGGATCAGATATTTTTAACATTAAAAAAATTGCAATCAAGCTAGCAGCTTGTGTTACAAGTTAAAGCCAAATGTAAGTTTAAACAGCCAATCCATAAACTTATTATTAAATGCCATTTTAAAGGTGATGGTTCCAATCTGAGCCTCCATCCTTCCTCTTTTCTGACAGCTACCCAGCATTCACAACCGTTATTCTTGACCTCTCTCTCTCCTACTCTGCCCCATTGGCTTCTTTCCTGGTTTTCAATGATGTTCTGAAATCTCTTTATAAAATTGATCAGATGAGACCAGCCATTCCTCAAGCTTTTCTAAACTGGTCACACTTTATTTAGAATCAAAGAGCTCTGCTGCTCATTATGCAAGTTGACTAGTAAGCACTGGCATCTACCTTCTTTGAAAGATTCTATCTTATAATTTTAAACCTGGATAACCTGACTCAGCTCAGCTGAATAAAATGTTAAAACTCCCCTAAGTTGGTGAATAAAACACAAATCAATTGGTATTTTATACTGAATTCTAGATAGGACATGGTCTCACTGCAAGACTAGACAAGTTTGATGTGTCCTTTTCTCATTTTTGCCACTGACTCAAAATATATGGCAGGATGCATCAATTTACTCAATATTTTGAGTCAGAATTTTAATTGCATATTCAGTGGAATGACACATCTAAATGATTAAAAAAAACCCATACACTGGTACTTTTAACTGGAAGTATTCCTTATTTTTTACCTCTCTATTTCTTGGTCTCTTTACCTGTAACACATAAATCAGATTGCTCACTCACGTATGTTGAGGTATTTTGAAATGTTAATTGAAAAATGCTTTTCCAGCACATTATTCATTTATTTTATTTTTTAAAAAATTATTTATTTATTATTGTCTCTCCATTCAAATGGAAATTGAGAGATAAGCAGCCTGCAGGTAATTCCACAAATATTATATAATCATAGAATGGCTTGTGTTGGAAGATCATCTAGTTCCAATCCTCATGCTATGGACAGGGACACCTTTGACTAGGTCAGATTGCTCAGAGCTCCACATGGGACAGTGGAAAGATAGACACTCAATACAAATATAATATTGTTCTAGCTTTCTATCAGAGCACTGTGTGAAGGGAATCATTAACAGGTAAATTTTAGAGTGTTTTCTTCTTACCAACTACTTTGATTTGGAACTTGGGCCTTCAGGTTCTAACTACCCATAATGTCATCTCAAGCAGTGACAAATCTGTTGATGATGAGTCAGTTGGTCAGTTGTACTCATCTATCTGGTGACTTCTGTATTCTGCAGAAAAAAAAAAGAAAATGATGCTGTTGAGACAGTCTATTCCTTTTGGGGTTTGCAACAAGATGTTCAAAAACATTTGACAGACAGGATAATGGCATTCTAATGGTGCCTACACATATCTGTTGTGGACAAAACCTTCTGTGGGTAAACTCTTAATTTATCACAGATTTTTTCCACTCTGACAACACATACTACCAGTCATTTTCTGCACTGTATTTTGGGAAGAATTGGAATTGATAAAACTGTAAGAGACACTTTTCTTATCCTACTAAGCCTTTTTTCTCCTGTTTATGTACCACAGATTTTGTTCATAATTTTATTACATTTTCTCTCTGCTTGTGTTCATAGCAGGAGGGAGTTTGGCTAAGAAATATCGAAGCAGCTTTGAGATTATTGCTCTTCAGTGGTTAAGAGTAGGATTGCTTCCTGATGTAACATTCCAAAATGTCTCTTTTGTGTGTGGTGCCTGTCAATATAATATATGCAGATTCAAATATGACTGCTATTTTTATATCTATAACTGGTCTAGCCATTTGTCCCTTTGTATTATCCAGTTCTCCATTCCCCTTCCATCTCCTATATAGAAGAAAGGGAACAGCTTGTTTTGCCACTGTTTCACACAGATAGATACTCTAGTATTAGAGAAATATTTTCATAAGAGCATAGAAACTGAGAAAGGAAAACCACTTAGACCATTTTTTTCTGTCTCTACCAGGCTAAAACTGTTCCCTACAGTATAATTTTTATTTTTCTGTCACCTGAAACTTTATTTATCTCAAATGAGAAGCCTTCAACTGTTTCTCTTTAAAAAGCTATTGCACAACCTACTAAAGCTGCTTGATAGCATATTTTCCGTTCAATATTCACCTAAATATTTCTTTAAACTAATTTCCAACAGACTACATAGTTTTTCTGGCCTTTGGTTAATTTTTCCTTTCAAATAATTAAAGAAAGACATTCCTTCTCCCACACCATTTGTAATTTTATATAAATGTATTGTGGTTATGTTTATTATTCTACTAATCTGACAAAGTACTGCCAATCCCATAGTTAATCAATTCAGGTATCAGAGTTGCACTAAAATTAAAGATTCATTAAAAATATTCATTCAGATATCAAATATTAATTAAAAATGAGTTGGAGATAAAATGGAAACTGCCTAAATCACTTTAGGGAGACTACGGTATGCAAGAGCATTGTCCAAGCTGGAGAAAACATAGTCATGCCAAGACACTCTACATAAAATTCATCCTATCAACCAGTCTATTTATAGGAGTAAAACATGCTATTTTCTGATGATTTTGACACAAGACAAATTATATCTTGTAGCGCTCTTAGCAATTACTTTAAGGCAAAGCAAAAGACGAGGGATTTCTTTCAAATTACAATCAAACTGAGAAATTCTTGTGTTTGAACTTTATTTGGCAAGATTGCTCTACCTGTAATATAGAACACTATAATTTTTATAAGCTAGCAATTTTTAATAGAAGGTAAATATAACATAACTAGCAACATAAATACTAGTTTTGCTACTCAACCTCAACATATTTAATGTGCATTTCAGAATGCCTTCAACTGACACCATTCAAAACCTCCCTTCAATGCTTCCCTATTGAGTGCAGAAGCAACCCTTAGCAGCAAACTCAGTTTCCAAGAGAAATGAAAAATCCTCTCATCCCAACATTTAAAAAAAAGAAACATTTTTGAGCACTCTTATCAAAAAAGAGATTTAACAAAACATAATCTGTAAAACAATATTTTTCTAATTTTCTTTTACATTTCTATATACCATGCCTAAAATATTTTCTTTCTCAATAAGTACTCATGTAAAAAAGGTGTTTCTTTCTTACAGATGAAAAATGGAGACAAAGCTGACATAACTGTACATCTAGACCAGTCTTTATAATGAAGTTTTTAAAACATTTGTAGTAAAGCTCTTTCTTTAGTAAAGAGTTTGAGCTAACCTCAACCCAAGTAATACAGAAGACATGTTGACAGGAACCAGCTTGGAAACATCTATGGAGGACTGACCTTATCTTTTGCTTGAAAATAACTTCATGATGGTTGCCAAGTCACTCACTATGAAGCTCAGGTCCAGCTCTTGCCTTTATGAACCACAGGAACACATTGTAGAAGTAGAAAAAATGTTTTCCTTATCACAAATAACTGTGAGTACTACTGTCCATTAACAAGAGAAATTACAATAGTTTTTCATTGCTTTTCTCCTCCTTCATCTTTTCAAATATAGCCTTGGGAACATCCCCCACATGGGCTGCTGTTTTTCCAGAGCCATGGCATTAGACTGACAGTGACATTGCAGCTGGCAAAGCCCAGGGTGGGAAATCAATGAACACTGGAACCTGAAATTGCCACTGATGAGCTTTTGGGGTTGTTCTTTGTCACCTTAGACCTTGAAGCTTTTCCCAGATCATTGTCTTTGTACAACTTGTCTCTTCTCACTCTGTGGTTTGCTCCGTTGATCCTTCAGACTTTCACAAAGACAGTCAAACCAGCACTCTTCCTCCATGTCACAAGCAGACTGGAGCCTCTCCTCTTAACAATAGTAAAACCAATGCAGAGAGTTATTTGGCAAAGTTTTATACATGAACTTTACTGCTCTATCTTTAATTTGTATAAAGAAAATGCAGTGCCTTTTGCTCTGTAAGCATTTACCAAAATATTCTCATTTGAGCAAATGCCATGCCATTAATATTAAAATGTTGCAAGCATTTGCTAAAAGGTTTTTCCTCCTTACTTTTATGACAGTTTTAGCAAATAATGTTAGCAGTATCATTTCAGAGAGACACCAGAAGAGGTGACCCTTGGGGCTGTTTTCCCACTGATTCACTAGATAAAATTTATTATGTTTACAAAATACATCAGCATGTCCATAAAACTTTTTGTTAAAGAGAAGTGAAAGCAGCTTTGTGTTACCTAGCATTGTATTTCTTTGCAATTTTAATTTAAAGCAACTGTAGCAATAAAGAGGGATTGTATGTCTTTTTCAGTGTTTAAATACAAACTGGTGAATGTAGGTTGTGCATACCAGACATGGGTTGCTCCTGCATGAATTAATAAAAACAAACTGAATTTTCATTCCCTCAACTTATGAAAGGTACCAGTCTTACAGTGGGATGTCTATGCTATTATGTGCTTAAGAAAATATACAAATTAGAAGCTAGGCTACAGGGGTGCACATTTTTGAAAGTAATTTCAAAATAACTGTATCATAAGGGGCTAAGTTGTTGCCATGTGTTTTTGAATTTTAGTTAATACTACATTTTGTTTTAAGCAATTGCCACCCAAGGCACAGTGAGGAAACGGTAATCAAATACTGAGTCCATACCTCATGATTCCACTTTAATGGAGACTGAAAAGCCACCTCTAAAACCACAGCAACATTTCCAACATTTATTTTCCTTACAAAAGCAGAATCTAAGTTCATTTGTACCGGGGTAAGGTAACTTGTTAATCTGTACTAGTGTAAATTAAAAGTAACTCTTCTAGTGTCTAGAACTTATACTACTAAAAGTAAGCCAATCTATTTTTCAACTGCTCATGCACTAAAGCTCTGGTCTTTCCTGTTTTCAAAAGCTTTTCATCTTCTTATAATATCTCACATCTTTACTGATTAGTAAATAAATGTTCCTAAATATTGGAAAATTGAAACGGGACTTGGAGATCCTGATGACTGAGAGAGCTTGTGGAAGAATATTTCTCTTTCTTCTGAAAGTAAAATTGTTGCACTTATCAATTGCCTGATTGAAGACAGGGAAAATCACTTGCAAAGAATACATGTCTAGTCAGGGACAATTAGAGGGTTTTTCTGCATGACCCTCATAAAATATGTGAAGCTATGCTTCAGACACTATTTCTATAGTTGGCAAATTAATTAAAGCTCTGCAGTCATGCTATTTTGTGAGGTTTTCTTGGAGCAGCCAAAAGTGAGAACTTGCTGAAATAATAAACTTTTCCTAGGAGAATGCATCTCCACTGAGGCCTGGACTATAACAGAAACCACCAAGCAGTGCATACTCCGCCTGAAAATCATGCCCAAAATTTGAGTGCTTTGGAATACATGGAAAAAGACACAGAATTACATGTAATCAGAGGAGATAAATGCATGTGACAGAGAATGTAATCCTCATCTGAGCAGTTGCAGAGATATAATGAATGAGCATCTCAGCTACAAACAATTAGAACTTCAGTAAACCACTGCAAGACGACTGATGGGCTATTAGCAATGCCAGCTGTCATGAGTTAATCCACATTAAACTCTGCATCCCGAAACTACTATTAAATACAATAAAGGGGAGACATGACCTTTCATTTCTAGCCAGGAAAACTATACTTATAAAACAAAAATATTTTAGGTTTACTAACAGGGAAATTGATAAATAGAAATGTAATCTTCACAGCTTCATCTATCAAACTAAACAACAGCCTGCTCTTCTGCTATGCAGTGTGAATTTCCCACATCAGCTGTAATTTTCTGGTAGTGGTAGGTGTTCAGCACCTCAAAAAAAAAAAAAAAAAGGTACCACTGTATTAATTCCGTGTCCCCCTGGCCCTTCTCTGCATTTGCTCCTCTATCACAGAACACCCAGCATACAGCTTGTTCAAGTCTGTATACAGCAAAGTAATTTGAGAAGCATCTCTTGGGTACAGGAACACAGTGCTCTATTTGACTTTGCTTCTTCTCTGCCAGTGCTAAAACACAAAGAACTAGGGATCATATTGAGGCACTTTACCTTTTCAGAGACAGACATCCACTCTGGAATTCACAATGTGGATGCAGAAAGGTTCAAATAGCAAGTAAGCTGAAGAGTAATCAGAATCTTTATGTTGATTTTAAGTTGAGAGCAAAGATATGATGTGTTATGATGTGTTAGAAGAAGTACTCTAAGGATACATATTTTCCAATAACTTATTTGTGGCTAGGAAAAATATTGAGATACTGGAGTGTGTCCAGAGAAGGGCAATGAAACTGTTGAAAGGTCTGGAGCACAAGAAAGGTCTGGAGTAGTGGCTGAGGAAGCCGGGGGTATTTTTCCAGGAGAAAGGAGGTTTGGGGGGTCTTTATCGTCCTCTAAAACTGCCTGAAAGGAGGTCGTAGCTGGGTGGGGGTCGGCCTCTTCTCCCAGGCAATAAGTTACAGGACAAGAGGAGATGTCCTCAAGTTGTACAGGGGGAGGATTAGATTGGATATTGGGAAAAATTTATTCATGGAAAGGATTGCCAAGCAGTGGAACAGACTGTCCAGGGACGTGGAGGAATCCATCCCTAGAACTGAACAATTGAAACAATGTGTGGATGTGGCAGTTGGGAATATGGTTTTGTGGTGAACATTGTGGTGTCGGGTTAACAGCTGGACCTGATGATCTTGGAGGTCTTTTCCAACCTTAATGATTATATTATTCTGTGATTCTATGACTGTTAGTCTGAGTCTGCCCTGAAACAATTACTCCAACCTCCATACCAATCATATCCAGGTCTATGCATAATATTACCCCTGCAAATAGGCCAGTAACACTTGAATTTTCTGAAGGCCTTGCCCGAATCTAACTTCTAAAAGGTGGCTAGAACTTCCTTGTAAGGATACTGTCTGACCTGAGCAAGAAATAACTCAGGGGCCATAGTGGCTGCTTTACAGTGTAGTTAGTGGAAAAAAGGCATATAAATTGCATCACATTTTTTCCATATAAATGTAACAACTTTTTCTAGATCAGATTTCTCTCAAGTTTCTCAGCTCCTCCCTATTTCTACACAGAATGTTTCTTGTTTTCTTCTTACACGTATGGCAATATTCTGTCATTCCCTCCAGCTCTTTTACATTTTCCTTAACTCCTTTATGTCTCATTTAAATATCAACCAAGTGCTTGAAATTTTACTAAGAGCTTCCTTAAAACTCAACAAAGATTGTTTTTCACACTGGCCAAGAGAAAATTCTCTGGAATTACACTCTTGTTGTGATATTTTGACTTCAAGAATTTTTCAGAATCAAGAGATGTCCAAGGCATAAATAGAAATATTTACTTTTTGGGACAACACTGTATGGTATTATATGTCCCATGTTTCATCTTACATTGGGAGCCAACAACAACTGGACATTTACCAGAATCATTCCTTAAATTTATGGAGTGTTTGAGGAATTTCCTACATGAAGTGTCAGAAATAGTACAAATATTGCAATAAAGGTAAATAATGTGGTATGGAAAATATCCACTTTTTATATTGCCAAAGATATTTTCATATTTATGGCAATACAAGAAAGGCCATATTTTACCTATATCTTCAGTGGAACCTTAATATCACTGTAATATATAGGAAATTTGCCATTAAATTCTGGGTGGGTGAAGATTTTTTATGAAATACCTAGTGTCTACCTTACTAGTGGAAAACAATGTATACAGAATAGATTTTAGGCACATCTTATAGTGTAAAATAATAAAAAAGTGATAGAAAAATTGAGCTGCATGTCAGAAGAGGGTCTTTAAACAAAGTACTGTATATGCTTCTAAAGCCACAAGCAAAATACATGATGCAGACCATTCTAAATCTATACAAGCACTCTCTATAACAGTCTTATAGGTATATTATTCTTTCATATGGGAATGTAACGACCCAGAGACAACATGGAATCACTTTCTTTGGAGTATTTAAATACAACTGGAAAAGTCCTACAGCAGCTGAGCCTAACTTTGAACTTATGCTTGCTTTGAGAAGGACCTCCAGAGGTTCTCTCAAACGTTTTTCATTTGGGTTTATTTTATTATTACTATTCTAATTCCAGTGTAGGTAATGTCCAGATTTAATAAAGCACAAATGTTCAATTATCTTCCACTGTTTAAAAAGCTTACTTGCTTTTCCTAACATTTAAAAATCAATCCCAACAAGATGACTTTTAGACTAGGAGCACCAAAATCAAACCAAGACAGCTTTCTGGGGTCATTCAAATATATCCCCCATTTGTTCTAGAAAAGTTATTGATTCTGAGGTCTCATGTGGTAGTATTTCCACAGATGCTGAACAATTTGCTGATTTGTCACCAGAGCAGAATCATGATCCTGAAGGCAAAAAAAATTCTTAAAAGAGGAAGTTGCATATACGACCTAAGAAAGTAAGAGATCATTGGTGACTCATATTTCTAGAAAATGTACATCTAAAAATTAATACAATTTAAAATAATTAAAGAAATTAAGGAAATTTTCACATAAGAATTTTTCCTTTGTCAGTTGGCTGAACTCCACTGGGAGAGGTGTGTTATGCCAGGGGTAATTTCTGCCGTGTGTGTTTAAAATAATTAAGGGCCCAGAAAGGAATCATGTGAAACCAGTGGGAGAATGAGCACTGCGCTAAGGTCAGGAATCTCAAACTAGCAACTTCCAAGTGCTCTTATAGAAATCTAGAAACTTCATTGTTTAAAAATATGCCTTGCAAGTGTTATCCCCTTTCTACCTAGCTTGGGGTATCCTGTTCTTCGTGAGCACTATTCAACTGCAAGCACTTCTGATTATGTAAAAAAAAATCCCAGTTTGATATATGACAAGATTCTTAATCTTTCTGCACCAAGAAGGAAGGTTATCCTGCAAAGTAATTTCCCCTGGGGAAATAGGAAGTCAGCTGAGAAAACACTTTAAATGACCTTGCAGTATTGAGCTGCCACATCCCATTTCTGGAGATTTCTGTACATTAACAGGCTTCCCTGGTGTGTTAGGAGACCAGTGATGTACACAGCAGAATGAAGGATTAAAACCCACAGGGATATCACTGGGATAGAAGTAGGCATGAGAAAGCTATATTTGGATAAGTTGGAAGGATAAGAATGTTGGGCTGTTTTTTTAGCTGAACTCTTCAAAAAATTCCTTACAAGTGTTATTTGCAAAATAGGTTTTCTAGATATTAAAGTTACACATTAGTTCAACATAGAAACTGCTCTACTAAAAGTGGGTTTTGTAAAAGTAGTTTATAAAAAGCCTTCTAACTTATATAAGCAAAAATGAGCATCAGCAGGGCAAAACCATAGGTAAGCCTGGCATATTACAATGCTGCCTCACGTGGTTTTAGTT
Source organism: Monarcha castaneiventris obscurior (assembly GCA_026261815.1). Taxonomy (NCBI): domain Eukaryota; kingdom Metazoa; phylum Chordata; class Aves; order Passeriformes; family Monarchidae; genus Monarcha; species Monarcha castaneiventris. The sequence continues at coordinate 22,574,746 of JAMPIT010000379.1, read as the reverse complement.
CAATATCTGCTGTACTCCACTGGCAGCATCATGTAAACAGGAAAATAGGTTGCTTGCAATTGCACTAGAAGGCTACTTGGTTATGTAATCTGGAGAGTATATTACCACATTAGTTGCCCTCTGTCAAGCATTTGAATTTAATAAAGTTAAAGGTGACCTTAAAAATATTTTAAATGTATTCATTTTTGGGACTGTATGGTTTCATTATATTAATTTATGCAACAGTATCATTTCTATACAATAGAACTGTGCAGTGATAATTAATAATTTTTATTTATTTTTCACTAAAATATGCATGCTAGAATTTTTGTCACAAAAATAATGAAAGATAGATTTGAATAAAATTAGAACATTCAAGGATCATGGGTAATGAAAAACACTCCACGTTTCCTTACCAGAATTTTTTTTTTGTTTTGTTCTGATGATGATCATGAACAACTACTGAGGGCTGAAGCATTGCTGGTTTCAGACCATGTTCCAGCCTCCTCCAGATAGAACCAGAGCTGTCCAGGAGCAAAAGAGAGGCACAACCTCAGTGACACACCACTGTGGACTCTGCATGCAGGAAAAATACTTACTTGAGCGGATGAGCAAGGCTCTGCCTGCAATTTCAAGCATAAACTAGAGAAGTCAAAAGGAAAAGGTCCTATGAGGCTGCTCTGGAAGTCTAAGGAGGGTGAGAACAAAGAAGCACATTTCAAAATTAAGAGCTGAAAAGAATTTTTATTCCATCAGATTTTTTATTCCTTACCATATAACTACTGAATTTATAGCATATTGTATGAAAGCACCAAACACTCCTCTCTTTCAAAGACAGATTTTTGGACTACGCAAACCACTGGTGCAGAACAACTTGGCAATTTTCACCCTGCCATACTTTGGGTAAGCGTGACTCAACAAATTCCTTGTGCAATTTCCCTTAGATATTGAACTTTTATTTCATGCCTCGGCAGACCTGTCATGTGGCCCAATACTGAGTCTTGTGTTAGAGAGTTTGTTTGTTGAATAACAAGGAAGGGATTCAGCTGACATGGGAAAATGTGCCATCAGGAAGAGTTTCTCCATTCTCTGACCAACAGCACCTGGCCAGTGGAGTAGCAAGGATTCTATGCCATTATGAGACGTATGAGAGGGATGCAGGTATGCAGGGGCTGGGTGGGGAGCAGGTGGGAAGAGAATAGGCATCCTGAATTTCTTGGTAAGTAATTTTTAGAAGACATTACTTTCTAAAATAGAGATTGCTCAGTGCTAGATATACTGATTTTCTTATTATCATTACATATTGTGCAGGTTTGATATGAATCTTAGTAATTCTTAATTGCAAAAACTTCTTAGGGATCCTTGAATAATGCTTCTGTGAAATACACACAACCAGTCATAGATATATTCAATTAAAAATAACTATCACTGGTGTCTGAATTGCAGCAGAGCCAACAAGTCCCAAGCAGAGACTGCAGCCTGTACAGTGAAAGCGCTTTAGGAGACAAGGCATGAGGAGCCAGCACATCTTTTTCAATTAATAGTTTCAATAAAGAAGGTGGAAATGGCTACAGACGTAGGAAGTGACTCATTTGAAAGAGATCTGCAGGTGAGCTGCCACATTATATCCAAAGACTGAGCAGGGTAAAGAAGAGAGTATCACTCTCAAAGGGGCACAAACGAAAAGACCCTCCAAGTCTCAAGGGCTGAGAACTTGCAGGAAACATTAAAAATTGTTTATTTTAATGTTTTCCTCAAGTTTTATTCTGGAAAATATAATTGTGCCTGAAAAGAAACTCTCACACTACTTTCTTTCAGGGATGGGAAAGGCTGGCTGCTTTCACATCAATAAAGCTGAAGTTTTCTAGGGCCTGTAAGGTGAGGTTCTGTAAAAACACAACAAATAAAGCCCATCTTCTTCCCTTCAGTTCTTACTGCTTGCAGGCACAAGTCATCCCTTATAGCTGATCTGTTGAAGTATCTACACTATCCAAAACAAACTTTCCCATTTCCAGACAACTGTAAATATCCACTGAAGAAAGAGTAGATTTTTAGAAAAACATTAATTCCAACTTACATCACAGAAAATTTAGATAATAGACCATTAGTTCTAGACTAAACATATGCCAGCCATATTTTAAACACAAAATTCATGTCAGTAAGTAAAAATGAAGTGGACACTAATTAGAGGAGGTATTCATTACCTGTAACATTGCAGACTACACACATTCTTTTGGACAAGCTGAAGCTATGTACAGTCTAAAATTTAACTCAAAAGAAAACTTTTTGAAATTTGAATATATATCGTCGGTAAATACCTGGAAGAGAGATGACAGGAGACAAGGCAATTCACCCAAATAACAGTTTGGAGAAAAACTATTTGATTTCTGCTGTATTCTGCATTTTTCCATGTATGAGTATGGGTGTATTCATGAATATGTAAATTTTTGGTATTAGGTTGGATCCCACTGTGATGCTGGCACATAATTAGGAGCTCATCACTAATGATTTATGAGCTGATGCCATGCTATTAACATTTAGAAATAAAACTACCGCAAATAACCTTTTATTTATACTTTACCAGGGCTATTCGTAACAGTAGCCACATTATTGAGCATCTACAGGAAAAATATCAGGTCTTCCTTCTAAAAGGCGATGTTCATAAAACTCACAGGATGTGGGTATTTTCTATAGGGGGAAAAGAAAGCATTGATGTAGATTTGAAAAAAAACCCAACCAACCAACCAACAAATCCCCAGGAAAATAATTCCTTAGTTTAGAGACACAGTGTGACATTGACATAATAGGTGCAATTAACAGCAATAATTCAAATTAAGAAAAAAAAAAAAAAAGAGTAAGGAAGTCTCAGAAAGAAAAGAACCAAACACAAAAAAAGGGAACAAAAAAATACAGCAAGTGCTATGAAACCAAAAAAAATCCTACTTATTATTGTACAAATCCCTCCAGATAAAGGTTTAATTTCAGTTGGGAAAAGAGTATTTTATTTCACTTTAGACCTTCTTAATTACTTGTTTGTCTCTGTAGATAACGATTCAGTCTGGGAAAGAAAAGGCTTGGGGGGCTTTTATATCCATGTATATAAATACTTGGTGGGAGGGAATGATGGAGAGGGAGCCAGGCTTTCTCAGTAGTGTCAACAGACACAACAAGAGATGATGGAGACAAATGAAAAAGAAAACACACATAAAGCATTACATTCCATCCGAACACAAGAAAACAGGGGTTCTTTTACAGTGTTGGTAGTAAAACATTGGCACAGAGAGATTGTGAAGTCTCCCTCTGTGGAGATACTCAGAACCTGACTGGCGAGGGTCCTGGGCAAGCCGCTCAAGCAGAGCTGTTGGACCAGATGATCTTAAGAGGTCCCTTCAAACTTAAAGGATTCTCTGATAGTCCCAACTATTTATAGAGAAGAGACAATAACTTTTAGTAGGCCTTGTAGGAAAGCTGGAAAACATCTACTCAGGCCCACACAAACGATATTAAACCTAAGAAGCAGCAGCAAAAAAACTAATAGTCATACTGCTCTTAGTTTACTTATCAGAGTATATTAAATAACAAGATTATACAACTTATTAATGCATAACAACAAAACAGCAGTTAACATTCGCAAAGCAGAAGTTATTGGCAGAGAAAGAAAATAACTAGCACTAACAAGTTAATGCTTGCACGGCTCAGTGCTAGGGTCGAGCGAGTTCAGTCTCATTATTGCATGTTAAGTTATATTGAAAAATTAGCAAGAGCATGCAACTGAGATTTTTGACCTTATTACTCTTAGACTTAATCTATATTAGTCTTAAACAGTCAGTACATTTAAACTTCAGTGCTGTCATGTCTCCCTCTGTGATCTGTTTGCAGTCTGGAATGCCAGCCATGCCCCTGTGGTTTTCCTTAGGTTTCAAAGCTGCCCAGTACCTGAGAAGCAAGCTCCTTTAAAAGAGCAATAACACAATACTGCTGGTTCAGATGGCCATCTGCACAGTGGAATTGCCAAACCAGATTTTATTTTCATCTGTGGCTCATTCTGACACGATGAGCACAAAGTAGCTGCTGCAAAAGACTTCATCTGCTCAGCTGTGGTCAAACTGATGTATGGGAGCAAGCTGTCTTGTTTACCACAGACCAGATACAGAGAGAAGAAGCACATGAAGAAATTAAATTACAGGAGTCTGAACTGACCTTCAGCAGGATGATGAATGGCTTCCTACTGCACTCAGCCTCTGAAAAGAGCAAATAACTAATGGCAGAAAATCTTACTAGAAATGCAGAAGAGCCAACTGAAGGAGAATTCACATTTGTGGTGACTTGTACTGAGGTCACTCCTCATTTACTACAGAAGATAACTGCTGCAGAGTGACAATGGGTAGAAGAAATATTTAGAATCTGGAAATACCAACTCTTATCTCCAGATTTGCCACAGTGCAGTTCCAGAGGTGGTATTCCCAATTTTGAGGAATCTGGTTTCATGACATTTTCAAGTGGTAGAGACATAAGAAATCACAGTGTAAATCTCCTTCATGATCAGCTATGTTCATGTTAATGCTGGGCTATATATGCACCTCTATTACCTTGTTTTCTTTTCTTTTCCTTCTCCCCCTCCAGTTTCATGTTGGGTTCAATAATTTATCAAGAGAAAGGGGAATTGCTCAAGTGTTACAAGTGCTGTAGGTCACTGCCAATTTTTTCTGCAGTTACTTATGGATGCAGTGACATGATGTCAGGCAAACAAGCCGTGATATACAGTGTGCACTTACAAGGAACATTTCTGGGGTCTTCAATCTGACTGTCTCAGTGCTAACTTGTTTCAGTTGTGTCTGACTGACTTTTGACCCATCCATGCTGTTTTGATCAATGACCAGCCAGTCTGGGCATCACTGCAAGATCCAGAGTATTTCTGGAAGGCTTCTCTGAATTTCAAGAGAACTGAATAGGATTCAACTAGCACACTCTTTTTCCAAGTCATAGAAAGGTGTGGGGCATGGCCAGATTACTAGTTTATTTATTCAATATCTACAGATAATTAATATTAATTCAGATTTGTATTATATAGCCTTACCTATTTTATAATACCTGGCATTCTAGAACAGTTCACAGGCAACATTGGTTGCTTCTAGAGCTTTTTCTGGTATGTCATTAGAGCAGCTGGATAAGTGAAAAGTATGGAAAATGCAGCAGTTTCAGTCTTTGGCTGGAATCTGGTTTTATCTTCCTCACACAGATCCTCTTAGCCATGAGTACATTGCTTGGTCCTTGTGATATCATGGAGAATGAATGTCAGAAGAGCAGGTGTGGAGCCCGTGTGAAACCACAGCGATGAATGACTGCTCATTCACTGAATTAGGAGAGCCAAACTATGAGGGATATCCTAGCTGTCTAGCTGTGCAAGCTCCTGACAGTTGCCTGCTACAAAGAAGAATCAAGCCTATGTTGGGTGACAGCAACAGATCACAGATCAGCATATTTTGTTCATAGTTGCAACTTTCTCTGACACATCAAGCCCTATAGCTCCAGGACACTACCACTGCAAGGTGATCCAGGCTCTGTAGCCCTCAGTATTTGGATTCTCTGAAGCCCATGGAAATTAATTTCCATACATTCCAGCATCTTAGACTTTACAGTCCCTGAAAATCCCAGTTTATAGCTGCTGTCAAGCCAGGTCTTTCTTTTTCCAGAACAGGCCAATCTTACAATGATTTTACCCAGCCATTTACAGTGGACCACACAATTTTTGTTACAATCTGACTATTGAACAAGCAAACAGTGAAAGGCTTTCCTGGAAGCTAAGTCAACATGCATGTGTGTGACTCAGTTTCCAGATAGAATTTTTTTCCTTGCTTGATCTGCAGTAGAGATTTAACTCTAACTTCTTTAGTTTTGAGTTTTAGGATATTCTGAGGTGGATGTCGGGGTTTTTACAGCATGCTGTGCTAGAGTTCTTCCGCTGTGTGTAAACGCCAAGCACAACTTTGACTCTCAATAGTAAGAAAGAAAGATTTAGAAGAAGAGAGGTTTCCTCTCTCATTTGAGCAGATGCACCAAATTCAGTATCTTTTTCTACTACAATTTCTCCAATGTTGTGCCTAAACTGTACTTTTGTTTGCTACTTTTCCCTGTCTTATAACAGAGAAATATCTGGCACATCCACTTCAGAAAGGAAAAAATCTATTTTAAGCAGTCTCTCTCTAGTGGAAAACGACATGGCGGTTAAAAAAAAAAGAAAAGAAACAAAAGAAAAAAAATCACTTGGTGAAGTAAGCAGTTAAGAAATCTCTTAGTGGAGTCAGTTCTAAAGGAAAAAAAGGTAATAATAACTGAATGCTCTTTCAAGCACCAATAATATGGATATAAAATCAATTTGGCCAATACCCTACTACACTCTCTGTATTGCTTGTGGAAAGGGCCAGTTTGTGACAGACTAGAGAGCAAACCCTTGTACTTAAACATTGAGGGCTGAGATGCTGAGGGAGAGCAGCCCTGTGGAAAGAGATCTGTGTGTTTGGCTGATGGCAAGTTGAATATGAGTTAAAGGTGTGCCCTGACAGCCAAAAAGGCTGACCATGTCCTGGGGTGAATCAGGCACAGCATCGCTGATGGTTGTCTCTCCCACTCTTTGCTGCAGTGGTGCAGCCTCACCTCAAGCACCATGTGCACTTCTGGGCATCACAGTGTTCGAAGATTGTGTCCAGAGCAGAGCAACCAAGATGCTGAAAGGCCTCGAGGGCCAGACTTACAAAGAGTGGCTGAAGTCACTTTGTACCTCATCACAAAGGGAGAGCTGCTGATCTCTCTGTTGCTGGTGACCAAGAGGAAATTGAATGAAGCTGTAACTGGAGGAATTCAGACTGGACATTAGGAAATATATCTTCATTGAGAGGATGATCCTGGAATGGTCTCCTCAGGCAAGTGGTCATGGCGTGAAGCCCGACAGTTTAAGAAGTGTCTGGACAATGCTTTTAGTAATATGGTTTAGTTTTACACAGTCCTGCATGGTGCAGGGGACTGGACTCAGTGATTCCTTTGGGTCCTTTTCAGCTTGACATATTCTAAGATTCTATGATTGTATTCACATTATGTGGGATGTAGTTGAAACCACAAATAGAAAATTATCCCATGTACAAGAATAGAATTTAAAAACTAACACAGAATATAAGGGACAACTGAAAAGAAACATAAGAGATATCACAGAATTTTTTCGAAACCCAATTTTATGCTATGGGAAAGTGTAAACATTTATACTATCAATGTGGACAGCTTTGGATTTCTAAGGACAAACTGCCCTGCTGAATTCCTGGTACTATGATCTTCTATTCACACACTGATAGGTTAAAACAATTGGGTTTGTATGCGACATACATAAAAATCAGGTTTTCTGTTCTTTTCTCAGCAATACATTCCATGAAATGCAAGATTTTTGACACAGAAATTATGATTTCTGTGTATTCATGCAATACACAGAATACACAATATTGTGTATTTGTGAAATAGGATATAAACTAAAAAACTGTTTTAGTAGACAGTGGACTTCACCTGGGAGTTGTAGATTTCTGCTACAATGAAGTCAGCAGCACCTTTACTGTGCCTATAATTAAAAAAGAATGACTTTGCTTGTTTGGACAGGCAATTAGTTTTAATCTCTTTATGTATAGAATGCCTCATAGAAATGTGAAGTTAACACACTTCAAGTTCACATGCTCTAGTCCTTCACTCACCCATTCTCACAGCAAAAAAACTAATATAAGATTAGTCCTTTCCTACACTTAATTTTTATTTTAGTAGTTAATACCAATGGAGAATTTTGTCTACATGTATCCGTATTGGCATAATGTCTTTTCATGGTGAAGACTAATATACTGGATGGTATATCAATGAGATGACAGCAGGATCTCATTCTTTCTCATCTAGCTGTAGGTAGATGAATTGTGTAAATCCATCAAAAAGGCATCCATTTAGGTTCAATCTTTCAGCTTTTGAGCACTGGCCATAGGTGTTTAACTCTGGACTGGGTTCTGAAAAAGACAAAAAAAAAAAAAAAAAAATCAAACCCTAATAAAACAACCAACTCCCCACACCCTTAAAAGGTAAAAAAGAGAATTTGTCACAGATGTACTCAAGATTGAATTTTCTTACAAACTGTAAACAACAGCTTTGAAAGAGCTAACAGTTGGCAATTTAAAGTATGAATGACCTTGGCAGAATCAGATTCCAAGTTCAAAGACGTTAATGGAAAATGTTTCAAAGGGCAAACGAATAAAATCTACAAGAAAATTAAAGAAATTGGAAAATTGCTTCTGAGTGAAATTTTCTACTGACTTGCTCTCTCTGCTTTTCAGAAAGAGATTAATTTATGATCTTGGGTGTAAAATCCCTTTGGAAAGTCAGCCTCACCTGTTCGTGGAATCTCTTCAGTGGAATCCTTGTGGAATCGCTTTAGTGATCACAGAAGACAACAAATGCATAGAAGAGAGCAAACATATATTCATCTCATTTCCCAAAAAGGGAGAACTCTATCAGGAAAATGGAAAAAGAAAGCTTTTTAAAATATAAATTATAGAAGAGACATTAATTACACTGAAAATAATAACAAAAAAAGAAATTTTGATCACATTTTGACTTTCAAACCAAGAGACTGCTTTTGTGGTATTTCTATTTCTCTGAAAAGGAAAAATGAAAAACTTGAAACAGGAGGATTATCTAAGCCAGAATGATGAGGAAATCTGAATGTACAAAAGAGTGGAAGACCCTGAGAAAGCCAGATATCACATACTTTTTTTAGTGCACACTTATCTAGCGAGATGAATCCTCCCTGACAAAACAATCTAATGCAGAAGGAGCTGGTATTTGCCTTGAAGTTTATAAACACTTTCAATCTTCTTCCCAATGAATTTAAGAACAGGTAGTGCTGGCTCAAGGTGCCCCCTCCATCTCTTCTAAAATTCAATAATCTGCCTGCTGATTACTTTAAAACAATACTAAAACTATTTCAGATAATCTTTTTTAAAAAAAAAAATCTTCATTTCTCCTAAAAACTAGCAATTAGATTAGTTTTATGGGATACATCTTCTCTCCAATCCTATTTTATTTTTTTTTAGCAATCAAACTTACTTCCCCCATCCAGTCATGTCTGAACATCTGTGTTGACAGCCTCAGTGGTAGCTACAATTCAAAGCTCTTACCATATGTGACTCCAAGTCCTATGTATGCTAGTTGATGGAATATTCTATTCAAGTACCTTCTGCTCTTTCAGACATTACCTAACATCTTTTACCTAAATCAGACAAATATCACTTGTCTGACAAGCCTCAGGAATTCAGACTCTTTCAAGTAATTACAAGACAAAAAATCTACTGTAACACACACAGCCCGAAGCCTTCCTGTCTCACACACGCAGGCACACACATGCCTCTGGGTAAACTTAACAAGATAATTTACTAAATTTTTTTTTTAAAGTCTGAAGCTGCATGGGAAAGAGCCAGATACTCCTTAAGGGACTAGTCAGCAATATCTGAAGATCCCTTCCATTTAATTTTCAGGTCCTTTATGAGATTCCTTTGTCATATGCCCGTTTAGCCTGGTATTAGACACTAGTACTAGGACCAGTACCATTCCCAGAAATCTCAAGGATGTTCTCCCTCAGGTTAAATTTTCTTTATTGTAAGATAGAAAATATATTGCTGTCAGGAGCATCAATTACAAGTGCTACATATTCTTTTAACTAGGGGTGCATATTTTCAAGAAGGCAATCAGACAAAGGTTTCATTATATTTATTACTTAACATTAACGCAAACTGTACTACCCCAGGTCTCCTAAAGTCTATAACTAAGAGTATGAATCTAGAGAAACCTATTCCTTTACAGACCCTCTACACAGTGTAGCTGCCCTAAACCCAAGCCTCTCAGTACTACACGAATCTCATTTATGATGCAATTAATATTTTTTTATTACTGGTTTCTGCTACCCACACAATGATGATTTTCCTCCCACAGTAAACACTAAATAATGATAAATGCTATACTGGAAATGAAACCTCCCTGCATTTTGAAGGACACTGTGTTTAATAATGAAAAAACAAGCAGATATGCTGTGTGCTTGAGAATAAAACTTTGTATTGAGATGCGGCAACTACCTGCAACCTGAAAATGTGGAAGTCTTCGAAGTCTATCAGGGTCTGTGAATTGTAAAAGAAAAAGAAACTGAATCCCTTTATTTCTTCCAGAGAATTCCCAGAAAGTCTGCTGTCCCACAAACTCATGAATGTATAGAGAGTTTTTCAGGAATGAGAATGTGATTATCTATGCCATACAATTGTTAGCATAGTCCTTTCCCTGGTACTGGGACAGTAGTGACACAGGGCTGTTTTTTACAAAAAAACCCAATTCTTGGGAATTGTTTGGGAGTTTGCTAATATAGCAGTCACTTCATAGACATCACAGTCCCAAAAACAGGTTCCTTAAGTGTTCACTGTGGGGTTTATTTGTTTAATATTTATCTCACACCTGAAGTATGGCTCTTTCAGAGGCAATGATGGACTGCATTACTTAGGGGTTTTTAGGAAAATGAAAGCTAAAATGCTGAGCTAGCTGTACAACAAAGACCAGATATCCCAGAATTTGTCCCGTGTCACTGCCTCTATACACTCATAGGCACCAATTGGTGTGGGGTGGACAAAAGGAGAACTAAAGCCCCTAAGTGTTATCCATGTGCTATATCAGGGCCCAGATTTTGGATTTATTGCTTTAAACACAACCAAATTTTTATAATCTTTGATCCCTGAATCATTTCCATTGAGGGTGTCCATATTCCTCTGTGGTCTTACTGACAACTCTGGATTCAAGACCTGACATTGCACATAAAAATAAACACTTTAGTTCTCAGTCTATGTGTGAGTGCATGTGTCATCTGATTATGTTTTGAACAACTGAGATTTCTACAGTTTAACAGAATTGAAGCTATATAATATTACTGCAATATAATATCTTCTATTATAGAATGAATTTATGGTAATTTTAAGAAAAACATTACTTGTCCATTCTTATACAGAAGCATGTTCAAACAGTTAATTTATTTTTCTCCTGTCCAATATTACAGCATCTTCACTAGATTAGAGTAACTTCAGTACTTTGGGGAAAATACTATTTAATTGTGAATTTTTGGCTGGTTTATTTTAACTGTATCAGGGGTTGTGACACATAACCACTGTCAAATCCGGGAGTCAGCCGCCAAACTGCTCCCTACACAACTGACCTGTGGAACAATATGATGCAAATAAAATCTGGAAATTTTATTGTAAAAGTTACTTTACTAAATTGTTTTTAAATTGTGGGTCATAGGTTGAAGTAACAAGATTTTCTTTAATTTTCTCAAGCATACTATAGAGCAGTTCACTCTCATATCTATATTTATACAATTTTTTGCCATATAAACACCATCAGGAACACTGGATATTGATGGATATTGTTTAGAATGTAGATGAGTGAATGGCTTGTTATGAATAATTTATCTAAATCCTTTACTTATGCCATATCATATTTGAAGGAACAGATTGCAGTTCCTTCAAATTTATAAAATACTTAGAATTAAAATAGCTTCTTTAAAAAGTTGTTAGTTTTAGGGACTGAATATGAATTGTTTTTAGAGAGTATTTGTGTAGTGGATGCCTTGATCAACAAAGTCATATGCTACTGTTCTTATTTCTTGATTGGAGGAACATACAAGCAGCTCTACTACAAATCCTCACACATGCAAACATAAATTTAGATTTCAGGTTATTTTCATAGAAATGACCTTGTGTTCTGTGTTTGCAAATATTTTAGCCAAAAAAAGCAATTTTTACTGGCTTTAATAAAAAAAAAAAAAACCCTATGAAACCACAAACCACCTGGTAGAAAATGTGATTAAGAGGAATGCACAAAAAAGTCAATCAGATAATCAGAGAAACTATTTTGTATTATCTTCCTTTAGCTGATTTATAACCATTAAATTGTTATTACTTTCTTTCTTTTCTCTTTTCCATTATTTATGAAATAAGGTTTGCAAACTGTCATTTCTTATTATGAGTCTTCTGTCTCCTCTGTTTATTGAAAGATCTAAACCATTTTTTTTCTGTGCTAAATAATTACATGTCCTTTTTGTGGCATTTAAAAAATCAATAAAGCATAATGTTTAAAGGAACAGTCAAAGCATTAATTTTTCATGGACAGATTATAGATTTATCTGATTGTCCTGAATATGACTCTTTTACAGGCACATGCAACTAACTGAAAGGGAATCTATACAAGCTTCCTCATGCATGCATTCCTCAGTGTACCTCTCAAGACAAAATATGTATGGCCTATGGCTTCTTCACGTTCTAAAAAGAATTAATTTACTACCTATATAAATCTGGTGGGGTTCCTGATCACTCTGTTGTTCAGATCAAGACCTGTAAGAATGCATTACAGTTCTTTCTGTAACAAACTGAGACTGATGTCTGCTTTTGACATATTCAGATGCCCAGGAGATCTCCCAGGAATGTGAGCTTGCAGTCTGAGACACTAATGTAGAGCTAAAAAATTTTTATACACATATGTGTGCAACAACTTTATTATAATTATGAATAGTATGAGCAGTGATAATAACAGTAGCAGTAATATTGCCCAAACATCAATAGAATCATCATATTTCATTTTTTAATTAATCACAAAAATATATGCCAGAAGATAGTAACTTCCTCAGACAAGAAGCTAGATAGAGGTTGAAGGTGGCTAGAAAGCTATAAAGGCATTATTGCAATATCTCTTTGCTACTGGGTTATTAGAGCTCATGAGCCCCCTCTCCTTCCTTTGCCCTTACAAATTTACAAACGAAGAAAAATTTGACAACATCTAGGAAAGAAAAGGATGTCAGAATAATGACATGTTAAAGATCACAAAATAGTTAAGGTCAGAGGTATTAGTAGAATAAAATTCTTTCCATATCTAGTCTTGTGTCCTACCTACTGGCCCCTAATACACTGGAAAATCTTTCCAAGTAAATCTCTGAGGTAGCAGGAGGAATCCTCAAGACAACCATCCAGAAGGAATCCTATTTCTGTCTGACAGTTTTTGACAGAAATCCAATCCCATTTCAGCCTCTCTCATGAATAAATACATAGTTATATTATCATTTAAATAGCATTTTTCATCTAAGGGTCTCCAAATGCTTATCAAACACTAGTTACTTCCATTGCACACAATTCTTAAGTGACCCTCAAAGACTCATCACTTGCCTGAAGAAATTTCTCATTTTTCTTTCAGCTTCCACTGAACTCAAAGTTGGGTCATTCAGTTCAGAGGTTCCTAGACCTTTTCACTAGAACTAGCCAGACCATCTGCCCTCTGCTAGCACATGAAGCTTGCTGTACTTTCAAATGGGTGATGTGTTGATGAAGAGCATTTTAATGCACCATTGAAGATTTAGAGGAAAAGCAGAAGCTTGAAAATTGGTTGCAGCTGCCATTTGCCTGGTACATTTTAATCACTTTGTAACCATCTTCTTGTTGCCACAGTATGGGAGCTGCAATGTGGTGTCTCTGCTTACCCAAACTGTCTGAATTTCTGACTCCTGGTTACCTTGGTCTGTGTGCTGCTGTGTCACAGTCAGTGACAGACCAGGCATAGTCACCTCTGAATAGAACTCAAAAATGCTTTTGGGTTTTGAAAAGGTGAAAGCAGTACGTGGGTAGTGTATCTACGGGAAATCACAGACATTCTAACTATGCTTTTCCTTGTAATCGGTGAATCACATAAAATGTCTCCTACAGAAAAATATTGGACAATATATGGACAATATATTGGACAATATATTTTTCTTCTGTGATGTATATTATATAGGTTACCTAAGTCAAAGGAAGCATAAAGACATACTAATATTTAAATTTTGTTTAGTCTTGTAAGAACAATATTCTTTAGCCCAGATAATTGAGACTTTTTCCATTTCCTTTTAAAGACATGGAAGTTACTAAATTGATGATCTTGTAGGTATTCAAAGGTCAGGGGGGCAATAAAGTTACAATGTTTAAATCCAGTACAGATATTGTAGCACTTACCGTGATACTTACCTTAGGAGTTTTTTTCATTAGGCTTCAAAGGTTTCCATGACATGTTTATCTTATGGAACAGTATTTTTGTACTTGAAATATATTCCAAATACTTCTGGAAAAATCAAAATTTCCTTACTAACTTTTACAATAATAATGAAGATTAAAGCTGATATTAGACACCACTGAAAAAATACTAATAAATGTTCTTATGGAAGTAAATATATAATAAAAAAATCATAGTTTAGATTTAACTGTTCAATGAAATTAATCTAAGAATGGGACGTTTCCACCAGGAATCCTTTCCATTTGCCTAGTTGCATTTCATTCTTCTCTGAACCAAGGCTGTTAGAATGTTCTGAGGTTGGTTGGATTTTCAGAAATTAGAAATAAAATGTGTTTTATTAGGTGACAATAGTAAAGAAGCAGTAATTCAAAATTAAGATGAGCAGGTAACTGTAGATGGGACATGATCCAACATAAATGCACATTTTCTCTTTGATTTCTTTATGTTTACCACAGGAATCTCATAAGTATGGCCAGAGCTCTTACCCCCAAAAAATCCTTTTAGCTGTGTGAATTCTGCTCCAGATTCAAGCCTTATTAAATTGAGCATCTTAGTTATTCCCCAGAGCAGTAGTTAGGAGGAAGTATAAGTACAGTTTTCTTAGCATCTTAATCCACTTTCCCTCCTAACTCATATATGGGTTCCTTCAGGGAATTATAGCTTCCCAATTCATCTTTTAGAGCTTCTTCCATAGGCAATAGTACTGTGCACAAGTCTGTCTGTCTACTTCTATGACATAAATTAATAGGACTCTAGAGAACTTCCACCTCCAATCTGAAATCTGGACTGCTTGCCTTAAAGAACAAGCATTCTTTTCATGCAGGCTATAATAGTCTATGGATAATGGACTCCTATTATTAGCCTCTTGCACTAGATATTCTTCATGATAACTCCTCACATGAAGGCTCCAGAAAGGAGGAAATTAGAAAAGCAAAGTTTCTTGGCCCTAGCTCTCTACTCTTTCAGTCATATAAATGATTGCTTTGATTTACATCAACAAAAAGGTAACGTCTTCTATGTAAGAGGAATATGAATGAGAACCTCTGGGTCTGGATTGTTTTCAGTAAGATGGACAAATACTGTGCACAGTCTCATGGCTTTAAATGTCATGAGTTACTCCAGGGACAGAGAAGTTTTACATCAGCTCTGATGCCATACAGATTTTTGGCGCCCTACATATTTTTTCATAATTGCAGCCTATATTCTCCACTCTTTTTTCCCCCATTTGGTAAGATTTAGCATTTCATTTCTTTTAACAGCAGCTGATGATGCAAAAATAAAGAAAGAAAACCTGTCTGACTTGAAATATGTCCCCCTATAGATGTTAGTTAAGGGGGGAATTAAAGAGGACACATCAAAACTTAATGTAGAAAATTCCTGCTGAGCTAAGAAGTTTGTGAGTACTCATATACTTTCAGCTATGTTGAGGATGGGCCAAAGACAATCTCAATGTACCACCACCACTGCTTAATCCTTTCTACATGGTTTAAGTGAATGGCTCCTCTTGTAATTTTGAAACTCTTCCCGATGTAATTATTTTAACAAAAATGGCGATTCAGCCTTTGGAAATTCTTCAGCAAATCCTTTTCTGATATTATTTATTGTTGCACTTACTGCAGCACATAATCTCAGTGACAAGTGTATCCTAGTAATGTAATTAGATGCCACTGGGCAATTGTGTTTATCTGACTGCTTTTTCAAGATCTCTTGCAAATAAAATGCAAGTTTCAGAAGAACCCTTTAGTAATGATGCCATTCCTTCACCTATTTCCACTCTCAATTACCTTTCTGAAATTTCAGCAACCGAGTTACAAATTTCTTACCAGATGTGTGCCTTAGTCTAAATTCAATAAAATTCACACAAAGTAGTTCAACTTTATCCAAAACTGAAGTGTGGGAAAAAACTGTGTTCCCTATGTTTAGAAAACACCTGATGGCTCTTTCTCACAATACCAGAAGCACAGCAAATATTTGAACACAAAACAATGTTTTACTGAAGATGTGAAGCACATCCCTTTGCCTCCTCTGTGAATAAAACCCCACAGGGCTATAAGCCCTTCTAAAATTTATGTGTCACATGTTACCAGTTATTTTGAGATTGACTTAAAGCCTATGCATGTGTTATGCACACTTCTGTCTGTGGCTGGGTGAGAAATGTTACCGAAGCTTCTGTGTAATGGGATTGTTCTGCTGGCCTTACCCATGACGTGCGTTTTCTACTCCCTTAAGCTGAAGAGAAAACTAAACCTAAAACCAACCCAAGAATTGACAGTTTTCCACCTTAGGCTTATGACCCAAACACTCAGAATATTCCTCAGTGATGCTAAACTTAGAAGAAGTGGCAAAAGTAGTGACAAATCTTGGACCTGCATTTGGGAGTCTTGTCATTCACCATGGTAACCACAGAATCAGTTTTTCATGCTCTCCAAGACACAGACAGCACTTTCTTGTGAACTTGGCTTCTCATCTTAATCTGTTTATTTTGTCTAAATAGATAAATAAATCTGAAAGGATTCTGTTACTGGAGATCAAATAAAGCAGCCATATGGATTCCTAGCTTGTAATGGAGAATCACTGCTCCACAGAGAGTGAAGCCCAAAATATGGGGTTTTTTGGACCTGGTAATTTTAGATTTAAAAGAAGAAGAAGTCTTTCAAGACGTGCAAAGGAAAATTTAATGTTTAAAAATACTTCTTTAAAATGATGAGAATAGTCAAACATCTATCTGTATGAGACCAAAAACATGAAAGGTACATAACTTGCAAAATTTATTTCTTTTATGGTTTATGGTTCCCAGGAATATTCTGTGGTATTAAATGATCAAAAAGACACACCATCCTCAGGCTGGCATTTGGCTTTGTTTATAGGAAAAATGAGCTCAACAAAAAAATCCAGAAAAAAAAAGAGACTAGAATTAGCCTGGTCAAATGAAACATTTATCTGAAAATCCATATATCAATTAAGCTAATGGAAGTTGTGTATGTTAATCTCAACGCTTAAACAGCAACTGTATACTTAACATTTTAAAAACTATTCTGGCCACCAAAAATTACATAAAACTGATCAAAAAAGGAGTAAAACTTAAAATTATTAAGTAACAAGTAGGTTAATATTCTTAGCCAAGATTATTCCAAAGAATACACAGAGATACATCCAAAGACTGCCTCTGGCACTACATGATCTGAAAATATTTTTCTATCAGAAGGCTAGGTAAGAAAAGACGTGCCTAGAAAAAGTGAGACTATTAGAACTCCTTTATAATCAAATACCTTCTCAAAGACAATGACAGAAGATGATATTAGCAGTCCATGACAGCTGTTTGGTTGTTAGCATTATGGTCTAATCCCATATTAAAGGGATTTGATGACGACATTAGTGAGAAGCAGGGTCTACCCTGTCAAACTCCATCAGAAAATACTTGTAATAATGATAGCATTAATTAGTTGCGTAGATTAGATTATATACTCTTTGTAAAGAGAAGATATTGATCCAGAACAGAGTCAAGAGTCATCGCACATGCCTGAGAAACTCACAAATATAGACTACTATTAGAAATATGCCTTATGTTTTTGTAACTATATACACACACATAACATTTTTGGAAAAAATTTATATCAAAATCCCAGTGAAAATGGCAACAAAATTGTATCTGAATTACTCCAGTGTAAATTGATCTGAGAACACAGTACTACTTTACTTGCTAAAATTATACATATTACTGTTGTCAGCTATCTACTTCTTGCCTTCTCTTAAATGTGGAAAGTGTTTCCTGTAGTATTCCAACCTTTATGAGTTCGGTGCCAAAATGGTTTACAGGCACTAACAAGTATTTTCTGGGTTCAATTGGATGATTGAGATAACAAAACATTAAACAGGAGATTAATCACAAACTATCATCTCTGCTTTTTCCTTTGATAAAAAACTGCCTCATATTTAACAACTGACATTGGTGATTACATGTTCTGGTAATTCAGATCTTAATGGAGCTCCCTGCCAAACCACCCACAGCAGGAGCTGGCGCAAGGCCTATGCTGTGGATGGATCAGAAATGGCATGTACATAGAATCAAGTAGTTGTTGGGGAATGACAGCTGCTTGGTGTTAACCAAAGGTGTGGAGGAAAAAGTACTACTTACAGACTGACCTTCTGTGGCAAAACTTATACCTGGCATAAATATGTACCATACTACTGAAGACAATTAAACTGTGCCTGTTTCTGCCCTGGCTATAATTTGGTCTTTACTTTCAATTTCATTAGTAGATTGACGCAGTTGAGAGCCAGTCATTCCTAACCAGATATATATTTTGCTGCTGTCTTGCTAATGCAGACTTTGAACTTCTGCCAAAATGCCTATACCAAATTTAATTGAATAAATATTGGAATGGATCTGAGCTTGAATCATAAATTCATTTTTGAGGGAGCATCTCCCAGTACTAGCTTTCCTTTGTGTATGATCTCTCACAGGTGACAGGGAGACACTCTTTCTCAAATCCTTACTGACAGGCAGAAGCCATCTTCCTAGTCACCTCCTATATTCTCAATTCATGGAAACCTGTTCTCTCTAACGGCATATTTATTGCTACTCTTGCAAATATATGAACTATACCAAGCATAACCTGACCACAGATGGTATAAACCTCACTTTAATCAATCTCTTGCTGTGTTCCTGGAATCAGAACTGGCTTGGCCCCAACTTCATAAGCTTGTTATGTCAGTGCCCAGGCTGTACAAAACATCAGGTGCATGGGGCACTAATCTGTTTATTTTTGCTCAACAAGCTATAGAATCTTTTCACAATATAGCTTTCAGATGAGAAAATATTCATTTCCTGGTCACTGATAATTTAGGATTTCAAGGGCCAGTAATCTGTCCAACCAGAGTGATTCCAGGCTGTTCAGACCTGTCATTTTCTAGCAGGTAATCAGATGATATAGACAGCTTTGATCTTTAAAAAACTAGTTTAGGTTCATTTTGTGGAAACCTTTGGTTAGAGATAAACATTAAAGCAGCAGGGATTGGCTTGATAACAAACTGGATAAGACTAGACTGGAGAGATAGAAGGTGGCCCCATTTGGCATCTAGTGAGGGACGTGCTGGGGCAGCATCTGCCATCGTCTGGCACCCAGCAGCAGGTGAGCAACAGGCCTGACTGTCAGAGACATCTCTGTGGGTATGAGCCAGAAGAGCAGCTCCCCTAGAGGCCCCTTCTGACCTCCTTATGGAGCATGGTTGGGAGCAAAAGGACACAACTGAAATTCCATCACTGTTTTGTAACACTGGGTTCTTGCCCCCCAGAGTTTTGAGTGCTCTGACTACTTTCTGTCTCTTGACAAAGGCAACAACCGTGGGTAATGAGTATGTTTAAAATGTGACAAAGTTTTTTCTAGGCAGGAGATGGAAAACTTCTGCTCATTCCATTTTAATACTGAGCGAGATTTGAACCCAGGCCTTAAAAATAGTTTTTGTGAGATCATTATTTCCAAGACGAAAATGAGGATGTAGGACTAGGGTCTGCAACGTGGAAGACAGAAAATACTTTTTCAGTGCATTGATTTCATTTTTTTAAGCAGTTGGTTGATGTTTCCCCAAGGTCTGGAAATTAAAGTAAATCATGGAGAAAATAGAGTAGTGAATAGAGATGAAAACAGACAATCTAATTCGAGCCTTAAATTAATATATCACATTCTTCTGAAAGCTATCCAATTCAGTACAATTTACTGCAACGATAATATCCCTATTGCCATATCCTTGGATGGACAAAAAATTATATGTATATCACGTGATACACTGAAAGTGAAAATCAAATTTCACACAGCTTTTAAGAAAGCATTTAAATACACAAGAATGTAAAATCAGGTTGAAAAAATAAATATACAGAGTACCATGTTTAATTGCTAAAAAAAACCTCTCAATATACATTAACTGATTGTGCGATAAGGTATATTCAATTCTTTAAATGACTAGACAATCGAGAAGTTTTAATGTATTTTACTAGGTTTTTATTCAGGTCAGATCCCCATTAGTTTCAATAACTAGTAAGTTTCTGATTTTGTAGATCCAATCAAGGTATAATACAATTTTTCAGACCTGAAAAAAAGTGTCTCTATATAAAAAGCCTTAAGCAACATATAGTCATTTGCATATAGGTCCTACTGAACATGATGATGACACAAAAAGATGGAAAATACAGCTTTGTTGGAACAGCATCCTCTCTGTTGTGATTCTCAAAATGTCAGTTCAATAGAATTTTCTTGAATGGAACTTATTTGGCATGACCCTGCAAGACGTTGACTGCTCATAACACTACTAAAATGCCACTCTTGGAATCTGTATGATATGGTTGATGGGATTCAACATTTTTGAGGTACTTAGGTCATCCTTGGATGCAAAGCAGTTTGAAATGTAGTCATTCATATGGCACAGAAGAACCTAAAAATTTCTTTCAGTGTTTGTGTAGGGTTTAGGTTGGTTGAGGAGGGACAATGCCACTCAGTTTCTTTGTTCCAGCTATTAGAGTAGTTGTGAACTTCATATGAGAGCAGATTCCAAATGACTGTGCATTTTCTGTATAATGTTTTCTAAAGCTCTCTTGGCTGTACTTAAAATGGTGCCATAGAGCATCATTAACTACTTACATTTACCCAGCGTAATTAAAAAATAATGTACAACGGGCAAAACACAGTCCTATGTTTGTTGTATGAAAGCCACAAAATGGCTTAATCTGATACTTATAAAAATGTGATTGTGGTACAACACAAAGTAAATTTTCACAAGACAATATGGTTATTATTAAGAGCAATAAATGCATCTCAATCTCCCATCATATATAGAATACTCAAAACCTTATGAATTTTAGGATTTATTGTATCAAAGGGCTATAAAGTCAGAGAAGTGGTAGTTAGGCAGAATTTTGCAGGTTATGTAATCCAATACAATTCTTTAATATAGGAGATCACCAGTGTTTAATTAGGCCAGTAACATCTTTGCCTTACAGAGTCTTGACAAACGCCAGAGATGGAAATATCATCTGTTCCAGCACTGCAGTACTCCTTATCAAATTTTTTACCTAATCACTAACCTCAGTATTACAAGCCTCAGTTTGTGGGAGGGCAGGCAATCTGCTTAGTCCCTAGGAAAATAATGGAAGAAGTCCTTTTGATATACTTTCCTGGAGACATGAGAGAGAAGGAAGTAACTGGAGCCAGTGTCATGGATTTACCAAATATAAATCATGTCTAACCAACTTGACCGCCTTTTATGACAAAATATCAAGGTCTGTGAATGAAATGAGTGCAGTGAATATCCCTTACCTTTAGCAAGTCTTTTGATACTGACTTACACAATATTCTTGAATCCAAATTAGTACATTTCAGTCTAGATGGGTAAAAAGACAATTGGAGGGTAGTAGGCTCAGAGAGTAGTGGTTAATGGACTTGTGCTCTATCTGGAGGCGGCAAAAAGTGTAGAACTGTAGGGGTCTGGTCTGGTACCTGTTCTGTTTAAAACAATTATCTTGAAGCAATGACTGTGCAGTCTCCTCAGGTTTTCAGAACACACTAAAATGAAGTGAACAGCAGACATGGTTGAGAGCAGACTGCCATCCAAGGTGTCCTGGACAGGCTGAAGGTCCAACAGGAACCCTATAAAGCTCCCCAAGGACAAATGCAAAATCCTGCTTCTTAGAAAAAAGAATCCCTGGAAACAATATGGGTTGGGGAGAGCCTGGCTGGGGAGCTGTTCTGCTCCAAAGGACCTGGGGGTCTCCATCAACAGCAGGCTGAGCATGAGCCTGCAGTGTCCTGGCAGCAGATGGCCAACTGCGTTCTGGGTGAAATGAACAGGGGCACAGCAAACACATATGGGGCAGTTCCATTCTACCCAGCACTCAGGAGACCACATCTGGAACACTGCATCCAGTCTTGGATCTCCCAGTATAAAAAATATTCTGAACAAGAGAATCAAATTCAGCAAAGAACCACCACAATGGTTGGTGCTGGAGCATTTGCCTTATCAGGAAAGGCTGAGGGAGCTGGACTTGTTCACACCAGAGAATGGAAGGCTTCAAAAGGGCCCAATGGCAACCTACCAGTACTACCAGGGAGGTCATCGGGAATAGGATGTCAGGCTCTTCACAGTGCTGCATACTGGGAGGACAATGTACAGCATGCATAAGTTGAAGCAAGAGAGGCTCAGACTGGATATAAGGATAAACTTTTATACAATGAGGGCAATAAAAAAATGGAACAGGTTGGAGAGGAAAGTTATGCAGTTTCCATCCCTGAAGGTTTTTGCTACAGACTGTGTGAAACCATGAGCAAACGGGTCCAATCTCATAGCTGACTATGTGCGCCGGTTTTGGCCAAGATCTATCAATATACCCTCTGATAGAAAGCAGGTTACAACCACCCTTCCCCCCGCCAGGTTCGGGAAAAAAAAATTCCACAAAGGAAAATGAAGGAGATAAAACCTATTTATTAACAAACACACAGGAAAAGGATAATAATACCAAATAGTAAAACCCCTCACTATAACAAGAAAACCTGGGAAGAAATTAGAGTCCTCTTGTAGGTGTGGTCCCTCCTTCTTGGAGCTGGCGTGGGGGGTGGCCTTCAGCCCCCTCCGGGCCTGAAGAGAAGTTCTCCTGATGTGTTCTGATGTTGTTGAAACACTCCAGAAGAGAAAAAAAAAAAAGAAAACCCACCAAAGTCCTAGGAAACACGCTGGAGAAAAAGGGAAGAAAAAAAACCCAAAAAAAAAAACTGGCTGAAGAGACAGGCAGGGTGCTCCCCCCATGCTCCTGCAGCCGCTGGAGAACGCAGAGCCGTCTCTATCTCTGTGTCCTTGGGAACTTGCTTTGAAAAGTTCTTTTTTTTTTCCCTCCCCTCTTAAGCTCAGTTAAAGGCACAAAACTAATTTTCTGGCACAGAGCCGTGATAGGGGATACACATCATAGAGTCACCCCAAGATACTATGCTTGTAGGAAGTCAGCCCAGAGATTTCTTTGTCTATCCTGAATTATCTTACTGCCACTTGTTGAAACATTTGCTGAGAAAAGTTTTGCTCCTTCATGCTCTTCAGGTAGTTAATTCATTGTCTCTTAGTCTTCCCTCTGACAGTCAAGAAAACCTCCCTTAACCTCCTCCTGTAGTCTTTTTTCTCTAACTGTCTTGGTAGATAACTTTTAACCATGCTTAAGAGCATCAGTTTTGTTTAGAGACAGAGACATTGTTAAAGACAGTTATACTTCTTTCCCATTGAATTTGTGTCAAATCTATGCAACTTCCTTTCACCTGATCACCCTTCTCACAGATGCTCCAACCCTTTCCACAGCAATGCTCAGGAATAAATCTGCATAACAAAATAGTCAATCAAAATACAGTGAGATGATTCAAGTGCTTTGGATTTACAGATATGCAAATATTTTTCCTAGGCCCAAACAGAAAAATGAAACTATTAATATGAATTGTCCAGGGAGTCAAAAAGAGGGACATGTGAAAATAAAGACAAAAGCAGGAAAACAGAATTTTATCTCTGTTAAAACTGATGGCAACATTCCACCAACTTCAGTGGAACCAATATTTCATCCACTTTTTCCAAGAAACAACTCGTTCTCAGAGATCATCCCTAAATTTAAATCCTCTGTTTTGTGAATAATGGATTGCTCTTGATCTTGTCCATTTCTGGTTTTGCTGTCTGATAAGCATGATTACACATCTGCATGCTAATCTCTTCTGCTCATAGGAGAAGAAAAAATACAGTCTGTTTTGGATGGAAAATAGAATACAGAACGTTCTCAGCACTGCACCCAGTTAGAAATTTCTATGCTTAATAATCACAAGAGTCCTCTGTTTATCTGCATTTCCTGGGTCATTCCTTTCCTCTAGAGCAGTACTGTATTTCAGGCATTGACCCGAAGACCCAGCAAAAAGCCTATCAGGGTTTATTAATGTCATATGTGACACATGGATGT
Source organism: Monarcha castaneiventris obscurior (assembly GCA_026261815.1). Classification (NCBI taxonomy): domain Eukaryota; kingdom Metazoa; phylum Chordata; class Aves; order Passeriformes; family Monarchidae; genus Monarcha; species Monarcha castaneiventris. The sequence goes on along the minus strand of JAMPIT010000379.1, from coordinate 22,550,655 downwards.
GATGTGTATTAGAAAGCAGTTTCTTTCTTAAGAGACCACAGAAATTGGGTTTTTTGGTGCATATAGAAATAGTTGCAACTTCAAAAAGACTCTTCATTTTCAAGGAATAGGCAGAGTAATATCTTAGTGCTGTCATAAAAATGAGTTTGTGCTCTAACTTTAGTGACTCAATAACCTGCAACACAAATATAATTCATCACACTGTCAGAAAGAAAGAACCAAGGAAGAGGGAAATAAAATATCATATTATATTGTAAAACCAGTATTTGCAGTTACCAAGGGAGTAGGAAACCCAGCTGATTGATATTTAAATATCAGACGACTAAAAATAGCTCAGTTAATAACTGTCATTATAAAAAGCTTAATTTAATTAATTTGATTTTTTTTTTTTTTCCCTGGAGAGTGCTGTTTTGGTTTATCTCCACCTGTTTTAATAAGGAGTCTTTCAGTTAGGGCTCTGAGTGAATTCCAAGAATATTACTTCTCTTTTTTGATTAATATCTTAAAATTATTATCTTTTTACACTAAAATTTTCTGAGATATAATTTCTGAGCTGATTTAATATAATGGGTCATGTTACTTTGTTTCTAAGCCATTTAGAGAAATGCAGCAGATTTAATCAACTCTTCACTAAAAGAAATTAATGCAGTGTCACATGGGATGTTCATTAAACCAGGGAAAATGAGAAAAAATAGAGGAGCTGTATGGTAGTTAAGAAACTGACCAATGAAATCTGAAAACAATCTGAAATTAGATTTTTCTTCATAGAAAAAGCCTATTGGTGAAGTTCCTAAAAGGTTAGCCTTGGGTCTGATGTTATTTAAATATTTCATTAGGGACTTGGCACAGAAGTGTCAATGTGATAATGAAATTTATTGATGATAGAGAATTGAAAAGCACTTTAAATACAGACTATCATGTGAGGATGACTGAATGATTCTAAGGACTGGAATAAAACATAAATGGGACAATATACAAAACACAAAATGCAGGGCCTGGCATTGCAGGCTAGACCCCAAATTATTCTTAGGGCATAGCCTGCTCTGTTCTCCTTCCATTTTAGTTGTATAAAGGCATGAAGACTTCTAGAGGTAGAGCTCACATCCCTTTGGACAGTGGAGAGAGTAGGTGCCTCTGAAGTCCTCTTGAGTGACATCATATCTGCCTTTTTTAGGTGCTTCACCTTGGACAAATACACGCTTGCACTAGACATAAATCTTACATTAGATATCTAAAATGGGTGTGTTAGCTAGTTATCTAAGTTAAACCAGCTGTATTTAAACCCTATTGGTTTGACACGTGAGATCTACCAGTCTGGAATCTAAAATACAAATTAAGATCCTTGATCTCTTACATTGTACATGATGTACTAGGCAATCCAGAAATGACATTGTTGAGCTAATAAAGAAGTTAGGAAGGGAAGCAGGTCAAAATTGCTATCCTTTATATAGTTTAAGCAAGAATCCTCACTGGATTTCCATTTCAATCATATAGATTGCAGGAAGAGGAGGTAGCACCTTGAGGGTTTAGGAGTAAAGCACTTTCTCCAGGTAACTGGAGATGGGTCAGGATGAACTCAGGTATAAGTTCTGAAAAGGGAGTGGCAATCCTGGGATAGGCGATTTTACACACAGAGATTGCCTATACAAACTTGTATAACTCAGGAAACTTAAGCCTTCTTGCATCGGACTCTCATTCCTCTGTTCTTGAGCATGAGGAGACATTTATCGAGTCTGGAAGGGACAGATAAGATGGCACACTGTACTTGTAATTTCCTTATTTTTAAGTTGCAGTTGAGTCACACCAACTTTTTATCTTTTTCCTGCCCTCGCATATATTAAAAGAAAATTGACTGGATTTCTGCAGCAGCAATAACTGCTCAGTATAATATAGCTTAGCCTGCCTTTCTTCTGACACAAATGGCATATTGAATCCTATCATCTCTAATGTTTTTCAAATGCTGTCAAGTGAGCCTTTTTCTGCCTAAGATTCCACAAAGTTAAAAGTTAAAAAAAGATTTAAAAATTGAAGAATGTACTATTGCAGTTGGGAATATTTTGTTTACTCACTTTCATTGATTATTTAAGTCTCAAGTGCTTTGATTGTTTTTTATATGTTTCCTGTGGGTTTAAAAGTTTCACTGTTGGTTGTTAATGTTGAACCACTGTTTGTTAGTGACTTCATTGTTAGGCTTGAGGCACCTTTTACAAGGACACCAGTAAGGACTGCCCAGTGTAATTAAGAGTAATACAATTTTGGGATTGGATTGTTTTCTTATTTAGATAAATGAATCATTGTTCATGATTTTATGAGTCGAGAATGTGGAAATACCATACAATGCAAAAGATTTCAAGATGCTTACAGGTACCAGGGTTTTGTAAACTTTGATATGCCAGCACGGGCCTGTGCTTTTGTGCATGGTACTGCACTGCATAACATCCTTTTTTCCAGGTTTGTGGAGCTTTGGATAACGAAACTGAACTTTTTTAGAATCTGGGCAAGTAATTTAGGATGTTAGTACAGGCATATCATCTCTTTTTGAGCTATCTGGGGCATCTACATCGAAAGGTGCATTTAGCTGCTGTCAAACACTTCTGTGTACCTAAATCTCTCACTAAATCTAGCCCTCTGTCTGTCCTCAGAGAAGTTTACTACTTTTTTTGCAGCTCAGTCTGTGGTTGGTTCAACCTTGAATAGAAAAACACAACCCCATGGGAATCATTTATTTTAGAATTATTTGTCAGTTGTTTAGTTTCCAAATTACTCTTCAACCCCATTAACCATCCTCAACGAAAGCCTTCCAGACTGGAAGGAAACATCAAATTTCTACATGAGCTGCTCTGTAACTTTAAAATAGCAAAAGTAAGGAAAGCAAAGAAGACATAGCACAAATGGAACCAACCTCATCACTGCTGCCATTCTATAAACAAGAACTCTCTTTGGTGAGATGTGCCTGCATGACGTATTAGCCACATTGAGACAGTTTTGAATAAAATTAGGAAGTCACTGTGGTTTTGCCAGTTTTGCACTGAAGCTTTTCCAGTATTAGGTACAGCTTGAGGCTTTAAATATCCGTTAAAATGATCTGTTTTCTCACACAGCAAAGTACGAAAGGTATTAAAAAATCTGCTGCCACCATGAATTAACGACTAATCCAATAATGTTCATGCAATGCCAGGGCAATTAAAATTATTTCTAACATTTTAAAATTTCCATTCAAAAATACTAACCTACTAAAAAAACTACCTACCCACATTTTCCTACTTTATTTCAAAGTCTTTATCTCCCTTGCAGATAAGCTGTATTCCAATCCTCACTTCTTTTTTTTTACTCAGGGAAATTATGCATTACATTTTAAAGCTCTAAATCAGCACTGTAATGATGTAGTGAAATGGACAGCTCATTCCAATAAAAATATGGTAGTAGAAACAGACTGTAAGGTTGTTTCCCTCCTCACTTCACATTATATTATATTATATCTATGAACACATGAGCACAACTATTAATGACAAATTTCAAAACCTATAAAATCAAAGTTTAATCTACATGTATTTAAAATAAAATTTTCAGCTTACATGAAATATAAAACTCTTTTCCAGAGAGAAGTTTTCAAATGCTACATTAGGGGATACTTCTCTGTTTTCATGTGCTTCAAATATTTATTGCCAGCCAAAACATAGCACTAGAACCAATGAGAATGGAAGCGAAGGGTGTCACATAAATGCTCTCATATCACAGCATGCCATCAGCATCAACAGATGTTTAATTTTTTCCTTTAGGATAGAAATATGTTCATCCCTATTGTGATGAGAATTTAGCGGTATGTTGTTAGGTAAGAGGTACTTTTAGAGTACTTCAGGTGAGAAGTATCATTATAATTACACCTTGTGTATACAAAAGGAATAGAAATTCACCATGTGCCCTTTAAATAATTTATTAATTAGACCATGACTTTTAGGAATGTATTCACTTTTCAATTCAATGTCATGAAAATCCAACATAGTTCCTGCTGAACTGTCTCAGAGCTTCCATTAACTGAAGTAACTAGTTTTGAAATAAAATATAATACGATATCAATTTCTCAGTTTGGTAAACTATCTTTAGATTATCTTCTTACTTTAGGGTTAGGTATTCTAGATGCAATCCAGAAATTATATTAAAACCCTGACCATCCATTTGTGAAATATTAAAAAAATACTACTTACAATGGCATCTAGGATTAAACTTCAATCTCTTCTATCTTTCCATAAATGGCATTAACTGGAATAAGTCCCTGAATGGATTTATATTTTGTAAGAATATCCAGAATCATACAGAGAGCTTTGAAAATATATGCACCATTTTTTAATAAAATAACCAAAAGAGGTATAACTACCTACTTTAAAAAACAAACAAAACAAAAACCTTCCATCATATTTCATGACTACATATGTCAAAAAGGATGATCTTTTTTACTGTAGAAAGTTCACAGATAGGGAAGGTATATTTGGTTTGATACTGAAGTATTATGACTCTACAGCTGGATTTTAAAAACTCTAATATTTAATATTTCACATCCAGCATACCATATGCTTAGTGGCAAAATATATATTTGGTCTATTTTTACAGTACTTAGCATAATTTTTTTCATCCATCCTGCCTACATACATCCTGTCTACAATGGATCAGTTGTATTTTTCATTTAAATGAGAGATTCCATTAAGTAAGGCTACCTGAAAAATGTGAATAAACCGTGAAATGGATGCTACCACATTGTCAGCTCTCTTACAGACTCACTGAGAGGAGGCTAAGGAAGGTGTTACCCTTCTAAATGCAATCTCACTGTTTCCCATCAGATTTCAACTTGCCAGTGCTAATTTCCATTTAAAACACTGAAGTTCCACTGGTGCCAATGTGGAGGAGATAAAACCAAGAAACTGCTTTGAGTCCCCTCATACAAATTAAGTAAAACCTAAAATCTCTAAGTAGTGTTAATTAGTAAGCTCTTCCCTGATACTGTGAAGACAAACACTGTATTATTTTACTTTGGTGTAATTCTGTGACTTACACTGGTAACCAGTTATACCCAGATTAAATTTAGAATCCACAACACAGATAATCCATTTGTGATAGTGTTCTATGAATGTATGGAAGATTATTCTACACACTTTCTCAATATTGATTATATACGATAAATGCAGCATTTCTCACTTAAAAATCAAATCAGTGGAAAATTTGAAATTCTGCTTATTTGTGCTGTATTTAATAAAACAGGTTTTCATTCCTTTGTGTTTGCACTAACTGCTTAAAGAATCTGCAACAAATTAATGTATTGTTAAACAACGCACACTTGGGAACATCTGATATTTTTAAGCTATTTATTTTGTGCATTTTCAGAAAGTCTACATACTGCAATAGCCTAGACATTAAAACAAAGCAATAGATGAAATCTGGTGGAAAAAATGAAAGATTTTGCCATCAGTTTAAAAAGGGTTTGATTTAGAGTTGGCTAAATCCAGATTTCTTATTGGAGGATAAAGTTTGATGATTACTTCTGAATCAGAATGGAAAAAAAAAACTTTTCAGAACTCCTATCAATGTTAGAAAGATTTTGGTCTTTGAAAGTCTGATTTTGAAAGTATTTGTAGTACTTACAAGGATTTCTCAGCTCATGTAACCCTTGTTGTAGATGTATTAGGTGTGTTCATTTCTCGTAGGATGTCACTCTAGGTCACTCTGTTACTTTCCTTCTGTCCTTTAGATACCGTTGGTCTGCCAACTTCATGCTGTTGTTCAGAGTTTTCTCTCCACTGTTCTCTCAGTCTGTGTTTACCTTACAGGCAATATTTTCCATGGGAACATGGGCCATTGCCATTGTTTGGCATTTTGACAGTCGGATGTGATCATGCTCAGCTGTAGATCTTCCTTGCTTTAGAGGGCTGCCCACATTGCTTGGCATGATCCTAACTGTGACAGAGTCTGTCATTTCTCTGATGGGGTCCAGATGACTTCAGGGGATAAAAATGTTTTTCTAGCTCATCACAGCTTGTTTTGTTACCTGGGAAGATGTTTTGCTGAATCCAGCACTACTAGGTAAGGATCCTTTTCTGTTTGTTTGCCCTTGTCATCAGTTTCTTGGATGTCTTTTCAAGGGAATATGCATCCCTACTGCTATCCATTATGTTTTCAGATTCCCAGATGCCACTGAACCACTAGAATTCTTCTGTAATGTGTTGCTCATTTCCTGACTCAATGTCAGATAGGTCAGAAATATATTGTTTTGTCATGACATATTTTGCCCTCTGGATAGACTTTCTCTCAGAAATTGTAAATAAATCTTCTGGCATCCAAATATTTTCTAAATACTGATCTGATCTTTTCTAGGTCTAGTGGAGAAATTGTTGAGGCTACATGTCTTCTGTAGTGTTTTTACTACTGTTTGCACACTGTTTAAACATATGCACAATAATCTTGCTTACACAGATACTTGTCTATATTTGTCCAGCGTGAAACATATATTTTAATTAGGTCTGCTCCTAAATCTGCAAGGGCCACTTCTACAGCTCCCTCATTAATTTGGCAGAGTTGTTCCTTAAGATCTGTCCATCTATTCAGTATCCTTCCTAGCATTTTCTAGAAGTAAGGGCATGCTAGCAAGCTGATGGGATCAGTATTTTGCTTTTCAGAGCTACCCCCTAGGAATCTTGCTTGTGCCACCATGCCAACAGTTGTAGGAGGCAAAATATTTTCAATTAGAGGAATTTTACTTATGTTTTATTGGCAATTAACAGAAACTTTTGATTACAGACTCCTGTATTAAAAAAAAAAAAAGGAAAACACAATTAAAACCAAACATTTTCCTCCTCTCTCCCCAGGCTCACGTGCTTGTTGCTGCCAGTTAACAGAGTTGCAGTTTTTGAGACAGTTTTACATTGCATTAGCCAGAAGACTTTATGTACGTATACTGGGGCCAGTGATGCTTCTGAACATGTTCCAAGGCTATTTTCAAGCCCATTACTTCTGCAAACTGACTAGAGCCTCCAGTCCCCTCACAGGTGGCAGCTCCTCCCATGGAGAGATTCCAAGTAGCAGCTCATCACCTCCTGATCCCTGCTGTAATTTTACAAGATCTATCTGTAAACAAACTCCATTGTTTGTTTACAGTACTTAATTCATCATGTGCTGGGGCTTCAGTAGCCTGAGGAATTTGGTTTTCTCACATTGTTGACTTACTGGCTACAGACTAATAAACTCACCTAATCCCAATCTGGATTTTGAGCCAGTGCATATTTACTGGGGAAAGGTCAGCACACATTTTTGCTACACAGCAGTAGTTGTTCTTCCACCAGTGGTTTTGAATCCCTGAACAAAAAATTCAGGGCAGATAGTTTAGGGTATAGTCACAGAGATTGCTCTGTGCCTAGCACTACAGTGGCACGCAGAATATCCTCAACAGCAGCATAAACCTCTTACTCCCCAGAAATGTAGTTATTTTTGAATCTTCTGTGGCCTCAGCACTTGAATTCCAACAACTTGCCTTGCATTTCTTGAGGAGCTCATTGCCATAAGCTCTTGCTGCTGTTGTCACAAGCTGCTGTTGTCTCCTGTGCTGGCATATGACAGAATTTTTATGTCTCTATTTCTGGATCAGTACTAATGTCATTGCATAGGCTACCTCCTGCTTGACCTGCTCAAAAGTTCAATACTACTTCTCTTCCCTCTCAAAATGACTCTTTTTTTTTGACATCACTATATAAAAGTTTGGTCAATTGTCTGTAACTGAGGATGTGAGCACACCAATATGTATCAATGATCAAGGAGGCATTCTTGTTGATTCACCTCTGCGAAAATATAATTGAGAAAGGGCAAATACCACCACATGAGTGGTTCCTGAAACATTATTTAAAAATAACACATTGTTGTTCTAGTTTCTGAAGAGGTAAGGTTCTCTAGAAGCTGAACCTTTCCATACTTCCACTTTGCTTTTTTCCAAAGTACTTATTTGTGCACTAATCAGGTACCCGTCTTAACTCTGGATCTGACAAGACAACCCCTTGCCACTGCGACTAACATAACACTCGTTACTTTAGTTACATTATCTCAGTACATACATGAAAACACATAAGGTTTCTAAAGATAAATTGATTCCTTATTAAGAAAATTCTTATTAATTTATTTACATTATGTACAGCAAAAAGTCTAGCTGTAAATAAGCTGCTTTCTTTCTTCCTTCCTTCCTGCCACAGCTCCTAGTCTTCTAAGTCTAATACTATTCTGGCCACAAGCTAACATGGTTTATCAGCATGTTTAATCTTGATGCAGACAGCAGAGACTAGTTATCTTCTGTCCCTGTATGCTTGTGTGTTGTTGTCAATTCTTACTGTATTTAATGTGCTATTCTTTAAATATCAATACTCAGAGATAAATGCTTTTACTTTTATGATGCTTGCAGAGAGAAGTTGAGTAACATCTTATGACCACAACACAGCAGTAACAGGAAGGATGCCAATATGCTTACAATGAAGAATTTAGAAGCCTAATTTAGAAACCACTCCTAGGACACACGATGGTGAGATGGGGAGTGTGAGTCTTGTATCCACCACATTTGAACTTTTTGGTAGTGCTGCCCAAAGTTGTTAGGTTGAAAGGTTGTTAGTTGTTAGGTTTCAACAGTACATTGTACTGTTGAAAGGTTTCTTGTGTCTGTAAGTCAAAATACTTTTCAGAAATTTCAGGAAATATGGGCAACAGCAATTAACTGATATTGGTATATATGCATCTGTGACAGTTTAAAATGTTGGGGGGTCCTTTTCCAAACAATTTCCCAATTATTTTGTTCTCTTGTCATGTAGACATTGATAACTAAAATCAAAGTACATTACTTTGCATCCAGCTGGACATTTATTTGCCCTGATTTTGTATGGCGCAAAAAAAATGACTGGAGATGAGGAAGGAGATATATGTAGTGCTCTGGCTGCATTTTCTCTATTCTTCCCTTTAATTTATATTTCACATGATAACCTGTGCTAGGCTGATCTGGGAGGTTAGAGCAGAAGTTCCACTGATACTTTAGCTATAATCCCTTTCCTTGGGAGGGATAACATTTGGGCTGCTAGCTCAAGAAATCCTCCTCTTGCAAAGCTCTGCCTACAGTTATTATTAAGGACAGCTGTGCATGAGGTCAATGCACATCACACCAAAGAAGATATGCAGATCACTCCCCTCCTTTTACCAGACACACTGCACTCTTTCTTACACACCCATTGAAAAGACCAGCTTGTGTCTCAATATTTTATAATATACTTCAGGGTACTTTGAATGTGAAAGACAATGAATAAAACCAGATATTACTACATTTAATCTTTAGCAAAAAAGAACAGGGGAAAAAAAGCCAAGATAAGAATATAGGATGATATATAAAAGCATTTTAAACTTCCTTGTCATCCACTTGTTAGGATGAGATGACAAGTTTCAGTCTGTGGAGAGACAATTGTCTCATTAAGAGGTGAATTCAGATATCATTGTTCTGAGGATTTTTTTCTTTTTATTACTATTTTAACTTAGTACTATGAAGAGAAAAGGGAGAAAACCAAATCTTAACAGCTGCTTTACCAGTTACTTTGTTCATAATAATGAACATACTTTCGTGAAAATATAACAGGAATACTAAAATCAGTTCAATTTCATTAGCATGACACAGCTACTTTCTACCTTGAAAAGAAATCTGTATATAAAGTGAAATGAGTGTTTCTTTTAAAACTAACACGCAAAATCCTTTTCAAGGAGAATCACCAAAGTCACTTGTCATTCAAAGTGACACAGTCAGTGGATCTAAATCAGAGCAACTTGCCCAGAAATACTAATTTTTGTATCATTCTGACATTGCTCTGCAAGGAGTTTGGGATAATAACGTTATTTTATAGTGGACTCAAGGCCACTTGATTATAATGGTCCAAGCATATTCATTGCATAATTCAATACCTGATTGAAAACTTTAATTTTATAAAAAATTTCTAGCATTTGTGCCTTTCTTTTGGGAAGTAATAGTGGAAGCCCATCAGTGATTGTTTTCATTCTTTTACTTATATTACATTTAAAGAATTGCCAAACAATTCATACTAGAAAACTGAAATAAGAAGTCAGAGAATATTCCTTTCATGACTTCTAATGACATGAAAATGTGCAATAACAAGTCTTAAAAAATAATAATATTTTTCTTAAAAAATAATAATATTTTAACTGTTGAGATCAGACTTTTTACCATCCCAAGCAATTCAGACCCCAGTTAAACTGCAATGGTAGTTATTATACATTTTTAGAGCAGTGCATGTTGGTGAATCCAGTCTGTCTTTGTAACTGACTTTACAAAATCTTAGAGGGCTGCATAAGCAAAGGCAGTGCTTTGTAAGAGCTGGACATAGAAAGTCACACTTTGGACATCCTCTGTATCTCTCTGGATTAAGGTTTCACCCCACATTTCTTATCTTATTTGTCCTTGTTCCTTGTGCCTTAGACACAAAAAGCTGCTCGTGGCAAAGACATGAGAAACCTTCAGTTATTTTGGCAGCAAGAAACTACAGGCACTTTTGAGGACCATTAGTTACAAAGCATCAAGAATTCTTGAAAGAATTTTTTAATCTTTCAGAGTAATCTCATCATAGATACAGCTTCCTGAAGAATAATTCTAAAGGAAGGATTTTCTAACTATCCTAATGTAATTTCTTGCCTTAATTTTCTGAGGCAAACTAATTGGTAAAATCACATGGAGAAAAGGAAGACATTGAAACAAAAAGAAAAATTCCTAAAGGAATAGTTTACCTTATAAAGAAACATGTCTCCTTGTACTTTTTCATCAAAGTTTTTCTATTGGCTAGGATAGGTACTTGAGAAAACTTATGTATTACTTTTCAGACAAAGAAAATTAGCAGAGATTCTAATTCAAGCACAAAAGTGGATCACAACCGTCCTGTCTATGATTCACTGGATATTAGTTCTGATTTTTTAGAAATCCATTATTTAATAATCTAACCACCACACATAATAGCACAATATCAGACTTCCAGAAAATCATATACTTTGTAGAGAAGGCCTACATATCTGGGCTCATCCTCAGAAAGAAAAAATAACAATTTATTCTAAGATTATTTTATTATAGTTATACCCATAATTATGTCTATGCTTTGGCTTCTTTTATAATCTGTGTAGAAAATTTGCTCCAGAGGTAGTTCAGCATGTTAGGTTAAAGGAGGAACCTTTCTCACTGACAAAGAAGAAAGCTGTGGAGATTATCCATTTTTTACTCCACATCCTGGCAAGGGTTAGTAACTCCAAAAAAGAAAGCCCACTAATCCATTTAAAATTGCCTTATAAGGGATATATGGTAGAAATTTAAAAATTACTCAATCTTCTAACAGAAAATTAATAGGATTATATATTATTTGTGCTACGTGGACTCTGATCTTGGTTAGAGTACTTAAGGTCCCTTTAAAAACATGGTGAAAATAATATTTCTCCTAAGTTGCTGAAGGATTAATTTGAAAAGTTTCCATATGCAAAAAATAGAGGCTCTGAATTTACTGAAAGTTCACTCAGTTACTGAGGTGTCCACAGAAAAGGATTTCACTTGCATAAGAGCGAGTATTGCCTTTTGTTGCTGGCATGACACCTTCCTACCAATCCTGCCTTCCTATCATGGGGAGTGAACCTGTAGTTTTACAGTCAGGAGCACATAGTTCCTGAGAGATAAGACTTCGTTATAATGAACCTAATTTTGAATTTGTAACAGACAAAGATTTCATTGTAATAAAGAATGGGGTTTATTTAGGCTATGCCATACCTGAATCTACAGCGTAATGCACTGGGGAAGATGGTTTAAGACATACCTATAAGGTTAAGAGAACATGTGTTCACAGTTGGATGTGGAATTTATCTCTTCAAGGTTATAAATCCAGACCTGTGTTATTTCTGAAAGCTTTACAGTCATTATTAGTGAAAACTTGCTCAGAAGCTGATTGCCAAGGATCAGAAAGGAACAGCTGCTTTCTTGGGGCCAGGGGCTGGGGCCCTGACAAGAGTATTTGTTGCGTTAGGTAGAGCATATGTCTTTCCTGAAAGATTATTTCATCAAAACTTCACTTGGATATTCTGGAGATAAAACCCTTCTAGGCTTTCCAATCTGAGGTTTAATATTTAGATGTGTTGTTTTTTTATTACATACATACTACCTAGAGGTGATTAGGAGAAATCAGAATTGATGCAGATACAATGATTTTACAGGTCCAGTACATTTGGGGGGAAAATGGGAGAGGCTATGGACTTACCTTAACAATTACCCAGGTAAAAGGAAGAGATGGTTTCATATTCTATTTCCCTTGCTTCCACATACCTATCAGAAGGCACAAGGAATTCAGCAGCACTGGCATGATGGGGCATATAGGGTGTGCCAGAGAGAAGGCTCAAGCAGAATACATTCCCCCATCCACCTAGTGCTACAGTTAAGACCTTCTAGTTTGCAGCTTCCTGTGTGAATTCCTCTTGGAGCATACATCAATGTTACTTTATCTTCAGGATTAATTCAATGTTACTACTAAACAACATTTACTCATCATCTCTGACATCACATCCCAGGCATTTTAGCAGCATCTCCTTTGGCATCTGGAACTTATTTCCATTTAAACTGATTTACCTATAATTTCATATGCATGTTTATTTCCTTAATACATTTCAGAATTTCCACGTAAGCGTATGTGTATATAGTAACTAGAGATAACATTAAAGCTTGGTTAACACTAGGATGAAATTTAAAGAGAGATTTTATTTCTACTTTTATTGCTCAAATTAATTTGCAAAATTAGTTTTATAACTGAACATAGACTAGCTGGATTTGTTGTTTCCCAATAAATGCATGTAACTATTTTTCACAGAAGAATCCTCCAACATGTGCCTTTTATTAATGTAGTCTTATTTCCTTAATATGTATTTCCTATCCACTTCCTCTACCTCAAAGGCCTAGACCTCTGCGAGATGTTACTAGTGCCACGACTATTGAGTAATGTTCCTTTAAATTCCCTTGGCTGCTGTTCCCAGGATTCACAGGTAATGGCAATTTTTCCCCAGAGCAAAGCACTCTAAGTAGAGGGCAATTTTCTTATAATACCAAACAGAACAGCACTTAGACAAAAGTACATCTAGCCTTTACAAAGTATAAAAATTTAGTTCTTGTTTTCTCTGTTAAACATGATTCTACATTTTTCAAACAAACTAGCAACATTTTGTTATGGAAGGCTTTGTTTGGAATTAAAAGACTTTGTTTACAACAGAGTTGTCGGAGTTCCTGAGTCTGAAGGGTCTTCAAAGTACCCATGAAGACATAAAGATGATTTCTTTTCAAGACTTCTTTTTTAAGGTTTGACTTTTTGTAGAAAACAGACAACAGTCATGCAGGGAATAAAAAAAAAAAGCTCTCTGGTGCTGACTAACTCTTGGACTGTATGGGCATTATTTGCAAAGAGCATCAGTTGCTGCTTCTCTTCTCTAGTTGTGAACCGACCAGTTAATGTATCAATTCTTATGATGACAAAGCCTAAAGAAAAGTCTTATTTTTTGGCATGACAATAGAGGGCCGTATGCTACATGTACATGCTAAAGCATGTAGTGTCTTTTGTGGTAATAAGCATCAAAGTAGGAGAATCTAGGTAAAGGACACCAATGGATTGTTTAAAAGCTTTTGTCAGCCATTGCACTCCAATGAGTATTACAGAATTACAGAGTCACAGAACCAGCTGAGTTGGAAGAGACTCACAAGGATCATCGAGTCCAACTCCTGTCCCTGCACAGCATCATCCCCACGAATCACACCATGTGCCTGAGAGCATTGTCCAAATGCTTCTTGAACTCTGTCAGGCTTAGTGCTGTGACCAGTTCCCTGGGGAACCTGTTCCAGCACCCAACCACCCTCTGGGTGAAGAAACTTTTCTAATATCCTATCTAAACCTCCCCTGACACAGCTTCATTCTGTTCCCTCTGGTCCTATCACTGTTCACCACAAATCAGTGTCTGTCCCTTCTCTTCCCCTCATGAGGAACTTGCAGACTGCAGTGAGGACTCTCCTCAGTCTCCTCTTCTCCAGGCTGAACAGACCAAGTGACCTCAGCCTCTCCTTATTCGGCTTCCCCTCAAAACCCTTCATCATCTTCATTGCCCTCTTTTGGATGCTCTCTAGTAGCTTAATATCTTTCTTATATTGTTGTGGCCAAAACTGGCCCCAGGACTCGAGGTGTGGTCGCCCCAGTGCAGAGCAGAGTGGGACAATCCCCTCCCTTGCCCAGCTGTGATGCTGTGCCTGATGCCCCCCAGCACAGGCTTGGCCCTCCTGGCTGCCAGGGCACTGCTGACCCACATTCAACTTTCCATTGACCAGAACCCACAGGTCCCTTTCCCTGGCACCGCTTTCTACCATCTCATTTCCCAGTCTGTCTGTACATCCAAGGTTGCCCCATCCCAGGTTCAGAATCCAGCACTTTTCCTTGTTCAACTTCATATGGTTGGTGATTTCCCAGCCCTTTAATTTGTCCAGGTCTCTCTGCAGGGTGTCCCTGCCTTCAAGGGAGTCAACAGCTCCTCCAAGTTTTGTATCTGCAAACTTGCTCAATGTCTCTTCCAGTCCTGCATCCAGGTCATTTATGAAGGTGTTAAAGAGCACAGGGCCTAAGATGGAGCCCTGTGGAACCCCACTAGTGACAGGGCCCCAGTCTGGTGTCACCCCATTCACTGTAACCCTTTGTGCCTGACCCGTGAACCAGTAGCTCACCCATCACATGATGTGTTTAACCAGCTGTGTGCTGGATATTTTATCCAGAAGGATTCTGTGAGAGACAGCTTTGAAAGCTTTACTGATAGCCAAAAAGATCAACTGGCTCCCCTTGATCAACCAGGTGATTTACCTTGTCATAACAGGAAATCAGGTTTGACAAGAAGGACTTCCTCTCACGAAGCTGTGCTGGCTGTGATCAATGACTGCATTGTCTTTCAGGTGTTTTTCAATACCTCCCAGAATAATCTTCTCCGTAACTTTACCAGGCACTGAAGGGAGACTGACAGGCCTGTAGTTTCTGAGGTCCTTGCTCTTGAAAATCGGGACAATGTTGGGCAGCTTCCAGTCAGCTGTAGCACCTTTCCAGATTCCCAAGACCACTCAAAAATCATCAAGAGAGGTTTTGTGATGACATCAGCCAGCTCTTTAAGGATTCTTGGATGAATCCTGTTAGGGACCATAGATTTGTAGGGATCAAGCTGGAGCAGCAGACCCTGCACAATTTCAGGGCCGACTGGGAGCTGATCGTTCTCACAGTTATGGTCTTATCGGCTATCATCATACACTTGCCAGGTTTTCTTAATTCATTCAGAACTCACATTGTTAAAAATGTATGTGCTCAATAAAAGCTCAATGAAAACCAATAATATCTTACACTCCGTTTTAATCTTAGTTTTACCGAGCTTTATCAGAACTGTACCTTCATGGAGTTCAGCTAAACAGCAGGATTAATGAAAACATAAGAGATATAAGAGCCCAACATTGCTTTAACACTATTAAATGAATTCAAATTCTATGTTTATGAATATGCTGAAAAAAATATATTGACACTATAAATAAATTTACTGTAGATTATTCACACATCACTCATAATTCAGTTCTACACTTGATATAGTCAAAAGTTAATTTATTGATGTTTATTCTGTCTTTTTATTCTGCTTTAGTTACATAATCAATAAAATAAGCCATTATATAAATAAAATAGTTTGCTGATAGTATCGATGTGTTTTATTTCGTTTTGCAGATTATTTAGGTGTGAACTATTTCACCAAAACGTTCACAATATCAATATGGACATTTTTGCATTAGACATCTTGAAATACAAATGAGCATTCTCATGCATATGCCTGTAAAATGTTTAATCCTTCAGTATAACTTATCCAGTACAAGTCTGAAATTGCATTGTGTTCACCATTTTTATACACTTGCTGTATAATGCATAGATAAAAATTAGGCTTTCTGTAGAAATCACGACTCATTTCATCAGCTGTGAAACATACATGCTAGAAAGCTGCAACAAAACTCTGAGGAATGAGGTGGGGAAATGACTGGAATATTCCTTCAGGGATATTCTTTTTGCCATTCCTTACAGTCAAAACATCTTTGAAAGAGACTCCTAACTACTCTTCTATCTTTTCTCTGATTCTTTACTCATGTTTTCCTTCTCATACTGTATGGTTTAGTGTAAACTCCTAAGGGATAGCTTATAAAGACACTGGTAAGTCTTTCTGATGCCTTACAGGTCAAAAAAGGGATTTGATGATAGGCATTTTACTTTTCAACTTCTTTATGTAAGGAAAGGACATATTATCTAGTAGGACATGAGATTATTGTTGAGGATAAAGACTGAAGGGCTTAATATCTCAGGTTGAACTACACCAGGTAAATGGGGTCACTGAAATTCTCTATCTACAAAATTGTCCTTCTGACATTTCCCCTTCTCTTCATGGAATAGAGGACAGGTGCATCTGGAGATGTTTACCAGGGTGTTCATTTGTATGTCTGGAATAGGAAAACTGAAGAAGCTGGATGAGTAGTGCTCCCAGTCTGGTGTCAGTACAAACACCCTGTCACTTAAATGGTTTGTTGTGGTTTTCCTTATTTACTTAAATTTTTTAATCAAATGAAATGTTGTTATTTCAGATAGATTAACAATTTTATTGCCCTCTAGTGGACTTATTTATTTGTGATTGCATAAATTAACCTGAAGAGTTTTTTAAAAACATGCTCTGTAACATAGAACAGTGAACCAGAACCAGAAAATAACTTTGATTGAAAAATATCCCATGAATTACTTTTCATAAGGTATGCGCAGGGGATCATGAAATGCAAATTATATTGGAAGACAGGAAACTTCTTGCATTACATCAAACAATGAAAAAAGTCTATTGCAATGAAGGTTCAAAAATCTACCTGGCAGTGGCACCAACCAGTCAAGTATGGCACGACTGCCTAAGGCCCAAACAATACATTGTAGTGACAGGACAAGGGGAAATGGCTCAAAACTCAAAAAGGGAAGGTTTAGATGAGCTATTAGGAAAAAATTCTTTACTGTGAGGGTGGTGAGGCACTGGGACAGGTAGTCCAGAGCAGCTCCGGATGCTCCATCCCAGGAGGTGTTCAAGGCCAGGTTGGATGGGACTCTGAGCAACCTGGTATTTTTAAAGTGTCCTTGTCCATGATGGGGGAGGTTGGAACTGGGTGATCTTTAAGGTCCCTTCTAACCCAAACCATTCTATGAGCCTACGATTTCAGCTTTTCAGTACATGCATTAATCAGTCTCAATAAGTCTCAGATATTATTCATACTTTATTGTACCTTCAATGCTTGGTTAAATTTCTGAAATTAGTCAGCATGTCAAACTTGCAGAGGTTGTGTCGGGGACAGAGAACAAGCCTTGGAAAATGTTCTATCAGAGGAAAAAAGTAAAGGGCAAGAACTGAAAGGCAACAAAAGAAAATATGGTCAGCAGTATGTTGGAAAATTATCATGCCATGCATAAAATAGAAGAGTTTTTAAACTACTTTATAAAGATTAAAATTGAAGGGACTGGTCTAATAAAGATAGCTAAGGTGAATAAAGATGCAGATGGATTTTAGAAAGAAACCACAAGGGTAGGCACTGAATTTCTTGACTTCTAAAAGCATTGTTTAATGAACCTAACTTGCCATAGCAAATTGCACTGAGCATCAATCTAGATAGCATAGCTAGACCTCTTCATATGTGTCTAAATGTGGCCTTTATATATAAAATGAATTAAAATGTAGATATTTTAATTTGGAACAAGAATCAGTGAAACTCTCTTTGGGATAAAATATGTCTGAAATTTTTATCAAATACTGAATATTAACAGGAGTAAAATATGGCTTCACAAATATCACAAATTTCCATGTTGCAGCATTTCCAATATTAATATAATTTGGCAATTTGATCTCTTTTAAATATCTGGTGGGAGCTGTTTTAATATTTGGAGTCCATCAATAATACTTATTTCACACAATAAGGAGTTACATAAATATTTATTAAATGATGAATAATTTTTCGAAACCATTTCTTAGCACATAGCAGGCTTGCAAATTTGACTGAGAGAGACTGATTACTGCAAATTCCATTGCTTATGCTTTGAAGTGAATTGGATTACTCTGGATTTACACAAGGGCCCGGAGTACATTAACAGGCTTTAGCTATCCTAAGCAGCCTCACCTGAATCTTCACCCAGCCACTCTTCTTACAGGCATGGTGGTTTCATGAAGCTCATGCCAGGCCACACAGCCCTGCCCCGAGCTACAGTGAAGGCATCCCTGATCCCAGACCTGCCTCCTGGTGTGCTGGTCCAAGGGGCTCCTGCACAGACCTGGAAGATAAGATGCAGTAGCCTTGTCTCCTGTTGCTCCTGAAGAAACCTCTGTGATCAGCCCAGGATTGATCCATTATCTCATCTTATATGGGACTGCTGATGAATGCTGTTCCTCTCATGGTCCTGCCTTCCTGCAGTAGAGCTGTTCTTTTGTCAGACAGGGCACTGTCCTGCCTGTGCTCAGCTCTTGGCTCATGCTCTTCAATGGACAGTGACCCATCCTTTTCTGGACTAGACCAGACCCCTTTAACCAAGGGCTTTTGTTGTTCCCTGGAAAACAGGCACGTAAAACAAGAATTTTTCCCTAACAAATTTACATCCAGTATCAGCAAATTAGGCACAAATTTATATTTGCTTGGACCACGTTTAATGCTTCTAAGTTTTAAGGGCAGAGAGGACTTCTACACATCACTCATAAAGAATTAGGGATAAATTTTTCTACACAAGAAATACAATGTATTTCTTGCACCATTCTGAATATTTTTTAATCTGGTATTCTTTTGCTCCTGTCATAAAGAAGCCTAATATATTCATAAAACTCAGCCTTCACTTATAAACCCTTTTCAGAGGTTTAACTGCTACATTCTCTCCGCAATTTAAAATTTGGCTGCAGATTGCATAATTTACCAAGTATATTCTCTCATCAATTGTTGATTTAGGCAAATAATCACAGTCAAAATCTGTGGAAGAAGAGACATCCACAGCTGAAATCTAAAATTAGACAAAGACAAATCATCAAATCATCCTTGGACTATTTGGTGCCTACCTAGGAGTTTTACCTCTGAGGGTGGGGCAAGTGGGCAATATTAACCTGGAGGTGAAAATGTGGGCAGATATACTGTATCATATACGGCCTCAGAGAAGAATGCAAGGAAATCTGGCAAGTGGGTGCTTTGCCTCTTCCATAATAAAAATTTGATCAATTTAACTGCTTCACAGTACAGTACAGGTATCACCACACTGATATAAGTCATCATATACATGGCTTCTAAGGGTGAGTAGGGTGAGATGAGTGTCAGCCATCCCTGTACTATTCCTGGGGTCAGATCAACTACAAAGAATCTCTACATGCAGCTGATGAAAGCAAGCAGCCATTTGGTCATAACTGTGACCCATCCTTAGGATAGATAAAAAATGCCACTAAGGTGGATTCCTCATATTAGGGAATCTCTCTGCTATTCTGACTGAGTTTGAATTGTGCTTGTTTTGTTAAGAATTTCGTAACATTCTATGAAATTATGGGATTGACTCTATGAATAAAATCGATGGGATCCAGATTTACAGCAATATTTGTGATAAACAAGTCTATAGGCAAATATTCAATATACTGGGGGAACTCACATCTCTGGGCTGTAATTATATGACACATGACCCTTTGAATTTCAATGGACCCAGGATTCCTGGTTTCTTTTGCAAGGAATCAAAAATTGTTTTCTGTGCTGCACAGTAATTCTGTCCGTGCAGCTTTAACATATACCAGCCAATTTCCAGACAAAGGATATTTTCTCCCAATTCAGTCAAGCAGTAACAAAGTCTCATAGTTCTGCTTCTTGATCTTATCCTATTACTTCACTATTTCTTTGTTCCATTATTCCAATCATGATGTCCTCAGACAGTGTCATTTTTCCTGCTTTCTCTTTCTCTGCTCTGATACCTCATCATTTACTACATCAAATCAATCTCTGGCCTACATCTGAAAAGGATATTTCCCCCATTCAGTTTGACTTATCATTTTTTATCAGTCATTACCTTTTTCCTTGTTCTTAATGGGTTTTTTTTGTTTTGGTTTGGGGTTGTTGTTGTTGGTTGGTTGGATTTTTTTGTTGGGGTTTTTTGGTGGTTTTGTTTGTTTGCTTTGTTTTTTCTTACTAGTATTATTATTATTTTTCTGCTCTGTTCTTTCCTTATTACAGAGAAATATGAAAGTGGCCTTCAGATGGATGTCACAAAGAGAACCTACCCTTTTGACCAGGGAAGATTGCTTCTTCCATTCACCACAAAAAGCACAATGCCACTCAAAGGATGGGAGAACAGGCAGGGGCAGTAGCAGGAAACAGCAAAAGACAGTGATGCCCTTTTCCCATCTGTAACAGTAAGTTACTCTACTGGTAACTGAGGACCCATGGCTTTCAGAAAATGAGATCACTTCCCAAAGCTGAACATGCTCTAATTACATCACAATTGTATTATTGTCATCATATTCTCAGAACGGCAAGCTCATGTCATTCCAAGCAAGTACATTTTTAATCATTAAATGAAAAGCTTTTAGTTCCAGGAGCTACAGAAAAATATATCGTCCGTCCGCAAAAATGAAAGGAGAGAATTCTAGTGTTTCAAAGAGTAGTCCTATTAGTCAGCACACTAATGTGTTTCACAAAAGCCCACAAAACTTCACATCATGTGGCGATCCTTCCTGACCAAGAAAAAAAACCCCAAACTTATATTTAATAATAAAATTTAAACTATGTACTGCAGAAACACAAGTATTTCTCTGTCCTATATTCCTTCAGAAGGGCTGGAACTAGTAAAAATCTTCTATACATGTTTAAACCTAGATCAAATACCGATTTGCTTTTTTTCTGAGGTTGATTGCATTATTTGCCTGTAATTTATTAAAAAGATAATTAGTGGGTCAGTTATTTGGTCAATCTACTTGGCTTTCAGGCAGGAGTAACTTGAAACATAGTTAGTTTTTAATTTTTACGGCCTTTTTAGAGTAGCCTCTTCCACTGTATACTTTTTATTACAGTAAGGCAAAAAATACGTCTAACCTAACTGTCTTGGGTTTAAATTAAGCCAAATTTATCCCACAGTGATGAGGGATAAATGTGTTCTTTTCATGATACCTGTACATTTTCATAGAGATTATTACTGTGTCCTCTGCACCATCTTTCTTTCTAGGCTATACAAATCCAATTTTCAGTTCAAGACAAAAGCTTTTCTCATCTGTCTTTAAATCTCTGATCACTTTGTTGCTCTTTTCTGTTTGTTTTCTCTTAGAGATCGGTGCCCAAACCTAATTTCTAGATGAAACCTTGCCAAGACTGAGGAAGGAATAAAAAATATCACTCAGACATGTCAGTTTTCCATGAGCCATTCCCAGAACAACATTTACCTTTTTTGGCAACATCTTATAAACCTTAATTCAGACTATGGCACATTTATAGTTTTCTGTAGTCTTTCTTGTGTTGCTCTTCCTGCTTTTGTAACTGCCCATAGAACATCTCTGCCGAGCCTGGTACTTGTATACATCATCATTAAACTTAATCAGGTTTGGGATCTTTTTCTGACATATGTTAATCTCCAGAATACTTGCAAATTCCACAGTGCCAGTTCGATACAATGATGCCAATGTCATTGTATGAAGTACTGTCAAGTAATCTGAAATTTTCCAAAGGGTTGGAAAAGTATCCAGGGATAATACTTTAAATTAAAAAAGTTCTGTGGATGTGGTATGTGTTAGCAAACCATGTTGCCTATATCATTGTGGTTTAAAAGAGAAAAAGTGAGTAGAATTCCAAGGAACTGTATAGCAAGATTAGAAAAAAGACTTAAATTTTATTAAGTATTTGTAAAGTACCATGATGAAAAGGTGCCCTTAATGCACATCAGAACCACTCGTGGACACTGAAGTAATCTTGTTAGACTGAAGACCTAAGTTCTATAGACTTTGCACTTAGTTGAAATTCATATTATAAAAAATAAAACAATATTTAAAGTTGTTATTGCTTCTGTTATCATATAGACATTAATCTGCTCCCTGATGCATTAACAAAGTATTTGGTTGTACTGTGCCACAAGAAATTATTTAATTCTCATACAAATTTCCTGAAACAAGTCCTTTGGTAGTAAAAGACAATTCCATTGAAAACAATGATATGACTCTATAGCATATTGAGCTGAAGGCTGGAAATTACTCTGTCTGCTTTACACTTTTTTGGAGTGGAATTTTTAATCAAAAATTATTTTTAATTCATAGGTTACTTTCAGTACCCTTACTGGAAATTTCCAAGTCTTGTATGAGTATGCATAGCCTCATCAGTCATCTGATCGTTACTTACAGTCCTTAAGTATTTTCTGTATGATCATATACTTACAGATATATTAGAATTCCTCATCTAAATATAAAATCAGCTGTTTTCTTTAGACTATTGATCATTTATATGCTTTGAGGACATTTAGATTTTTAACCCTTAAATTTTAGTTTTTCAATTATAAGCCTTGTTCAGAATTACATTAAATAAGGAAGAAAAACAACTACAAAGCTTAGAGTTCATAGAAACATAGAATGGTTTGGGTCGGGAGGGACCTTAAAGATCATCTAGTTCCAACCCCCCCTGCCATGGGCAGGGACACCTTGCACAAGACCAGGCTGTTCAGAGCCCCATATAACATGGTCTTGAACACTTCTAGGCATGGGGCATCCATAATTTCTCTGAATAACCTGTTCCAGTGCCTCACCAGCCTCACAATAAAGAATTTCTTCCTAATATTTAATCAAAACCTACTCTCTTTCAATTCAAAACCATTCCTCCTTGTCCTATCACCACATGCCCTTGAAAAAAAAGTCTCTCCCCATCAGTTTCATAGTTAGGCACTTACAGACTACAACTCTATTTTGTAAAATAAATGAAGCACAAATAAAAATAGAAAAATCCCAACTAAATTCTTTTATGAGCTCCAGTCTTAAAGTTGTAATGACAATTAAAGAATAGACTAGTTCTCTTATTTGATTAACAAAAAATGGTAAACTTACACACTTGAGTTCCACAGATAGAGTTGAAAAAACAGAATTTGCTCAAAGAATTAAGGAGAAAATCTCTTTTACTTTAACCTAACCTCCATTGTCTCTGTCCATTTATATATATGTTCTCATTAGGATACTATGCATACATTTCACACTCGTTTTGTTCAATACTAAACATGGATGAACATCCTGTGTTTGAAGTTAAGTGCATCTATGGGTTTGTGAAAAGCAAGAAGTTTCTGTCTCAAAACTCCACCTCTCACTCTACTTTCTGGCAGCTCTCTGGGTATCTCTGGTAATGGAAAAACAGACATCATATTATGTTTCTTAAGATAATCTGGAATTGCCTTCTGTGGTCTCCCTCTCCCTCTCTCTCTCTCTCTCTCTCTCACACACACACACACACACACACACGTGTGCATGCACACATTGACAGACTCTCATAGAACAGCAACTTTAGAATGTGTTACAATGGAAAAACCCGTTTATTTCTAATGATGCTCTTTTATCATCCTCTGTCCTCCAGAAATTTTATTCATCCTGACAAACATATGCCTGGACTAAAAAAAAATGTGAGAAACTTTCTAAAAGGTACAAATGTTTTCATCTGCCTTTGGGTCAGTGAGAGCTGAAGGTTTGAAAGCCTGCTAAAGGCCCCTCACCTCATAAAGCCCACTGACTACACTAAGAATGTGATTTTTCACTATGAATGACTGGACACAATAACAGTGGAAATAATATGAAGAGTAAGAAAGGTGTTCAGAGCAGCTAATAAGTTGGGCAACTGGAATATCAATCAATTAATGTAAAACCTCAGTAAATCTCAGGTGATGACTTAGCAACTAAATAAACAGTAAATGCACTTTTAAAAACTATTATATATATTAGTAACTCTCTTTCAATTCTACTATTTTTACTTTCTGTCATTTTTATTTCATACTTTCCAGCACTGGACAATGAAATAGAAAAAGTGTAAGCCTAGTGTTTTCCAAAATGCCTGTGGGATCAGTTCGACCAGTTCCCATAAAAAAGTTAATGACAAGTAGTGTTCAAATCCTATAGGTTCCTCTGAAATTTCAATCTGAAAGTATGGGTGCTATTTTGAAGCTTCTCTCAAGCTAAAGGTCTAATCATAATTCTGCCTCTTCTTCAGTTATGCATGATTAAGAAGATGTGCATAGGATTTCTATGGGAAGACTCCTTAATGATACAGAAATATTGGATAGCCAGTTCTTGTGCTTTTATGAAGTGTCTTGCAATGCAGAAGTTAGAAGAAAATAAAATTGAGAAGACCAGACAAATCCAGGCAGACAAAAGATAAAAAGCTCTGCACGTCTTAGATTATGAAGATTAGAAGATATATACTTTAAAAATATAAAAATAATATTTTTCTTGGAGAAAGATAATGCAATGCCTTACAAGGACCAGGATCATATTTGTATTTGCACTTTGTACAGAGCAGAATCGGGATGGAAGAGGGTGCAGGTAGGTGGGGTGTGCTGCAGAAATCTTCAGTAATTTTTGTATGACTTTGCTGTGCCTGAGTAACACAGGTCACACCAAACTGAACCAGTAAGACTTGATGAAAGTCTACAGCATAATCTAACTACTGTATAGATGCTCTTTCCAGAATACAGATGTAAACTGGACTGCTTATCTCACTTTTTTGCCAATGTGATTGTCACCAGGCGCCACCTATGCACAGACTTTTTAAAGCTAATAACCATCAGTTGTGCCTCACCTTTTCACAGAATCATAGAACCATAGGATCATAGATTGGCCTAGATTGAAAAGGACCTTAAAGATCATCTAGTTCCAACCCTCTGATCTTCCCATCTTTTTCCTTTACCAGACTGCACTAGAAACATAATGAATTTAAATGTATTTTAGTAGCTCTACACACCTACAATACCAGCATATGTACAGACAGGTTTGAAATGTGACTCTTTACATGAGGTCATCCCCACCAAAATGCTAGAGTAATACTGTAGTGCATCATCAGATAAATCTTTTTCTTCTTAACAATCTACACCAGCACCTTCATCCCTTTCCATATATTTTATGTTAATTATTTAAATTTCTGCTGCTTAAGGTCGTGACTGCCACTGGAATAGCAAAGAACAGACAAGGTGGCCACGAAATTTGACTGATGAAAGAAGTTAACAAGGCAAAATTTGGTTTCAGCTTAATTACTTGAAAATAATTCCCTATCCTCTCCTTCTGGAATATAAATTAAAAAACACCTGTAAGAGTAAGAAGAGAATGTTCATGGTGCTCTAATTAAGAAGTGCACTGTGTTAAAAACAGAGGAACTGAACATTCTTCAGTCAGAGGAGCCTGGGCACAAGAAAACTAAGTCAGGTCCAAATTTACATTCCCCAAAGATATGTAAAATCATCTGTATGATACAACTGGATTCTGTGATTGTGCAATACATTTTCAGATAGCAACACCCTGGTAAACATGTCTGCCCTACTATTCCAAATAATTTATTTTCTGAATCTTTTCTTCCCTTCACCTTCCCAAATTTTCACCTTGGGATATGGCTACAGTGTGACTATAAATATTCACCCACATTCTAATATTCTTGCACTTAAAAGCTGCATTTCTAAGTTAAATGTTTCTTATTAGGCCACCAGCATTCAAGATAAAAAGCTGAAATTGCAAATGGAATCTTTATGCTGGTCTCATGAGAATGTGCATTATTTTATAGTCCTCTTTGACTGAGCCACTACTTCCCAAACGACAAATAGTCAGTCAATTATACCAAAAGCATGCTAAAATAATCCTAACATGGAAGGTTGTCAATAAAAGGGGAAAACAAACAGATCATAGTTGGAGGAATACAGACACAGAGAAACTGAACTCTCTGTGTGTGATTTTTCCTCTCTTACTTGAATAACTGTTTCTATTGGATATGTATTTGTCACTTTGGGTGCATCTGTATTGCAGAGTTAAGTAACAAAAAACCCTAACCTTAAGAAACCTCCTTTTTCTTGAAGGCTGGCCTCTCCAGATATATATTTTAAAGTGTGTCCTTTTAGAACACATTTTCTTTTGTTAGCACTGCTCTCCCTTCACAAGAAACATGCAATTTCTTTTCTCTAAGCTCTTCTCTCAGCTCTTCTTCAACAAAAATCGCATACATATATGGTATAAAGTAAAATGATCCTAAGGAGTCATATGTGTCTGATGGTTTTGAGGGAAGTAACTCCAGTTCTTGGGTTTCTAAAACAGCAGAACTGTTTTTTAGAACCCAAATTTTAATTCATGTGAAATTTAACTCATGTATGTAAAGAAATTATGCTGTCACAGTAAAGATATTCTTGAATGTGTATGTCAAGCATAATAATTATTTTCTTTCCCAAGACTGAAGAAAAATAGCTTGAAGAGGTGCAGTGATTTCATTAGTGACACTGGTAATTAACTCTGAAACTCACCAATGATATTAAATATTAACATTCCTATCTATTTTAGTGGTACCCTTTTTGCCAGATACATCCAATCCATCGGTGAAATTCCAGTCTTAGGTTTACTTTTGCCAAACACAATGCTATTCCCTCAAACTCCAATTCCCAAGACTTATCTTTCCCTATATAACACTTCCAATGTTCATTTATACTGTAAACATATGGGAAAAATGAACTAACTGTGTTGAAAGATGAAAAGAGAAAATATAAAATTCATTTTTGTAAACAATGAAACAAATGACAGGTTCTAAGTATAGTTGAAATGGGGACATTAATTAATAGAGTAATTTTAAAAATGCTTATTTTAAGCCATCTTGATGTGGAATTTCCGGCTGGGTTTGAGCAACACAAAACGTGGAATTATCTTCCATTTAAGATTCAAATTGATACAGAGCTTTGTATTTGTGTTGTAGAAGCCATCTATTAACTAGACCTTTAAACACCTCTGAAACATATTTATGACAGACACCTGTTTGTGTCCCTCTTGACCAAACCCTTCAATATTTCTCAGAGGACCTGGTTACTTTTCAAGCCGTTTTGCTGTAGCTGTGTATTCTCTTAGAACTCCTCGTGTCCTCCTCCTCAAATCTGCCAGATTCACCTGACACTGCTCTGTGTTATTTTTTTTTTTCTGTACTGTGTTCTTCTCTTAGCTAATAGCAATATCAATCATAAACACAGGACACCTCGTAAAAATGAAGGAGATTGTTAAAATCTTACAACAACCATTGGACTGCCATTCAGACCCTATTGTAAACTCAGTGAATAATTACCAGTCCAAAGGACAGCTGGACTACTTGTAAGCTTTTGGCTGTAAAGAATCCTCTAATTTGAGATAAATATTTTGGGGAATTGTTGATGGACGTGATGTGTTGTGCTTTATTGGGCTTTTCCTGTGCTGCAAGAAAGCAAAAACTCAGAAAGCACGGAGAGAAGGCATCAAGAGAGGGAGAGAAAAAAGCAGCATGACAACTGCCATAAAGAAAATAAAGTTTCATGTGAACAGTTGCACACAGTAAATAAGTAAGGACTTGACTGCTCCATTGCATTTTTTTACCTCTTCTTCACTAGACCCAGTAATAACTCAAATTCCTAAATATGTTATTATCAAAAAAGAGATTTTTAAAATTATTGTATACTTATTGATGTTTTTCTTCCAGGAGACATTTCTCTTTCTAACCCTATGTTTTTTTCTCTTTCAAATGTATTTCTCTCAGTATTCAGCTACCAAATTCTATTTTTTGTACCTATTTCTCTTGACCACTTCTCCTGCCTTCAAGAGGAGATACCTGCTCTGCTTGTTGAAATGGGTGTTGTCTCTACAGAGACCAAGATAACTGAAAGCCTGACAAATGCCTCACAGAGATTTTACCCTCAGAATAGCTCCCTGAGACAGAGAAATCACATTGCAGATGAGGAAATGATGCTTGGGTTAGACTAACTTGATTCATAATTCCCTGAGCAAGCACCAGAGTAACCTAACCTGAGCTCCCTCTGCTTTTTGCAGAGTTGGACATGACTTATGAAGGTCTCATCGGGCCTAAATTATTCCATGATATTATGGTTCTATAAATTAAAATTCAATTTAGAACTTCCTTTAAAAAATTAAAATTTACACTTTCAGATTTGCTTCCTCTCTGACTTCACTGGCTCTTTGTCAAAAACCCCAGCCATATGTGAACCAAAATATTCTGAAATATTACTGATTTTTATGACTCTAAGCATTTTTGTTGTGATTCTACAACTATGTATGAGGTTTCACACTGTCATTTGTTATCTTTACCTAGGTTCTTTATAAAGCCATCAATGGAGCTGCAAGACGACATAGTAAACTGCACTGACAGTGTAAGTCAGTTCTACTTCCTGACAGGATAACCTTACACCTACAGTGAACCTTGGGCAAATAGATACCTGAACACAGGCAATACGAATGTGATCATGACAGGAATATATATTCAATGTAATAATCCCTCCTATGCTGTTAAACTCACTCATTGCCTTCACATCCTGTAGGACCTTTCAAACAGTCAAACAGAATTCATATGGACACATCTATGAAAATCTCATTCCACTAGTAAAAGGCAAAGCATTTAGAAAATATTTTCCAAACCACAACTAAATACAACAGTGCGAAATACATGATATCTACCTTCACTCTTTGCATTTTGTTATATCTTGTAATGAAGCTCTCTTTTTTTAAAAATTCCAGCTGGTACTATCTGCAGCTAAGCAACACAAAGCACAGAAAGGACAACATGCAATAGCTTGATTTTTTTTTAAATTTTTGGTATGAATTTCTATTCATAATTGGTTAACAGAACAGTGAAAGATTTTTGCCTGGTGTTCAAAGCTGGACATGTGAATGTATCACGTTTATGTCAGATTCTGGTATTTATTCATTGCAAACCTGTGACTATAGTCATCCATAAAAGACACATTCTAGAGTCTAAGAAACTCTGATGGTATATGGGCTGACTGGTAACACAGGAGAGAGATGTCTTCCTGCCTTTTTTAAAAGGCTAAAAGTTTCAGAACTAAAACTTTCAATTTCAGTTTTTCAATTTTGCTTCCCTACAAACCAGCTTACTGCTTATTAATTACTGCTGGTAACTGCCATAGGCAAGAATATAAAAATCATATGGGTATTTGATATAGATAAAAATCTGTAAGATGCTTATAAAGTACATGACTTGAATCATTCAAGCACTTCAACAAACACTTCCCATTTCTTTCCCATTTCATTATTCTGCTTTCTTCTTTCTTTATTTGTTTACTTACCCTTTCATCTTTGTTGCTTTTTTTGTCTTTTCTTTAATCTCTATCATAATCCCATACACACATAAGTACAAACAGCGCTTTGTATGGAGATTTTTTTCTATTTTCTTTTTCCTTCTTACATGTCTCATGAGGCTCTGACCCTACTCTTGTATGTTTCTGCCTGCAGCTTACTCATAAATATTCAAACCCCTTTCCCACCATAGCTGGCATTTCTTCACTCACACAAGCATTCCTGAATGACATTTTTCACTTCAAATATCTTCTCCGTCCTTCATATGCCTTGTCTCTCCCTTGGTGCTCCTATTCATACATTGTTACTCTCTTCCCTTACCAATCTCTCTCTACCTGTGTGATCATTCTCTCTCTTCCTGAAAAACACTTAAGAAATATTCAGGTGCCTCTGTTGTCCACTACTCTACTCATATCATTGTTTTTCTTCTTTCTTCCAATGGACACAGTGTAAAGGAAGGAGGTAGTTGTATTTATGGCCTTGTGCTTTTCACAATAAGTAGCCACAGCAGTCCTGGCAAGGCAGACAAATGAAATTCCAGTTACAGTAATTTAGCTATTTTCATTTCCGTTTCCATTTCTGGATATTGCACTAATGGCAGACTCTACAAAATAGACTGGCAAACATAAAGCTAGTGTTCACTGAGGGCACACACACAGTCTCTCTGGGAAAGAGGAAAAACAATAGGGACAGTATAAAGCTAGTGTTTCCTTCATTGCAGTTATGATGATGAATTCACAGTAATTAAAGAAGTTACTGAATTACTTCTCCTAGAAGTAAAAAGTTTACTGGATCTCATAATACAATCCACTTCCCTAAGAATAAAGAAGTTAACTACAATAATCCTGCCTATCAAACCTACATATGGCAGAGATTCCACACTTCCACTAGGTAGGTATCTTGTTCCAAATGCTAAATTTGTTATAGTATACATAAACATATATATATATTTCAGTATATAAACTGAAACATTTTAGAAAATTTTGTCCAACATTGAATCTGAACTTTATAAAGTTTATGAGTTTAATAATTTAGACAATGTTTTTTCCCCTGAAAGAATGAAGTATTTCTGTCCTTTTCACAGCAATACTTATCACATAAATAGACCATTTATTTCTATCTTCTTAGACTAGTGTTCTTCCAACTTCTACACCCATACTTTCTACATGTTCTAGTATTTTGTAATTTTCCTCTGGACTGTCTTCAGTGTGAGTCCAAACACAGTTGACTTCGTCAACCCCTTGCAGAAAAGTAATTTGCCCTGTCAGATGTGCTGCACACCTATTAATACCCTCCACAGTGACGCTGTCTTTTTCTTTAATGGTAACACATTGCTGACTCATATTTACATTACAGCCCCCACATTATTTTCTGAAGTGCTGCTATTTTACCAGTATCCTTTTGAAGTGCTGCTATTTTACCAGTATCCTTTTGATTTTACTTTCTGATTTTCCTTCCCAAATATAATTTGCATGAGTCAGTATTGAGTTTTCTCCTGCTTTTTTCCAAGACATTTCTTTAACTTGTGCTTAATTGTTCATTTAATTTTACTTCCCATATTTGTCACCAAAGTGCTAACAGGTCCTTTTAGCTTGCTGACAACTCTGCATTTCATAATTTCACCATTCACATCACTAACAATCAGAAGAACAGAAAATGCCTTTAGATCAAGCATTTAACATGAAAAAAGGACCACATAAGGAATTCTGCTTAAACAGGATTACTTTTGGTTAGGAGGATCAAGATTTCTTCAGATAACTGCCTTACTCTTAAGATACCAAATGGTGGACAACCTAATACACTCCTACATTCTGCTTCTAGGTGCTGTCAAAATTGTGTACATCTAGTCTGCATGCGCTTTAATTTCAGCCATTGGCCACAAATACCAGAGTACGGAAATTTCATGTCAGGGACGTCTTTTACTTCCAGTTCGTCCCACATAATTATCATGTATCTTTGGGTCTTTTTTTGATAACCAAACAAGTAAAAAATATGGCGGTTTTTTTGTTTGTTAGGTTGGGGGTTTTTTTGTTGTTTGGCTTGTTTTGTTTTGTTTTTGTTTTTAGGTTTTTTTGGGGGGGTAGTGTTTTTTTTTGTTTTGTTTTGTTTTTGTTTTTTGTCAGTAGGCAAAACTGGAGTTTTGGGGGGTTTTTTTCACTCCCTTTTCCCCCCCAAGATGTATTATTGCAATGTCATGTCCAGTGATGTTAGGGATCATCTCACCTTCCTTTCACTGGATGACATATCAAAGGGACGCATAAAAAGTCCCGTTTACCATTAAATCACTGCAGGAGTAGCTCGTCTGCCGTCATCACACGGCATTTTGAACACGGCTATATACAGCATGAAGTTAGTCCGTGCTACAGCATTTCACAGGCAGTTTTCCCTTAGGCGCATGGCCGTATTTTCGGAGGCATTAAGCAGGTTTTCCCCCGCCCAGGCAGCACCGCGGGCAGGCAGCGAGGCGTTCCCCGGGCACGGGCACGGCGCGGCCGCGCTGCCGCCGCCGGGAGCCGCGGCTGCCTCGGGGCGCTCGCTCCGCGCGGGGAGCCTCCCGTGAGGAGGTGGGGAGGCTCCGGCACTCGCGCGGCTCCCGGGCACGGGACCGCGGGGAAAGGCCGCTCCCGGGCACGGGACCGCGGGGAAAGGCCGCTCCCGGGCACGGGACCGCGGGGAAAGGCCGCTCCCGGGTCGCCGCTCCCCAGCAGCCGCCTCCGAGGCTCCGCGCCGGGGCCCGGCGACCCGGGCCGTGCGGCGCTGGCGCGGCGGGGCCGCCTGGTGGGGCCGTCGCCTTTAGGCCGCCTACGGGGCGGGTCCATGTAGGTTTCGGCTGAACATTCTGGAGTGGAGGGGAGCGGCGGGGGGCGAGGCGAGGTAGAGCAGGACGCCGAGCCGAGCGGGGCCGCCGCAGGGAGCCGGGCCGAGGCGAGCCGCGCTACGGCAGAGAACCGGGCCGAGCCGAGCCAACCCGCCTTCCCCAGGCGGAGGCGGAGGCTGAAGGGGTGGAGGCAGGAGAGGAGGAGGAGAGGCGGAGGAGGTGGAGGAGGCGGGAGCGGAGGGAGGACACGGGGAGGCGGCTGCTGCTGCTGGGCAGAGAGGAGTCGTGCAGGAGCAGCGGCTGCACTCGGACGCCACATTCCCTCTTCACGGGGCTAGTGGTGAGGATGAGCGAGAGCTGACCCTGCCGCGCCGCCGCCTGTGCTGTGAAGTGTCTGCTCCTCCTCCTCCTCCTTCTCTTCCTCCTCCTCCCCGGCTGTGGGTGAACCTGCGCTACGGGCTCTTCACCGGGGGAGGTTGGTTTGTTTGTGCATTTAAGGCAAAGAGAGAGAAAGAGAGAGATCTTCCACCCGCTGAAGCACAGTTCACTATGATCGTACTCGCATCCAGCACTGGAAGCCGGTTGGATTTCGTGTCTCAGTCCAGGGTGTTTTTCTTGCAAACCTTCATTTGGATTTTATGTGCTACAGTGTGCAAAGCGGAGCAGTATTTCAATGTGGAGGTAAGATCAGCCGGATGCGTGTGCGAGCGTGTGTGCTTCCCCCTCTCCTCCCTTCCCTTTTTTCATGTCCCTCAAATGAAATCAAATAGCCGGCCAGCCATGTCTTCCAGCAGCCAGGGCATACGTCTGTGTAGGCTTTCCTTCCAGCAGCCGGTAGCTAGCTCCCCTCCCCGCGCTGCCCCGCCTGATGGATGCGTTTCAGCCGGAGATCCCGTTATCCCGGCAGCGCGATGCCGGGCGCTGGAGCGCAGCCCGTGCCTCCCGCTGCCCTCGCCCGCGGGAGACGGGAAAACCCTCACCGGGCGCGGAGGAAACCTGGGGCACAGTATGTACATGCAGCTCAGGAAAGGTTCGCTGAATCTCTTGGACTTAAGATACCAGTGTATTGCTGAGTTTCCCCAGCCTTGTTTGGTTTGGTTTTGTTTGGGTTTGTTTTTTTTTTTTTTTTCAAAGAAGAATGAATGAAGGAGCATTATGGGGACAGGAGGAAGGAGACTCGAGATTTTTGGCACGTTTCTTTGTGGTCGAGTATCTGAAAAAAAATAAGATCTTTTTCCCATGTAGACGTAAGAAAAAGAGTTGCCACTAGAAATAGTGAAACAAACGGCATAAAGGTGCAACTACAGCTCGGAAGTTAGGGGGTGTGGAGGACAAGGGAACAGTATTTTTCCGAGAGAAAATGAAGATTAAAATGTGGGGATACAAAGGTGGGGCAAACTCCAGGAGTTTACACTGACAGTTCAGTGAACATCCGTTTCCAGTCACCTTTGTCTACACTCCCAGTTTTCCCATTAGGAGTTTTTACATAGTGCTTTCACTTAACTAATGTTCCTTTACTGACTCTGATCATCTTTGCATCTATACTTTCCTCCTTTTTCTTAACCCTGTCCCTCCATTTGTTCTGCTGTGATCTCTTACTGTACTGCAATGTGATGTGTCTACTTCCTTCTTTTCCTTGTCAATTCAACTTCTTGATTTTTCTTGTTATGTCTCTGTAATTTATATGTGCTCTTTCCACTTCTTACACATAATTCTGGTTTTCTGTTAGATCACTCGGTACCTTCACTTTCTTCTGTCCTGCCAACCCCACTCAAAACTTTCTGCTGCACGCATACACCAGCCTTTTTTGGTTTTAGTCTCTTTAGGCTCCTTGGTTCCCATAATTCTTTCTCTCAGAAAAATGAAGTCTGTGTCCTTGTCTCACACATATGCACACTTGCTTGTTTTGTATGAGCTCTTGTTCTCACTCAGTGACACACATTCTTGCTCCTTTCTGTGACAAGATTGCTCATGCAGATCCTCCTCCGTTCCTAGACTGTCTCCCTTTTTGTCTAAAGTTCTTACCTGTATGTTTTCTCTCTCTGTCTCATGCAAAATCATATCAAATGTATAAAGAACCCACATTTTCTTTCTCCATGTCTGTTTTCATCCTACTCTTTCCTTCTCTACAGGCAGTTTCCTTTGCAATTCTCTCAGCTTAACAACATTCATCCATTGCTTCTTTCTTTGACTTCCATCTCTCCAGAAAGTATTGTCTTTTTACATCATCATTAAAATCTCTCCTGATTATAAATCCGAGTCTTTTTTCTCTGTCATCTGTGCTCTAGTCACTTGTTTGATCCTTTTCACAAATTCACATCTCTGCTTCTGTTTGATTGTAAGCTCTTTGGAGCAGGACTTGTCTTCTCATTTCTATTTATCTGGTGTGTACCATGCTCAAGTCTGGAGTAAAATTGTGAGACTTCTGCTATATGAATATTAAAGCTGAATATTTCAGATCACACATTGAAGTTTTATCCTGCTCATGTCCTCAGCTGGCTTCTTTACTGATGAGCAGAGGAAGGAGTGTGGAAGAGAGGAAGTTGCTCTCTGTATCCTTCCAGGCTTCACAGGCTGGCCCCCTGCAGAGTATAGGGATGAAATTCCAGCGACAGAACTTTCTCCTCCCACAGCAGTCTGCTTTGCTGGCATCTGGCTCTGCTGGAGAGACGGGCGGCAGATGGAGCTAGTGTGGGAGGAGAACAAGATTGGTTTAGTCAAGTGGAATATGAACAGGAGGCCAGCTCCAGTCAGGAGGAGGTTTTCTGAGGAAAGAAGGGAAACACTTTCATTTTTGCCACCTCTTCCATATGGGAAACAGCACTTTTTGAGGGTAAAGGCAATATCAGGAGCAAGAAGCACTGTTGGATAGAATGAAAGGGCATGTGTATGTGATGAGGGCACATATTTCTCCTCTTTGAAATATGCCATCTCCTGCTCTTCCTTCCAGCCCTTCTGAAAACAAAGAGTGTTGTCATATGCCAACACTTCCAGTCTCTTCATATTGTCTTCATATGGTCTTTGAGCCATTGGTGGGAGCCAGAAGAGTGTTCCAGAGGATTGCTGTGTTATGTGAGAGTTGTCCTAATACGGGGCTTTTCCCCAGGTCACTGCTAGTGACCACTGCTAGTGACGTGGTCCTGGTCTAAACGAACCTCAAATTTGCCCCAGAACAGCCATTGCCGTGTTCACATTTTTGGATAGTGCTGAACATTCAATTTTCTTTTTGCTGGGAACAGCAAAGGCTAAAAGCATAGGAAATTTGAGGCAAAGGACTTGGCAACAGCAAGTATGTATTGTGCTGTGCAATTCTGCGTGTCAGCACAAGTGCATAAAGCAATTTTACTTAATAGTAAATTGTGAAAATATAACAGATTTTTTATGACAATGAGAATAAATATGGGAAGTCAGCTTCAGGAAGGAAGTGGTGTACATATAGTTGAATAAAATGTCACTGAAAAAAGTGCTTAGGATGGTTGGAATGCAGATTTACTTTTCATTCTTTCTTGTCTTAAAGGTACAGATAATACCTGTTGATCATTATGAAATGTGGAGATGATTTATTTCTTCTTGTTCTGTCTTGTTTAATCCAGTTTCTTGACTGATAACTAAAATCTGTGCAGTCTTGTTGAAGTTTTTGGTTTGTTTGTTTCAGTGCTGTGATCCAGGACAAGTCTTAAGAGATATTACTGTAGCTCAAAGACATTAAATAAAAATGTTTCCTTTTAAAAGTAAAACAAAAAACTGAAGTTTACAAGTTTGTATCAACATTTCTGTTCCTTGTAATATAGTTGTCTCTCTGTAAAATTTCTTTTAACCAAACAACTGCATGGAGGAATTCCTCAAGCTTCCAATGATAGCTGAATTTAGCTGTCTATCCTGAAATGTATTCATGTATGCAGTATTTCATGTAATAGACACAGCAGAGTAGGATTCAGATAATGGAGTATGGTACATGAGAGGGGCACACTTGCCCTTGGTGTTGGTGAGAGCTTTGTGCTAAAGCTTCATGAGAGATGATTGTAACTGGTAGGTTAAGAAATTATGATGAAGGGCAGGAATCACATAGTTGTATG
This sequence comes from Monarcha castaneiventris obscurior, assembly GCA_026261815.1. NCBI lineage: Eukaryota > Metazoa > Chordata > Aves > Passeriformes > Monarchidae > Monarcha > Monarcha castaneiventris. Next base: position 22,514,328 of record JAMPIT010000379.1, on the reverse strand, counting down.
TGAAGGAAGCATCACTTTTAGCATTAATGTTTGAAGTTCATTGATTACCAGTAGCATTTTTGTGAGACTTTGTTTCTGTCATCATGAGAAAAACTAAGGACTACACTGTTATCTCCCTCTTTTAGAGCTGAACTCTTGGTCCAAAACAGTAACTTCATGAAGTATATTAGTGAAAGACTATGTCATCAATGTAGAGTTTTGCTGCTATTTTCAGCTATTTCAGTACACCAGCAGGGGAAGATGTCCATCAGTGAGATAGTGAATGGAATAACAGTTATGAAAAGAGCATTCCAAGTATAAAACTGAATGAAATAAATAGAAGATAATTGTTACTAAAAAGGATAGAGCAATGAACTACCTTCTCTCCCCTACTGGGCTCCTCACTATAGTATTTGTGTGGATCAAAGATAACTCTTTTGTGTGTTACTGGGAGTATCTATAGGTGGTCTTTCACAAGTATCATCCATCTAGTGTGTGTATATATATATATATGTATGCTTTCCTAAACCAAACAATATTGCACTGTTTGAGCTGGTATTGTTCTGCAGATTTATCTCCTAATGTCATCCATTAGCTTTTGTAGGTACTTCAATAATAAGTGTGTTTATATTTTATTAAATATTCAATATAAAAAACTGAAAACAAATGTTACCATTTTATTATGGGAAACATGGTTATTGAAACAAAAGTACCTTGATCAGAAGACAGGATCAGCATGCATCTAGAACACGATTGATCTCCGGAACATAATACTGCTCACTCTTACTCAGCTGAGTATCTGCCTAAGCCCTGTCGAGGAAAGTGTTTTTAGGATTGCACCTAGTTTCATTGACTGTATTTGTGAAGTGGGAAACACTAGAGAGAAAGCATGCCTCATCATCTCTCTCCTCAAGCTGGCAGTTATGCTCTATTTCCTCCTTCTAATGCTGAATGTATAGACTTGAATCCCTAGGGGAGATCTTAAAATGACTCTTATTTTAGTATGAGCAGCTCTTTAAAACAATGCAGTCGTCTCCCATTTTCAAAACTGGTATAGTTAGAATTGAATATTGTGGAACAAAACACAGTGGAATCCAAACTTCAGAAAAATAACATCAGTTTCCTCCATGGTAATAAGTTTCTGAGAACCCCATTGTTTTCATTGTTAATAAACTTTACAATTAGCCTCCAGCTCCTGCTAAATGGTAAGGCATGACCTTTTATTCCATAAGCTTTTAGGCTTAAAACCAGACCAGTTTCATTCTTCAGCTGGCAACTGGAAAGGAATAAACATTTGGGAGGGAAAAAGTCCTCCAATATCACCTTCACACACTTTTGAACTAGTGGGCTTGGTTCGTAGGTTTACAGGCACAACACAATACTTTTATAATTCATTAAAATGCAAGCTGAAAACTATGGAAAAGCAATTAAGGAGGTTTTGGTGTCAATACTGCTGTGTGTCCTAACAGGAAATTACAGGTTCTTCTGCACTGTTTTTAGTTGCAGTCAGTATGCATGATTCTCAGTTACTTAAGTTCTGAATCTGACTCTTGCATAGGATATCAACGAAATGAACTGGACTTTTGTTAGAACAAGGAGTTCAAACTGAAATTGTTAGAAGGATGGAGAGGTTACTGAATCAGGTGATGAAGCTGATTAGTGGGTGAAATATTAGTCAAGAAAAATACAGATACAATGTGATATATTTCTTATTTGCTTATTGATGAAATACAGATACACAGAAAAGCTCCTGTAAAGGTCTCTGATGAGCATATATATCTAGATAAGGAAAAAAATTGGAAAATCGTATGTCTGATGGTAGGCAACAGAATTCTATTCTATCAAAGAAGGCAAATACCTACTATATAATGAACTGGCTCTCATTTGATATGAAGAAATACACGTGTAGACTACTTAGTTGTTAGAGTGCATTTTCTACTGTCAAATATGAGATTATTTTCTGCTGCTAATGTTGCAGGGAAGTTCATGGATTCTGTTGCCTGTATTCTTTTCAAAGATAGGTTGGAAGGATGGTGCCTGTTATGGGTTCACTGCTGACATAGTATCTTATACCTTAGGTACAAAATGTATTTGCCTATTATAGTAGTTCAGTTTGTTTTCCTGTTGCAATTTTTTGTAAGTTTAGTGTTTAGGCATCACAGCTATTAGTGAAACTCAGTTCTACTGAGGAAAAGAAATAAAATGGTTAAAGAGATTTATGTAATCACCTTATGTAGTGCAAGATAAAACTACAAAAACATGTATTCCTAATGTTTTCTGACATGAGAGCTTACTAAAATAAATACAAAATTTATTAGCCCACTAGTAAACTGTGAACAAGCCCAAGCTCTCCCCATTCCATTATTTGGAAGGCATAATGTAAAACTCCTGCAGAACCCTTCATTGTTTCTTCAAAGTGGATATACTGTGTTCTTTAACTGGTTTAAGATTTATGCTGCTCTTTGTCAGTTTTATTTGAATCCATCTAAAAGGTCAGTGCTTGCTCTAGGCACCTCAGCTCTGCTTATGCACTCAGCAAGACTGTGTTGTAAGAGTTTATAAAGACAGAATGTGGTATTATATAGATTTTAAAGCATTTCAAACTGCATCTGGTTTTAGTATTTTAAAGTCTGTCTCATCCTTCTACTTTACCAAATGATCATTTGGTGGTGTTAAACACTGGAGGATTTTGTGTTGATACCATTTGAAGATCCTTAAAGAAGCAATGTAACTTAAAAAAATAATTACCCTATTTAAATTGTTTAAATCTTCTCAGCTCTCTGTTTCAGATTCCAGTTTATTGTCTAACCTTTTTGCCATCCTCAGACTACACTGTTGACCATAATCTGAAGGAGCAGGTTGAGTCTGTTTGTTATCTGTGATATGTAAAATGACAGATTTGGTTTCATTTTGTATGAGGAAGGCCAGGATTAGTGCTGCAAACATGATTTTAGTTGGCACTGAAATGGATTTGAAAAATAATTATGATTAGAGCTTTATCCTTTAAAGAGAGGTCATGCTATTTGGAACCTTTATTTATTGGTTGCCTGGCAACTGTTCATTCATGTTCCTGCTTATCATCATTCATTGTTAGCATCTTTGCTGTACACTAAGAGCAATTAAGTGGCAACACTTTATTTCTGTGATGAATTAAATTTGACATAAATTACAGATAAAGAAAAAAAAATTTCAGTAGTTTTACCTATTAACCAAAACTATTGGTACAGTGTTTCTTTGCTTATTAACATCTGGTTTATAGTAGCTGAGGAGTTATCTGCACTTCAGCTGTGATAATAATGTTTCTAGCATACCTTTTGAGATCTTACAGCACATAATTGACTTAGCAGCTTGTTCAGGTATTTCTGCCGTGTTTAGAAACTCCTGTTAATTTCAAGATCAAGACTTCAGGGCGCGACGAAACTTATGTCCTGTTGATTTCAGAGTTTAATATTAGGTAATCCAATCTCAAGTGTTAAAGCTTGAACCCAGTCATTAGGAAAGGGCTTTCACGTTTTAGAGTTAAAACTGCTGTGCTAGGGGATGTGCAGCTGAAACAATAAGCTGCAATACCTCTGAAGAACATTAAAGTCACTTGATGCTTTCTCTCTGTAGAACAATAGCAGTTTTTATTACACTGTGAAAAAAACATAAAGCACATTATTCAACAATTGCTTTGTGACTGTGGATGAAAATATTTTGCTTTCTTTATTAATTCATTATGAATCATATAATGATTGACCCTTGTGTGGAATAGCAGTGTGGAATGAGACTGTTGGGTTATGGAGTATTTTTAGAAGATGTCTTTATAAAGAATATTGAAGAAAATTCCTTATGGCTGCATCTTAAAAGAGCAGCTACACTGTATGGCCAGGGTGGAAGTAGATTTGTGTCTCTCCTGCTACCTCTTGGTAGGATTACCTCTATTCTGGTTGGCTCAGTGCTTTTTGGAAAAGAGGCCATCTCTATCCACGTGGATGATAAGAATGTTATCAGGAGTAGTCAGCATAGATTTACTGAGGGTAAATCATGCTTGACCAACCTGATTGCCTTCTATGATGATACAAAGGCCTGGATGGATGAGCAGAGAGCAGGGGATATTGTCTACCTCAACTTCAAGACTTTTGACACTGTCTCTCACAACAGCCTCACAGGCAAACTCAGGAAATGTGGACTGTGTGTGTGGACAGAGAGGTGTTTTGAGAACTGATTGAACATCAGATCCCAGAGGGTCGTAATTGGTGGCACAGGGTCTAGTTGAGAGCCTGTCAGTGGTGGTGCCCCCCAAGGTTCAGTACTGGGCCCAGGAGTGTTTAACTTTTCATCAATAACTTGGATGAAGGGGCAGAGGCCTCCTCAGCAAGTTCCCCAACAACACAAAGCTAGGAGAAGTGACCGATGCCCTAGAGTGCTGTGCAGCCCTTCAGAAGGACCTCGACAGGCTGGAGAGATGGGCAGAGAAGAACTGCCTGAAATTCAACAAAGGCAGATGCAGGATCTTGCACCTGGAGAGGAACAGCCTCATGGACAAGTACCGGCTGGGGGTGACCTGCTGGAAAACAGCTCTGTGGAGAAGGACCTGGGGGTCCTGGTGGACAGCAAACTGTCCATGAGCCAGGACTGTGTCCTTGTGGCCAAGAAGAACAAAGGTACCCTGGGGTGCATTAGGAAGAGCATTGCCAGCAGGTCAAGGGAGGTGATCCTGTTGCACTAGTCAGCCCTAGTGAGGCCCCATTTGGAGAGCTGTGTCCGGTTCTGGGCTCCTCAGTACAAGAACATCTACAAGGAAAGGCTGTGGGATCTGGGCCTGTTCAGCCTTGAGAGGAGACGCCTGAGAGGGGACTTATCAATGTCTATCAATGTCTGAAGGGAAGGTGTCAGCAGGATGAAGCCAGCCTTTGCTCTGCGGTGCTGAGCAATATGACAAGATACAATGGGCAGAAACTGGAACACAGGAAATTCCACCTGAATATGAGTCAGTGCAGTGATCACACAGTGGAACAGGGTGTGGAGTCTCCCTCACTGGAAATATTGAAGAACCATCTGGACACAATCTGGTGCCATGTGCTCTGGGGTGGCCCTGCTTGAGCAGGGAGGTTGGACCAGGTGACCCACTGTGGTACCTTCCAACCTGACCCATTCTGTGATTATGTGAACGAATGTCCCTCTGGGACTGATGCCCTCTTCTTTGAGCTTCTAATTGTATTAACTCATGAGTACTCATCATATCATGCCACATTTAGAGGGAACAAAGTAACTGCTGTAAGACAAATCTATATCAATTTTCATCAGATTTTCCCACTCATGTGACATGTTGGTAATACAGGAAGATTGTATTGTGTGTTTTTTCCCTTTTACAAAGCAGTTGAACTGGTTTCAAAGCTGTATAGATAATTTGAAAAGAAATGCTAACCTCAGAAAATCTAGTCTTTAGTATTTTTTTCCTCATGATATTGTAGTGAAAAAGTTGTTTTATTTCATTGGTACTGTTCTTTTTTGCTGGGGTGTAATCACAAATTCACTTGCAGGTGTGAAATAGATGTTGGCAGGGGAAAGGCTTACTTTCTCAGAAAATTACCAGCTGAAAGGCAAAAAAAAAATTATCAATGTCTTTAAAACATAGATAATAAAACAGAAAAACAAGCCTCCCTTCCAATGGGGAGGAAGATACTTCATTTAAATGTATTGGTAGATATTTACAAAGTGTACAACAGAGGAAATTGCTTTCTTTTTGTATGGTATGCGGATCTGAGGGTGATGATCCTGTCACATTTTTCTTTTTTACCTCAGACATTGGTTGTGTGATGCTCTTCTAGGAAGACCCACTGTCTTTGCAGAGAAACTGACAGATTGTATCTGTCTGTGTTGTGATTTATGTTTAATTGCAAGTGAAAGAAATTATCTTTCACACCATAAAAGATATTATTATTATTATGAGAAGTAATAGAGTTGTACTGTTAACTGTACATCATGATTTTGGTCTAGGCATGTGAGGCTTTTTTTCTTCTCTCATTGATTCTGTGTGTTTAGACAAATGAAACAATAATAAAAAAAACCTCAAACCAACCCAAGACAGTGTTCCAATTTTTGGTTTTCCTTGTTGATTATGAAGTGCCGAGCTCTGTTACTTCTGTCCTTCGTTACTTGTACATGAAAGGTCGGCTTTAGAAAGGTCTTTATTGTATTTTTCTCTATTGCATGTTTCTAAATATGTCGAGTAAAGGATGTGGTGTAAGTGACTGAGGCATTTTGCTGGGGGGGCTGAAGATGCAGATTGTGTGTCCAGTTCCACCATGAGTCTTCATATGGATCACATAGTTTATCCATCTTTGTAACCTAGTTTGCACAAATGTGCATTGAGCTAATTGAAGAGTGTTTCCAGCCTTTTCCAATACATATCAAGAGCAGTAGAAAAAAAGTCATGTAAAAGAGCCATGAATATATCTTCATCATTCCTTTATCTTGGGACTGGTTCACTTTTTTTTCATAAAATGTAGTAGAGGAATATCATAAAATATAAATACAGCATTTCAATTTAATCATCTGTGTAATCGTTCTAGGAGTGAATGTGTTCAGAAAAAATACCAGAGCAGAAAAGGTGAAAAACATGTCTATAACAGTTTGAACACTGGTTTTGATTTTTAATGGTTGTTTTTTAAGGTGTTTTTTTGTTTTTTTGTTTGTTTGTTGTTTTTTTGTTTCTTTGTTTTTGTTTTGGTCTTTTAAAATATGAGTACCAAAACTTGGTAGACAACACTATTAGGACTAGGTGAAGGATGTCATTAGATGACTGAAGATAAAGAGTATCACAGTCTCTTTTAGAATGAAGGTTTGAATAATTTTTGTTACCCAAACATACTCAAAATAATTTTAAATAATTTTAAATAAATGTTAAGTTCTTAACAAATAAATCAATTTTTGATCAGATTGTAAATACCACACAATGCACAATTAAAAACTGTTCTGTTTTTGAGTGAATGTACCCTTAAACAAGTTGTTCCACATACATTCATGTTTCCTTGTCATCACAATACCTAAGCTTCTCCTTTTGTATTTGAGTATTCGTGGATTTTTACGACATACAATAAAAGATGCACTGCTCCAGGCATTTAATATTGTGTGTTAGGCACCACTGACGGGCACACATGCTGCTCACATACCCCTGGATGTTAAGAAATGAATGGGGAGAGGATAAGGTAAATAAGATTTGCTGTGATGCCATGTTAACTATGATAGAAGTGGGAACTGAATCTTGTTCTTCAAGGTTCCTGTTCATCTGTTCACCTTATGACTGAACAAACTAACTTTCTTTTCTCTCTTTCTTTCTTTCTTTCTTTCTTTCTTTCTTTCTTTCTTTCTTTCTTTCTTTCTTTCTTTCTTTCTTTCTTTCTTTCTTTCTTTCTTTCTTTCTTTCTTTCTTTCTTTCTCTTTCTTTCTCTCTTTTTTCTTTCTTTCTCTTTCTTTCTTTCTTTCTTTCTTTCTTTCTTTCTTTCTTTCTTTTTCTTTCTTTTTCTTTCTTTCTTTCTTCTTTCTTTCTTTCTTTCTTTCTTTCTTTCTTTCTTTCTTTCTTTCTTTCTTTTTCTTTCTTCTTTCTTTCTTTCTTTCTTTCTTTCTTTCTTTTTTCTTTCTTCTTTTCTTTCTTTCTTTCTTTCTTCTTTCTTTCTTTTCTTTCTTCTTTCTTTCTTTCTTTCTTTCTTTCTTTCTTTCTTTCTTTCTTTCTTTCTTTCTTTCTTTCTTCTCTTTCTTTCTCTTTCTCTTCTTTCTTTCTCTCTTTCTCTCTTTCCTCTCTTTCTCTCTTTCTCTCTTTCTCTCTTTCTCTCTTTCTCTCTTTCTCTCTCTCTTTCTTCTCTCTTTCTTCTCTTTCTCTCTTTCTTCTCTTTCTTTCTTTCTTCTCTCTCTCTTTCTCTCTCTCTCTCTCTCTCTCTTTCTCTCCTCTTTCTCTCTTTCTCTTCTCTCTTTCTCTCTTTCCTCTCTCTTTCTCTCTTCCTCTTTCTCTCTTCTCTTCTTCCTTCTCTTTCTCCTCTCTCTCTTTCTCTTCCTTTCTTTCTTTCTTTCTTTCTTTCTTTCTTTCTTTCTTTCTTTCTTTCTTTCTTTCTTTCTTTCTTTCTTTCTTTCTTTCTCTCTTTTCCTTCCTTCCTTCCTTCCTTCCTTCCTTCCTTCCTTCCTTCCTTCCTTCCTTCCTTCCTTCCTTCCTTCCTTCCTTCCTTCCTTCCCTCCCTCCCTCTTTCTCTATCTCTTTTCCTTTCCTTTTCCCTTAGTATGTCTTCCTACAGACCATTACCTGCCGCCCAGGAACATCCTCAGCCATTACTGATCCATAGAATCAGAAATACTAGAGATGGGAAAGACTCATCAAACCCCTATTTTTCTGCTAGTGCACGATTGCTTAGTAAATCAATATGGCAAATGCAGCTGGAGATTGTCAAGTCAAGTTTTAAAATCCACAGTGGTGGGACTTCCGAATTTTGGATTAAAAAGCAAACGTGATAAAAGTACAGTAGGGAATAATACAATGGAAGAATTCTCTTCAGTAGGTTTTTTTCCTTTGGCTACCAGCAGCAGTTAGCAGTTGGCTCAGGTTAGGCAATTTCTGTTTGTAAGGTATGGCTGTCCTATAATCCAAGATGACAGGAGCTGTATACAAGCATAAGTGGCATGCACTGACTGGTAATTCAGTGTGTTTCTTTGGCATTAGAGAATGAAAAATAAAGGACAGGGAAAAACAAGGATTGATTAGATTTTCACTCCATTTGAAATCCATAGTGCAGGTGACATGGACTAACACTACCTGTTTTTAAAATATTTGTGTGTAGATTGCTGACACTGTCTCAGGAGGGTTTGATTAGTTTATGATTTTCTTGAAGTACTATGCCTTTTTGTATATAATTATTGCTACCTAGTTAATAAAATTGGATACTAGTAGGAGTGTAATGGATATCTAGATATGTTCTGTTAAAAAGTGTTAGTTCAGTGTTTCCCACATTACATCATTAGTATGGTCACAAACACAGACTTAAGGATCTCCATGACACTGGCAAATGTGAGTGGTCACAATATCCATATTTGCAAATGATGTAACACTTGCAAAATGAGGATCTTAAGTTATTTTGTGTGGGAAGGTTGAGTTTCTTTGCTCATATGCATCCTGAGGATGAGATTTGTGCAGGATGATTTGCATGAGGTATATTTTTCTGCAAGTGTGCAAGCTGCAGGGGTAGATGGGGAAAGGGATTCAGTTAGCGAGAACAGTATTTGAATTTAAGTGTTCAAATATTCCTTATATATTAGTAATGTTCTGATGCCTGCAATCAATGAAATGGAGCCAACCAACCAGTTAATACATACCAATTCAACCCACCAGTTAATGTATGTTTCAGAGTGGCTTGAAGTAGTTTTCTGAACTCTTCTGTTGGTATTGACCAGAAGTGTGATTAAGTTGCTCACCTGTGGGTATCAAGCACCTTTTAAGGTGCCTTTGGCCAAGATGTGCACAAGGCTGGCAGAAATAACATGGGACCAACAAAAGCTTCCTCTTCAGGCTAGCAATAGGAAGCAAGTCCCTGTGTTCTAAGTCAGCTCATATGACTCTAGACACTTCTATTTAGGTAACTAAAACCTGTTTCTAGTTTTATGTGTAGGTGGAGAGTGATGAGACCTATATCTATGGGGCTCCCCCAGGTAGACACTGGCATTCCAGTGTCATAATTTGGGGTTGAATTCCTTCCCTCTGCAATGGTGGAATTCATTACTTATGTAGGGACCTGGTGCTGTTTAGGTCCTGTGGTCAGACTTTCTTGGTCTCTAGAAATTGTTCCAGAAAATCATGGGCCTCCTAAAATTCCAGTGATGTATCTCCCATCCGCTGGATAATATCGATCATCTCAGATCACACCAGACACCTGTATTCCTGACAAAACCAAGAACAGAACTCCATCCTCATGTCACTACAATTTTTACCCTGTCACTCTGATGCCCTGCACACTATTAAATATATTCATCCCTTACGTGTAAGAGGATGTGTAACTCTACTGTACATCTTTGGATCTCATGTATTCTAATATTTAGTTAGGGATTTAAAGAACACAGCATTTCTCCACTGTAACAAGGCAGTTTTGCCTTCAGCTGTAATGAGATCAGGCCTGAGCCTGTTCAAATCCATGTAAAACATGTTACCTAACTTAGAGCAAATACTTAGGGCAGGTTTTATAAATTTACTGCTTCTGTTATTTGGTGCCTTATCTTAAACGGTTTTAAAGGCTCTCTTTTCTTCCTAAACTTACAAACATCTAAACTGCTATTTGTCATCCTTGAGGGGAGAAAAGAGAATGTTAAGCATTTTTATAAAAAACAAGTAGTAAGAAAATATATTTTAGAAGAATAACCTCACTAAGTGCCTATTGCCTGGTAGACAATCCCCAACAAGATAAAAATGAAAATGACATTTTAATAATTTCTTTGGCTAAGAGCCCTAGGCTTTCAAGAATAATTATCTTGTTTTCAAGTACTTTTCTTATGTAAAGTAAAATGGGGATTAAGTCAACAGAAATTTGCATTTCTGTGTTAGTACCAGAATTTAGATCTCATCTAGGCAGGTGTGTAATTTCATTGATTTATTCGTACTACTTGCTTTAGGTCTTCAAAACTGTAATATTAACTGTCAGATTGAGAGTGTAACTGACCAGCTTGTATTTATAAATTAGCCTATTTACTTAATTTGTTAATCCAAAATTTGAAATACTTAAGTGTGCTACTTGATGTACTATTTAAATGAGGTTTCTGCTTCATGTAATTAGAGAGAGACTAGATCTGCTGTGGATTTTCAAGTTTGCATTTGTGAAGAAAGAGTGATATATCTACAATGATTTAATCCAGAAGAGCTTCCTTTTTAATGTATAGCTCTACTCTTGTTTTGCACTCACAGGCTCATTTAGAGATAAAACAATATTTTAGGTCCTTTGTGAAAAATTCCATCATTTTTTCTGACTGTTGAGAGAATTCACTTTCTGTCCTAGCAGTCAGATAAAGATATCATTGTTTTTCATAGATCAGTTGCTTAGATGCCATTTCCACCGAGATATTAGAGAATTTTTCTACGTGCAAGATCTTCCTGAGGAGGTGATGTCAATTTAATTTGGACCAAAAGATTTGGATTCTACAGAAATATGTTCTTTCTTTAACTTTGCTCAAAATAAAGATTCTGTTTCATTAAAAGTTGGGGGTTTCTAATGTCTTTATGAATATTTGCTTCCTTATCTAAATTTTCAGCACCAGAGGAAATGATTCTTAAGGTGAAGTTAAGCTTTAAAAATGTTGGAACAATACATTCTATGATGTTTTGTAGAAGTTATGAGTGATAATGGACAGGGGAGCCTAAAGCATTTATCGCTTTTCTCATGTCCCATCTCCAGTAATACAATAGAGAAATTCATCATGTCTGATAGCAGGCTAAAGCCTGATAGTTAGAAAAGGAGACAGGGACTTTTAACTTTAAATATCCTGCAGTCTGAGGGCTCTATAGTTTTTAACTTGTTTTTAGAAATAAAATAGCTAAATGTGTGGTTTAAAATTGTGTAATGGTGTTTGGTGAACCAACTAATAACAGAAAAAAGAAATTGGTTACTTTTTTTTTTTAAATTTGAAACAAAGAATTCATAGAATTCTTGTTGAAAGAAGTCAAGAGACTTCAGAGTTATATAGGAATAGAGAGTATCATTTTGCTCCATGGGTTTTTTTTTTTGTAGCTCATATACTACCTATGTTTCAGTGATAAGAAGAAACTAGAGACAGGAAGAAGAAGGGGAATCCACCCATATTTAATTTATTTTATTTTATGTAACTGTTATGTGTTTACTTATGTACCTACTAGCCTAATAAAATATCTGGTCTTCACTGGGAAACTTGGATGAGACTAACTTCATGGAATTGGTGAGATTGTGCCATTGATTTCATTGCATCCAAGGTTTTGCTCCAAGCTGTTTGAAAAGCACTGAATTACTAAACATTTTTAAGGAGTAAATGAAAACTATGTATATGATAGAATCACAGAATGATTTGGGTTGGAATGGACTTTTAAGATTATCTAGTTCCAACTCCCCTGCCATGAGCAGGGACACCTTCCACTAGACCAGGCTGCTCAAAGCCATCCAACCTGGTCTTGGAAAGTTTCAGGAATGGGGCATCCATTCTCTCAGCAACCTGTGCTAGTGTCTCATCACTGGTACAGTGAAAATTTTCTTCCTGATATCTAATCTAAACCTGTCCTCTGTCATTTTAAAGTCTTTTTCCTATCAGTAAGTACTTTTCTCAAAAGTTTCTCTCCAGATTTCTTGTAGACCCTTTTAGGTATCAGAACGCTGCTAGAAGGTCCCTGAAGCCTTCTCCACGCTAGGAATTAATATAAATATATTACAATATATATTTAATATGAATATTTATTAAATATTTAAGCTGGTGTGAAATATTGGTGTGAAAATCCATAGGCATAACCTATATAAGGGATAAAATCAGTACAAAAAGAAGTGGAGATACACTATTTATGCATAAGCTGAATCTTGTAGTTAGAAGAAAGTTCAAAATAATTAGAGGGGTGGTGTTCTTGAACCACTTTCCAAAAAGAATAGTAGTGGGGTCATGTAGAGAAGAAAAAGTTAACTTGAGATGGGATCTAACTGTTTAATGAGGGGGCTTACAAAGTATAACTTTACTCATCAGCAATAGTGGACTGGATTCCTTCCTTGTTCTATACTCTGTCTAACAGTAATTTCCTCATTCAGAGAGGCTGATAGCTCTACTGACAGCCATTGACTGTAATGTTTATTCTTCTACTTTAGTGTGTCTACCTTAAGAACTCTATAGCTACTGTGTTAGACTGAAAATGTGGGCTGTATTGCATCAATACAGTTCTCTGCTTCATTGCTTTTTGTCATTTGCACTTTTCAGTCACCATGTGTGAAAGTCTCTTTTTTCCAACAACATTTAATTCAATGCTGAAAATTGTAAATAGTGCTCTTGGAATCAACCAGACTTGTTTGAAAATCATAAAACAAGGCTTTTAGAATATTTTTGGTTGTCTTCTTTTTGAGCTCTTCGGTTCACTTTTTTTTTCTTTTTTTCTTTTTGAAACAAGAGTGAGAAATTCACTGTTAAAGAAGAAACAGAATATTTTTCTTTTATACAGTAAGCCAAGTCTTCAAGAAGCTTTCCAAAAGTTTAACATGAAAGCTGTCTAACACTAGCCACACTGCTTACTTCATACCTCTTTTCAGTTTTGATTGTCTTCAGAATTGTATTTGATGCTATTTTTGCTCCTGATAAAACTTGCCACTTCAAGAGGTCAAAGTACTTCTAACTGCTGACAAACACTGTTTTTCATTATATGATGATTGTTAACATTACACAGTTTGCATAACGCCTTTAAACTGTTTAACAGTGGCTAACTGGCTGACCTTGTGCATCACTATGGCAGAAGACGCCTGTTTGATTCTAAGATTTAGATGCTAATTTTTCTGAAATTTAGCTTTTTTTTTTTTTCTAGGTGTTGCAATTTCTCCAATAGGAAAAGGAAAACAGATTTTATTGCTTTTAAACTGTGTGACTTTGTACTCTTGATTTGGTTTTTTGTAGCATTTATAAGAGAAAAATAGTGTTGTAAGTAAGGTAGTACCAGTGTCACAGAGGTTCAGGATTAGAACTTCAAAAGCAGCATATCAAAATACCAATATCAGTAGTGACATGTACTTTTAGTCATAAACTAACATTTATTTGTGAACTAAGGAGTTTAATTTAGATAGCAGTATTTAAATAATACAAATGAATTTTTAGATGAGTATTTACATAATATAAATACTCCCTTCTCTTATGTAATCTGGTCCTTTTTAATTTATTTTGTTATTTTATTTCACTTTTATTGAGATACATGAAATTTAACAAGATAGGACTACTTAGTAGCTGACTGATTAGATAATATTTTCATGTGAAAAAATCCCCATGATTGATACATGCTCAATGGAAATTGGTTGAAGGGGGGGATAACACAACACTATAGACAGTTGGCTGCCAACAATATCAACTGAAACTTCAAAATTACCATACTGATTGGATTCATGTCATGAATCAGGAGCTGAAAGTCAGAGGATGGCCTCTGGAAAACCTGCCAATAGGGATTCTACTTGCTCAAGAATGCAGAGGGGGAATTTAACATTATTTTAACCGTATATATTTGTAATAGAGAGTATTTTAAATCAGCCACCTCATTTCTGTCCTACAGTTCAGAAAACATTTCTTGGGTAGAAAGGAAACAGCAAGTAATGAATTTCAAAAAGATAAAGAGAAACAGACTTTAATATGTCAGAAAAGCAGTGGATAGTGTGGCTTTCAGTTTTGAAAAGACAGAGGAGGTAATCTGTTCAGACATTGCACTTTGATTGGGTTAGATTCAGCTCTTCAGCTGTAGTCCCACAAAGGATCTAAGGATAGAAGGAGCACCCAGGAGTGGAGGTGAAAGAATAGAACCAGCTGAAGCAGAAACATTGTTACCTCTAATCATAATCTACACAGCTGGCTCTAGTGAAACATTTCCCTGCAGTATGTTTGCAGTACCCCAGAAATTCCGTTAAGATTGTGGATTGTGGATGATGCAAATGTTACATTGTAGCCTCACAGTCTGGCCCTTATCTTGGGGTAAAGTCTCACAGTGGAAAATTTTGCTGGAAAATGTGTCCCCTTTGGAGAGAAAACCAAAGGCCCTTTGAGGTACATGGACAGTTATGTGCTGGTGACACAATTCATATCTGGGATATGATTCAGGGAAAAGAAGAAACCAGTTTCCAGAGTCTCCTCTGCTGAAGATGAGGTAAGTCAAAAGAGCTTTCCAAGTCTCATCAGTGTTTGGTGCTTCCCGAGACTGTCAGGGAAGAATGCCACTGAGAATTGATCTGTACTGTATTTTTGGGAACTGAGCTGGGATGATCAACTTGTTTTATGCGCTAGCAGCCCTCTGAACTCTTGTAGTAGCAATGATGTAGCAATATTAGCTTATTCAGAGTAGTGCTTAGAGTCTTCCTCTGCTTTATTCCTTTCCATGTCTCTTTATAAACCTTGGCCTGGTATGCAGGAGAGGACTTCGTCCTTGATCTAAAGCATGCTATTGAGAGCTGTGTTTAGGAAAGCTAGACCAGTCAGCATCTTGGAAAGCCCAGAGTGGCTTTTTGTCATTGATATTATTAGCCTGCTCTGTTAGCCTGTGAAATACTGCCTTCAGTATAAACTGCATAAACAAAATCAAGCTATTGATACCTACTGGGCTTATTACTCCTACACAAGTCAAATGTTTTCTCTTGATCTGACACCCTCCATTCTTGTTTTGAAAGCTACGTCTTAATCTCTGTAAGCAACTTCTCTAATGTCTGACCTTGTAGATGAAACTGCTGTGTGATGCAGCATTAACTGATTTGAAACTGAGGCAAATAAAATGTTCATTGTGTAAAATTTATCGTCTGTCATATCAGCAATACATACAGTGTTGCTGGTTTTGTTTTTGTTCTTTCTCAATGAATTTAAGTTACTCTGGCTGTTCCATGCTGCATACAGTTTTAAAGTTTGTAAATGAGGCCGTAGAAAGTATTTGCAATTTCTGTTCTAAAAGTGAAGTCAGAGTTACTGGATTGCAGTTTTTCAGATCCTTCCTTGTTCTTTATGTAAATGTAGTTATTACCATATAATATATGGTTCTTTGTCTCTGCTTTTTAACATCATTTCTTTATTCTAAATAGAAGAAAGGATACTGAAAATACAGTGAGACTAGTGACAATGAAATCCCTACAGTGAAATTGTGTCCTGACTGAAAATAACAGGAATTTTACTCTGACCCCTGTGTGCTTGTGGTTTCACCTGGAGCACTTCTCTTACAAAGCTTTTAGTTCAAGTGGGAGGGGCTGTGTCTGAAGCTGTGAATCCCCTGTCACCAGCTAGAGTGCTTCATATTACTTTGCTCTTGCTTTTTGCTCATAGGATTAGCTCTTAATAATTCTTATCGGTGCTGTAGCTTGAATGCTGCAGACTATGGGGTAGATGTAATTCAGGGGAGTATTTCTTGCAGGATGATAATGTGGCTGATAATTTTCCAGAAATGTTTCACATGTACTTGACAAAGTTATCTTCAGGTCATTAAGACCTATTTCTTTTATTTTATTTAGAAAATGTTAAAATGCAAGAAAAATATCAAGTGAGGAAACACAGCTATTTGAGATGGGGAAACCTAATTAGGAATCTTTTCAATAAGGTGTTTGGCAATTTTCAAGGTAGTGCCTAAGTTTAAGCCACTTACGAATGTGGCAAATTATTATCAATATGTTCAACTTATCTATATCCACCAGATAGATATATACCACATCACTAAAAATATTTTTCTTGTATCTTATCATGATATAGAATGAGAACATGGTTTCTGCACCAACTTGACATTATTCTCCCTTAAATTTGTTTATTCTGATCTGAATGATCACCAGCAGAACAAGGTGTAAATGTTGTTACTTTGACCTAACCATTTTGCTTGAACTGCTCCTGGGACAAATTATTTGCAGTTCCTTTCCATGTGGATGAGGAGAGCATGAGATAGATAGCACCACTGCCACTCCATTGTCATTAGCAGTGAAGTGTTTCTTTTAAAGTATATGAGATACTCATGTCACTATAGTGATGTATAGGTCTGTGATACTGTTTGTGATATGCAAGGTGTGTCTGTCCTACAGTACAGAGTGAAACACAAATATCCTGAAAGTTATTGATTCTACCTGTGCTGTGCCTTGATTGGACTCCCAACAGCAATCATATGCTGCTATGCCTGACACCCAAATCCCCACATCCAAAGACAGAAAATTAATATCTGCATGAGTAGGTCCAAGCCTGCATCATTTTACTCCTTTTGGACAGAGATCTTGAGGAGATCCCTTTCTAACTTTAAAGTCTATTTTGCTGTATTTAATTTTTCTAGTCAGCCTAGCATTTTGTTAAACAATTGTCTTGGCTTAGCCCAAGGAAGCAGCTAAGCCCTACGCATCTCACTTTTCCCACAGTAGGATGGGGGAGAGAA
The DNA here is from genome assembly GCA_026261815.1 of Monarcha castaneiventris obscurior. Taxonomy (NCBI): domain Eukaryota; kingdom Metazoa; phylum Chordata; class Aves; order Passeriformes; family Monarchidae; genus Monarcha; species Monarcha castaneiventris. The sequence continues at coordinate 22,497,263 of JAMPIT010000379.1, read as the reverse complement.
TCGGAAGGGTGAAAGTGACAAAAATTTCGGGATGGGGAAAAGGCAGTTGTATAAGTTAAGTAAAAGCTCTGTAAATGAGAGGAGCTGACAGGGTATTCACCACTTCCCATGGTTCAGCTATCCCCAGCAAAGCCAGGCTCCATCTCACAATGACTTGGGAACTTGCCATAACTTTGAAAGTCCTTTCAAATGTCTTTTCCCCCAGCTTCATATGCTGATTATGACACTAAATGGCATGGAATATCTCTTTGGTCAATTGGGGTCAGCTGTCCTGTCTGCATTCTGTGTTTTTGTATTGCTGCATATAAATGTGCCATTGTTCAAAATGCTTGACAAACATCGTCAAACAAATTCTCATAACAATAATAATGCTGAGTAAAAGTATTATCTCTGCACTTTCTGTAGCGTTTTGCAGGACATTTATTGAAACCTTATGTATATATGTGCTGAAAAACATTAGTCATTGTTCCAGACACTCTTTTCAATCACTCTGGCACAGTCCTGTATTTTTGAGTCTCCAATCTGTACCACTTTCACATTCTAAATGTGATCACTCTTTGTTTAATTATCCCATTTGGCAAATGCTCACCATCCCCAGTGATTTCTATGGACCTATTACATGGAATAGCAGTTACTATGGTGTTGTAAAGGAATCATGGTATGGATCCAAAAGTTCTTGCTCCAGAAGGCTTCCTCATGTATAGCAATTCAGGTGTAAGTGATATGTTTGTTAATGTGATCTTTGTGGTCAAAAGCAAGCCACAATACACCATGGCTCATGCTGATACATTTTTACCATTCTAGCCTTGTGAAACTTCAGCAGACCTTTGACAAAAGTATGCACTCGTTATCAAATGGGATTTTTCTTAGATGCTTTTGCTAGTCTGTCACATGAGGAAACTGATCTCAGTTAATCTGCCCAAACCTTGCTACAAGAGACAGAATCAGAGATCATGATTAATATCTTTGGAAGAACAGTGTCAGACCACAGTGTCACACATTATTCTATTAATGAACTTTAAAATCCTGTGTACACTAGCACATAAGCCATACTGTCTGCAAGGGTTACACAGGATAAAAAGAAATGGGTATCAAATAAGTAACATCAGAGTGCTTAAGAGTTGCTAAAGGAACCTGGAGATGGAAAGAGACCCAAGCAACCACAAAGAAAGGAGAAAATTTCCTCCCACTGTTTAAGGGTATGGCATCCTGTGACAGAAGACAAAGGCTTGTACAGTCTACACCATATTTCCTTTCCCCTGAAAGCATAAAGAAGAAGTAATTGCTTTGGGACAAGGTGAAAACTAATGCACTTCATGTAAATAACTATTTCTTTACCCTCTTCTGTGTTAAAAGAGTCCTGAGTTCTGTAAATAACATCTATGTCTGCTATAGGGCTCCTGTTCAGAGAAGATTGGAAGAGCAGGTCAGTAGCTGAAAACTAAGTCCAAAGAACGCATTTCCTATGTCTTCTATGTCCCACATGATCATGATAACATAAGAGAAAGCTGTATGTCAGGAAATGTGATTTCTTTTTTATTCCGTTTGTTTCTTTGACATATATCCTCAGCAGTCACTGAATCCGTTACATTTTCTAGCAAATTTTCATGGTAATTGTTCTTTCTATATTTTTCTCCATGTCCACTTATGCTATGTTCTAAAGGAAAAATGTGTCAACACTCTCATTTATGCTATATATTTGCACATGTTAAAAATAAAACAAATTAAGCTATTATATATTTTTCTTTTTACAAGTAACAGCTTTTAGAAAAGAGATTTACTAACATCAGTAACTGCAAGGATTTACAGGGTTGTAAGTGCAATGTTCAGGGGACAATAGATAAATTTAAGGCACGTGAATAACAGCCTTTTTTTTACCAGCTCTGTATGTTCAGGAGAGGATAAAACTCTTGGCTCTAAGGCCAGTTGGTTAGAGCATGGTGCTAATAACACCAGGGTTGGGACTTCAATCCCCATGCAGGGATACCCATTCACTTAAGAGTTGGATTTAATGATCCTTGTGGGTCTCTTCCAACTCAGAATATTCTATGATTCAAAATTAAATCTCTTCTAGTCCATTTAAATCAGTGTGGGCATCAGAATCATCATCACATTTCCTCAGCTGTCCAACACTTGCTGGTGTTTGTGTTACCATATCTGGGTTTTTTACACATTCATAATGAGGTCTTTAGATCCATGATAACCAGGCTGTTCTATGTGCAGCCTTGGAAGCAAACCAGACCTGTCAAAACCAATGGAAAATAAATGTAATGGCCAGCTGGCTTAGAAAGCTGCAGTTAGATCATCAAGAATGAAAACTCCCCTCAGAGGTCTTCCTTCTCCTGAAGTGGCCTTTGGTCTTCCAGCAACAGATCATGCTATCCCTATCTGAGCTGCAAGGCTTTAAATTTAGGGTTTTTTTAGCATTACATAATTGAGCAAAGGGACTATACTTGTTTTAATTTTCTGTCTGAAGTGTGTCAGAGCATCAGCAGAGATTTTTTTTGTGATTTAACAGTGTCTTTCTAGACAAGGGAGCTCTTGTTTTTGGTGTGATGAAATTGTGAGAAAATGTCCCACGTGCCTTCTGCCTAGAAATGATGGAGCAATGATGAGTCAGATTTCTGAATTGTTTCATGCCAATATATGACTCTTAAAAAAAATCTTCTCTGGAACATGAAAAGGTATTTTTTTAGCTCTTTTGCCTCAATAATAAGACAGCAAAGACAAAAGAAATATGTTGATAGGGTGGGTTTTAGTGGGTGGACTGGGATTTAGACTAGGCCTGGTGGTTCTGACAGCAGGGGTTGCCTGACTTTTATCTCCTCAGAATTTTTTCAAGACCTGCACTAATTTCTATCAGCTTTACCACAGTAGAATCTGGTCTCAAATTCTATAATGACTTACATATATGCAATTGCCAGTGGGGACACTGTTGCAAAATATAGTGGAACTTCTGTTCATGAACTTTAATTTGAACAAGGAGAATCTCTGTAGGAGTATTGAAAATCAGAAGAGGTTGATTATTTCCACTCAGCCCTCCTGTACTTTGACTACAGTGTTTAGTAAACCAAAAATCTGTAAGGAGAAGTGATGGACAAGAATATTGCTAGAAAACATTGAGCCTAAGCAGAAGGTGGGATTAACAGTTATAGAGAAAAAAATTAAAGGAATTGGTCCATTATAAACACAGGTTCTGCAACCCTAACAGGGGTGTTTATGCTAGGCAGTGGGAGGCTCTGTAAGACCTTCCAGGGTAAGCAGTCAGAGATGCTTTCCTTCTGTTTTCAGATTTACCACACAGAAGTCATGTGGTCCTTTCACTTATGTACTTGTGGTCTCATACTGTAAACTTTCCCATTATCACCTATAGAGAGCTCACTGTGGCTTGCAAAGGCTATATGTAGTACTATGCTGTATTAGTGTGATGTCAGCATTCCACAGAATCACTTTTTCCAATAAATGTGTAAGCTTGAGGACGTGGGAATGTGTTAGAGGGAGGGGTTTTATATGGTTTCTGGAATAAACAGGCTTGCAAGTGAGACAGAAAAAGAATCAAGAGGTTTAGAAGGTTGCAGAATACAGTTTTTTAAGGCTTATACTTTATATAGCTAATAAAAAACATGACCAGGCTCTTGCTTTAGAGGTGGTTTTGGGTAATAAAATATGGCGATGTTTAATAACAGGTGCCTGGAGAACGAGGTAGTCAAGGAACAGCACTGTACAGCAGGAAAAAAGGAAAATAATACTGGTTATGAAGTTAAGCTGTTCTACTATAAATACATCAGAATATACTTTCATTTTTTTTCATTCATAAAGCGTACAAAAATGCTGGTTTCATGTTAATGAAAAACATTTAGTAAGAAATAAAACAAACCTTCAATAAACACAGTTCAAAAGCATTGTTCTTCTTTGATGTAATATTATTTTTCCATTTTGACTGCTATTTTTTGTGTTTGATAATAAATATGCCTGTCTTTTTGAAAGAGTGGTGAGAGAACTATGAAAATCGGTATTTGACAGAAACGATACAAAAGAGGGTAAAAGAAATATAAGCAATAAATCTTATTTCTGTGTTAGGATTTCATTTTACCCCTCCAAATCTATTTTAGTAACTTAGATGAGTTCTAAAGAAAATCTATCTTTAATAACTTTCCATCTGCAATGTATAGGATAATCTATTTGTTTGAAGAGCAGCAATAGCTCTTAGTAATAATGGAGGGGTTAGTACTTCTTTCATGTAAAATAATAGTTGTGGCAGTCCAAATAGGAACTGCTTAATGACTCATTTGTCATTTAAGTCTTTCAACGCAGCTACAGCAGATGCTTTTATATCCTTATTTTGCTGCTTCTTTTTTTTTTCTTTACTTATTTTATTATACCTATTGTTCACTGCTGAAATGAGCACTGCTGCTCAACTGATGCCGTTTTTCAGAGTCTTTCTCTGCAAGGGAGAGAGATGAAGCTGCATGTAGGTCTCCATGGCGACCTTGGTCTTGGCCTGATGCCTGCAGTCTGGCCTGCTCACAAAACGCTGTGCCCTGATGAATTATTTAGCTCTGCTGAATCAAAAAATACAGCAACAGGCTCCTAGTGTGTAACTGAGGAGAGCAGTAAGGTGACATCAGTCAGCTTATACCAACGTGCTCGATGGCTCTCACCTGCGAGCAGAGAGATTAGTTTGCTCTTTCATTTCTTAAGGCTCTTGATGTATTTATCATTGTCCGTGTTGGATACCTTCATTTTGTCAATGTTTATGAACAGAAAATAAGAGAACAATAATTCAGTAACTTGACAGTCTGTTTTTCCTTTGATGATCATTTAATTCATACAATTTTTTTCTTCCATTTTTAACAACACACATTCTTAGAAATGATGACAAGAGTTTGAGAATGTCATACACTGAATTATTAAGCCCAGAAATAATTATGTCCAAAATTTCTGTGTTTCAGTGTATTTACATGATTGTTATAGAGTATTTGGCGGTTGTCAATACTTTCTGACAACTGACCTTATTTCTGTATATCCACTTTTACTGCACTTGATTACATGTATTTAACCCAAACACATATATGCAGTTTTGGCTTTTGAGGCCAACCTGCAGGTAGGGAGTGCAAGCAGAATAGACAGGAGTTGTTGGTTTTTTCTAGCAGTATGATCTGCTGTAGGTATGAGGAAAGTTTTGACTTCTGGGGGGAAAAGTGTATTGTATCAAGTGTACGCTGCTTGGTTTGGCACCTCAGTCTTTGCATACAAATTTTACCAGTTAGCCTGAGTTTTACAAGTTCAGTCTGTAAAGGATTATTCCTGTGCATGTACTTCAGGGCAGAGTACTATTACTGAATGTGCATGACTCAAAAGCCCTCTTTTTCAGAAGAACTCATCATTTTCTTTCTAAGGAAGGGAGATTACATCATACTACCACTGACTAAAGATCTTGTTCATGTTGATAAAATTAAATATCTAAAATAGTTTTTACCCTAGACTTGGTATATTTTTGCATGTTTTTGAGCAATGCAATAGCTCCTCTTAAGTCCCATCTGGTACAACAGTACTAAGGATAACAAATGAGTTGTTCGATGGGTTCAGTAGGGAGCATGTCTTTGTCAGGGCGTTGAAGATCAGGTATATGTTTTTGCTTGACTGACCAACTCCTTTCAGTTTTGACATGGAAACATGTAATTGACCTGCATGAAATCTGAACCAGCAGAAAAAATGTTCCCTTCTTGGCACACTGCTTAATTTGTCCATGAACTAACCTGGCACCATCAGTGGCTCTCAAAGGAGCCTAATATTCATTCCATTCCTCTTTGCAGCTTCATCCTCAGCCAGAAGAATCATCTTAACAGCTCTGTCAGCTTGTAAGTCCAAGACAGGACTGAATGAGGTGACCAAGCTTACTCTGTTCCCTTGCACTCTGCTTTTGTTTTAACCAGCAGTTACATAAACTAAACTTAGCTAGCTAAGATTATTAGAAGTAAAAAGCTGCATGTTGACTATTAAGTTCTTATTTTGTAAGCAAGTAAGTTAGTCTAATAATCTCATTTTGTCTTGGGACTCACATTTCTTGAAAATGAAACATGCAATAATTTGCTAAAGGGAAAATTGTAACTCCTCTACATTTCAAGAATTCACGTCAGTGTCTCCCGAGAGTAGCTAACATCTTTGCATCTGCCAGCTGCAAATAAAGATGAATTAGTAAACACAGAACTCAGTTTCAGTCAAGTGAATATAAGAATGTGAAGACCTTACAAAGTCGCTGTAAAGATACACAGCATATTTCAAAGGCAGACAGCTAATGATAAAAAAAAGGAAAAAGAAACCATCATTTTTTGTCAGAGAACATACCACAGTAATTAAGCACTATGGTGAAGAAGCATTGGTGGTTTCAGCATAAAAAAATGCACAGATTTCTGACTATAGCAAATTATACAGTCCACATTTTCTGTGAATAATCAACAAGTATTTTTCTCTTTTTTTCATTAAGGCTTACTTTGCCACCTTTAGTTTTCTTCATTTAGAGGAATATTCATTATTCTTGGGGGAACTGGTTCTGAATCTGTAAGTGGTGCTCTACCTAAGGCTATTAGGCACTTAATTACAGCTTTTAGATTGTATTATTTTTGAAAGATGGAACATCTGATTATTGTTATTACATGGACAGTATTTACTCCCAAATAATCAAACATGAAAGCTTATACTTAGTTTCACTTTAAAAATCTTACAACAAACATGACTTCAAAATTTAAAGCATCATTGTAGAAATCATCAAAAACAATTGTCTGAGCAATAAATAAATTCCTTGAAATATTATTGCAAGAGTAGAGATAAAAATCCATTATAAAATCTCGTTAGACTGATCTCATTAACATTAGTTGGATAATTTGTAGTTCCAAAGAAGGTACTGAGAGATGGGAATGGGTTCCTTTTGCTTTTAAAGTAATAGCATGAAAGTAATATATTTTATTTTCAGATATGCATATTTTTAGATTTTTTTAGAGTATCAGTTTGTCATTTGCATTAGTCATCCAAGCTGATGGCTGTCTTGCTACTTCCCAGGCCTTCACCAGCTTTGATTACTGATTGACAGTTAGAGTGATTTATGAAATGTGTCCTATTTTTCCAGCTCTGGCTTTTGAGATAACCTGGTGTTAACCTGGTGGACATGTAAAAATAAATTCTACCAGCAGTGTAGTGTGTGGGTTTGACTACGATATTTCAGCACTGCTTTTAGTACAACTGACTATTTTAATCCCCTTGTGCCATTTTGCCCTGTTGAAATACCTCCATTTCCCACTGAACCTACTGAAGAAAGGATTTCAGTCTCTTCATCTCTGCTGGCTTTCTAAAGGTTTGAAACTCATAGTCAAAATACTTGAATCACTGTCTTAGGTTTATTGCTGAATGGCTCAGCTATGTTTAGGAGTGAGGTGTAGAACTTCTAATCAGTATGCTTAAAATTTTATCAAAGCATTACTTAAACTGATTTGTCAGTGGTCTAGCTGTGTAATGTGGTATTAATTTAGAATATTTGCTGTGTTTGTTCTTATGTTGTCTTTTGTTACTTAAAACAGAAGAGTCTGGAGCAAGGATAAATGGTATTTTAAAAACATATTATGAGGCTTGCACATCTTTAGTTTACAGTTTTGTTTACTGAAGAGTTCCATTAAGATAATGTGACTTCAACTAAGCCATCAGAAATGCATTTTATGCTTCACCAAAAAAAAAAAGAAAATCCTTTTAAAAAATACAGTAATCATGGCAATCAGAGTTCTCCAAAGCAGTTAAATATCTGTTATCCAGTTTAATATATTATTTCAAATATTTTCCTGGCATCTTTTCTGAATCAGAATTTTTTGTAAGTCAGTTTCAATTTTACACACTTTTTACTCAGAAAAAAAGATGTTCAAGTGCGCTGCTACTATACCTATCATTTTCATCCTAGATAAAAGGGAAGACAGTTTTGCCCCAAGTTGTTCCACAGAATTCATTCCAATGTTCTTAAATTTATGGAGAAACTGAAAGAAAATATCCTAATTAACATTTAATGCACTGTATGATCTCATAGCTCAGCTGAAGAAGATGACTGTAATCCATAATTTAAGAGTGTGAAATGCACTTTTCTTTACTTTATGCAATTAAATCCAACATTATTAAAGAAATACTTTTCATATTAGCTGGCCTGCCTTTCAAAAATACTGCACAATTTAGATATGGAAGGAGAAGTTTCTATTGTAAATTATGAGTCAAAGACTGACACTTTAATTCTTCTTGGTTAGTGCAATGGGTTGAATATCCTTCAGTGCCTGCTTACCTTAATCAGCTTTTGGTATTTTCCATCTGTTGAACACTGGCATGAATAAAACAGAAAAAGAAGCATGAGAGGATTCTCATGACACATCCTAGCTTCTGTAAAGACTGCAGAGGGGAATGGATGTTACCTGGTGAAAAGATGTTACCTGGCATGGATTTGGTGATTGGTACGGGTATAAAAGAAGTTGCAAGTAGAGAAGCAAAATTAGTGTATTCTCCATGCTGCTGGACAATTTCCCCATGCCCCGGTCCTCTGCAGCTGCCCACCTGCCTGTGTGTATTGCTCCAGAAATTGCTGCTGGTCTGGCTGTACTTCATATACTGTATGTCATGACCATGAGCATGCACATTGTCCTGAAATTAGTCTGCTTTATTCAGTGTGCTGTCGTTAAAATTAGAAAGGATCAGCTTCAGACTAACTGGAAAAGCATAAGCGTCCAAAAAAACATTTATAGAAGTTAGATTTAGGTAAAGGATTAGTAAAACATACTTGAGGCATACTCATAGAGTTATAGGATGGTTTGGGTTGGAAGAGACCTTAAAGATCATTGAGTTCCAACCCCTCTGCTGTGGGCAGGGACACCTCCACTAGACCAAGTTACTCAAAGCCCCATCCAACTTGGCCTTGAGCACTTCCAGGGATGGGGTATTCCGCAGCTTCTCTGGGCAATGTTACAGTTTGAGACCACGCTGACAGTGTTGAGACTAATGGGGCTCCAGAGAGGTGATTGGTGCTGTGGTCTTGGCTTTCCTTGTTTCAAACAGCTGGGTTGAATCTGACTTTGTTATTCATGAGGCACTTCTTTTGCCTTCTGGTAGATGATTGTCTGACAACAGTCAAGAGGTAAAAGCTAGGTGGGGTTGAGTTCTTGAATTGATAGCCAAGTCTGTGAAGTTGCAAGACTGATAGACTAGGTACAGCTCAGTTCTGTTATTAGCTATTTTCCTTGGTGTCAGTTTCGTTTGTTTCTTTTTGCCAGAAACTTCTGAACCTTTCCTGATTTGAGAAGTTACCTTTTTGGTTCATGGAACCAAAAAATCAGCCACTCTTGTAAGGCAGATGTCTGTAAAATTTCCCTTTTAAGAAGTTCTTCAAAAGAAACCAAAAGGCATTTAAATAAACAAGTAAATTACATTAGGTTTTGTTTGAATAGATTACTTAGCTTCCTAAGAAAATTCAAAGAGCTTAGAATGGCAATACAAATAAGAATAAATGCAAAACCAGGCAATTGCAACAAAGAATATGCAGCAGATACTTTAAGAAAAATACTAATAGCCTATGTGTGAAGTTTTTTTTCTGTTTTTGTCTGTGCATGACTTTAAAATTAAAATGTTTTCATTCCCTTATACATGGAGACAGCTTTGTGATTTCATCTGAAAATGATCCTTCTTCATTTCATAGAACAGTGAAAGGTTTTTCATTGGGGACCACTTCTAAATGTTCCTTCAAAATACACTCAAACTGAAGTATTTCTCTGAATAATGCATAATGGGAGTGTTGCATACCTTTTTTTTAAACATGATGATCAGTTACTTTTCTTCTCAAAAGAGAGACTTAAGAGCAGTGATCCTGGTACCTGAGAACAAGCCATTCAGTCACTGGTGTGTTCTTGATTGTGCTGCTCTGCCTGTAATTTTGTGTATGTGTGCGCGTACAGTTCATGGGGTTGGTGATTGTCTACGTGGAGGAGAGCTTTTTCAGGGGTCAGCCTTATGAATCCAGAGTCCTTATTCATCCCCTTGGTGACAGGCTGTTTAGTGTCCAAGGAAATGCCTCAAGCTATTTCTTTTCCTTTCATTCATTGTGGAGTTTAGCTGGTGAGTTGTGTAGGTTGGATGTATGAAAGCACTTCTGGTGTGATGTGATAAGTGACAGTGGGAATTGGGCACTTTTCCTTCTGAAATAGGTTATATGGATTTTGTAAGGTTTGCTTGGTGTGCAGCTCTAAATGAAAGCAAACTTTTAGTTTCCATAGAAATAAGTACAGCATGTGTTTAAAAACTTTGAATTGTGGCCCTATTTAATACTATCGAAAGAGATTTAACAACAATGTAAATCTGCGTGCTGAAATTGAAAGCTACTTGCCACTTTATTCCTATTTAACATTTTTCAGTTTCTGGAAATATTTGTATATGCATTGTTTCTCTAATTTTTGAAAAAAAAATTTGCATTAGAGGCTGTGTAGTAGATTAAAGCTGAATATTTATTCATTCAAATTACTGTTCATGTTCACAAATCAAAGTAAGGAAATAGTAAGTTTAATATGTGGCTTTCATTTCTGCTGGTTATATGTGACATATAAGCATTGCGGTCTGTCTGCAGCAACAACAGTGCAAAGCAGCTCAGAAACTGAATGACTATGAAAAAGCTTTGACAGAACTTCACATTGGGCATCTACTGGATGTTATTTGGGTTGGCAGCTAGGTATGAAAAAGTAAAGAGAACGAAGGAAGACAAAGACAGGTGTGAAAGTTTCATCACAACTTGATCAACAGAGGGTTTCCAGGTCTGTTTGTCATCCCGCTAATATAGCCTAATGCATGTCGAAATCTTGGAAAAAGTGTCTGGTAAGCAGTTTATGATAAACTGGAGCCTGTCATTCAGAAACTGAATCCAAAGAGAAGGTTATTTTAAAAGCAGACAGTAGGTCAGTGGGGTCATGATTTCTTCTGTAGTAACTAAGGCTATATGGAAATGGATATTTTTCCATTCCTTTTCAGGATAGGGAAAGTTTTTCAGGAGCCTCTTGTTTTGCTAAATAATATTGCTAAACTAGTGTTGCATAGAAAAAAACACAGATTAAGTGAGAAAGACAAGCTTACAATAGCTAATGCAATGCAATTTTCCCTTTTCAAGCATTGACAGCCATTTCTCTAGTTTTAACCTGCTTGCATGCCAAAATTCTCTAAAGTTGAACACTCAAGTCAGCCCTTACAGTCTAAGGAAAATATATATGCATACCAATGTCTTAAGGAGGTGGTATGTCATTATAGGGGAAGTCCAGATTTTCCTTAGAGAAATAATTGCATAACCTTGTAGTTGTGATTACATTCTAGAACATTTTAATCATATTCTTCATTGTTTCTATTCAATAGAAATTGTGTATCCCTGCAATAGATTTTTATGGTTTGGGATTCTTGAGGGGCAGCTTGCTAAGTGGATAGAAAAAAACCTGAACTGTTATGACAGATTATAAATTTAAAGCAGGCAGGAGCATAAACACAACAATGCTGATGTCCTAACCAAATATTTGATATTTTAGGACAGTATCTAGATGAAGAACAAAAATTGAATGTACAGAAGGAAAGTATGCATGGGAAGAGAGGCTTATCTCCTTATATAATTCAAGAGACTTAAAATTCAAATTTGTTTTCAGCTCTATTGAAAACTTATTAAAGAAGTTCCTCATGTCAGGGTAGACATTAGTAGAATATGAACTGGTAAATTCATCCACCCTGCAGCGTAAAGTAGTCCTCAGAGTACCAGAGTATCACTTGTAAATTGAAGTGTGAAAGCATAATTTTTGAAAGTGAAATATTTGGAGAATGTAGAAGAAGCCTCCAGGTGAAGGATATGAGTAATAACTGGCTGTTCTGGCTCAGGAATAGCAGGTTCTGTTTCTGTAACTGTTTATAAAACTATTGGACTGCTGGGAGTTTCAAACAGTAAAGAGATTTCTTGGTATAACATAGAGTAGGAAGATGTGGGAAATCACTGCAAGTGAAATAAGCTTGCATTACAAAGACAAGGCATTTTTAAGACTCAGCTCCCATAGTACCATATCATTCAGGGTTCATTATTGGAGTATGTTGTAATTTGGGCATGTGCCTGGAGCAGAAGCTGACAATTGTGTTCGCTGATAACTATGAAGTGCTTCACAAAATAACCTGAAACTTACTCAATAAGAATCCAAGAGCCTGTGACAGTAGCCAGGGCCCAACCAAAAACAAATTGATGGGTTTGGGTATTCTGAGTCAGTTCAGACGGGAAAGCTCAGCATCCAAAGTGTTTCAAAGGCCATGAAGCAATCTAGGTTCAACAAAAGATACACCACCTTCAAAATTAAAATCTAAGAGCAATGTAGTGTCAGATCTCAGGAATTTCCTAGGGAATGTTCCCACGACATGATGCAGTGGTTAGTCTAATTAGCTGTGGCAGAACATTTCTACAGTGCAGCTATCCTGCCTCCAGTATTTGAGCTGGCTTGTGCAACTCCACAGGCAGCATTATATCCTGCTGACATAGGTTGGAATTCAGCTTACTGCCTATGCAGAACAAGAGCATTAGGGCTCAGAGGCAGTCTGAATGGAAATTCAAGTGACGAGGTAAAAATACAAGCATAAGAGTAGGAGTCTATTTTCATTTAACCCATTTTCTGTGTTGATGTGTCTCACTTCTTTCTGCTGACACACTTTCCTGTCCTCAGCATGCTGCACCTCCCCATTGTTTCATGGTGAAACAGCTGGGCCCTTGATTATTACTGAGTGAAATGGAATGGATGGGTTAATCCCAGCTTCCAACAGTACCAAAGCAAGTGTGGCCTCTCTTCCACTGATAGTTTTGTGTTGATGTGTCTGTGGTGATAGAACAAGGAGTAATGGGTACAAACTGAAAGAGGAGAAATTTAGGCTACATATTAGGAAGAAATTACGTACTGTGAGTGTGGTGAGATACTGGAACAGGTTTCCCAGGGAGGTTTGGGCATGCCCCAACCCTGACAGTGTTCAAAGCTAGGTTGGATAAGGCCTGGTCTAGTGATTTCCCTGTCTGTGACAGGGAAATTGGGATTAGCTGATCTTTAAATTCCCTTCCAATCCATAACATCCTACGATTCTATGATTTTCTTTTAGTTTAGAATTATCATGGAGACTTATCAGGGAGGTTTGAACACAGCTGTTATAAACAAGCCCTTCTAGGGAGAATATTTCTGGAATCAGCATTTATTACCTCGATATCAAACAGAAACTGCAAAATAGACCTTTCTTTGGGCTACCAGTAAATAGGAGAAAAGACTCCTGATTACATCATCCTCTACTGAACCTCACAAACAAATGTCACCTGTTGACAAAGGTTAGCAGAAGCTTGATATCTCTGCCTGGTTGTTGAAAAAATCTGAATAAGTAATTTCTTCTGGCACAGGTTTCTGCAGTTCTTTCTTCTTTGTTACCCACTTTTTTTTTTTTTTTTTTTTCTGTTCTTCCTACTCTTTAACCAAGAGTTTCTGTTCTACCTCCAGCTAGAGACCAGTGCTGTTGGTTCTTTCTGCGTGATCTTGTTCACATACAACAACGGCAATGTCATAGAAAAACATTGGTGCATCCCTGCAAAGCTTAGTATTCTGCCTCCCAGCCCTATCTCTGAGTCTTTTTTATCTTTTTATCCTCCTTTGAGAGCAAAGCTGGAAGGAAACAGTCACAGATGGAAATAGGAATTATGGGGAAGAGTACTTGTAAAAACCCTCCAAGTAGGATAAAAAGGCCTAGAGAATTCTATTCAAAATAAAAAGTAATGCCAAAAAACTAAGCTATAAATTCACCTCTTTTAATGTCATTACTTATAAGTTTAGACCAAAAAGACCTATGTTAATACTGAAAATGAGGGTGAAGGTGGAATAGGAAAAGAGTGGCCCTCCTATTTCATTATAATCACATTTGTTGCTTGGGTATGTTTAATTTGGCATGGCTTTACAGCTAATTAAACTAAGACATGTTATTAAAATATTTTATTTGATCCTTTTAGATTTAACTGAGTTAGCAGTTGTTCTACTGAAAGAAGATGTGTTACTTTTTCATTACTGATGATCAGTTCTGGAATGACCTTACTGCATGAAGCAGATTAGGACATGAGTGACAGTTTTCAAGGAGGCGGTAACTACTGACCCAGCACGTTTTAGTGATATTGGCAGTCTGCAGCATGTATGTAAAATACATGAAAGCATCTTCCGTCTCTTTAATCCCTTTTAAGAAAACATACAAAAAGCATTCTGGTACTGGAATGGAAATTCAGGTGGAATGTTAGGACTTGAATTGAAGGAGAGTTCTTCAAAAGCCCTGCTCAGGGCTGACCACTGACCTTCAGATGTTTGGAGATCATATAATTTTTGTTCAGGGTGCTCAGGACCCATAAGCCACTTGAGGTTATTGGAACTTCTCAAATGATGAATCCTGAAACTCTGTAATCTTCTCAGCATTCAATGTAATAAGATGGTTTGAGGAAATTCAGAGGACCTGAATAAAATTAGAGGACCTCTTTTATAACCAGTGCAGTTGTGTTTCTTTTGCTGTAAACAAACAATTTGAAATAGTCTGTTAGGTAGATATTTATTACTGAGAAAAGAATTCTGATTTTTAGAATATTAATCAAAAGCAGTTCTGGGGGTGAACAATCTGTGACATTCTAAGGTTATCTCTATCTGAGGCCAAAAGACAAAACATCTTTTACAGATGTTGAGAAAACTCTGAAAGGATTCCCCCTGTTTAAACAGGATTAGATTACCTCGACATGCATTTTATGTGTTAAGGGATATGATTAGACAGTCAAGGCCTTTAAAGTTAAAAATATTTAATGAAAAGCAGTATGAAATTTGACTTTCTGGTTTTCTGGATAATCCATGTCTTATAATTCTGAAAAATAATTTCAAGTATTTGATGAACACAGTTTGGTCAAGTGGTCTTCACATATCAGTGAAGAATGTTAAAGCAATAGTATATTAAATTTGAAATTGTAATAAAACAAGACTAATGTAACTGATTAAACCCTGTTGTGTGAGAACATGACATTACTGCAGAAATTTTTGAAACTAATGTGGTCCTGTCTTGGACCAGCTTTGTCAGTAGAGCTTTAATTTTGCATTTAGACTGTATAAGGGAGCTCTCACAAGATGTAGCACTCTGAAGACATTTTTATTGTGTTTTTGGGTTTATAACTTCAGTGGAGCATTTCCTATGCCGTGCTTTTAGCATAGGACAGGACGAGCTAAGAGCCAGGTGGATTATTTTTATTAGGGAAGAGCATGTGTCAGAAAACACTTGATAAAGCAGAAAAATTTTGAGTGTATCTTTTCTTCTACACTTATTTTCTTATGTGATGAAGACTCATGAAATACTGGATGGGTTTATTTTTTCTGTCTCTGTTTCTTTGGATAAATACAGACTGGTGATTCAGAATTTGTAGCCTGCTGCTGTGAATGGTACTGGTTACATTACTACATTCTACCTAACAGAATCATTTCAAAGTGTGATAGCACTTTCTTGATAACTGAGGTTTAGATTGATTTTATTATATTTTCATTGAATTTACTGATCTACTGGCATAAGCAGTGGAAAGAACCAAAGAGCTCCAAGAGCCTTCACTCAGTTTGCTAGTTATATTTCTTTTTAAAAGCAATATGGTCTTCTTAAAAGAAGGATAAACTAAGGCTGTAACTTTTAATGTATTGACTTACAAGGTGCCTGACACGTGGAGTGATAACCCCCTATTTTCATCCCTTCCTGCCTGTGTTCCATGAGGCTGCTTATGGTGAAATCACTTAATCATTTGTTTTATAACTTAGAAAGGCTAAGAGCAGAAGGTGTTATTACATCAGATAAAGTGTTGCTATGTACTACAGATGCCATGCTAGTACAAGATACACAGTCTATGGGGACATCCTCCCATATGGTCTGTGGTAAGCTAAACTCTTGGCTGATGCCCACTGTATTTTGCATCTTTCTGAATGTAAATGCCGATTTGTAAAACTTGCGTAAGCATTTGTTTAAAATTTATCTTCTGGATGGCTGATTGAGTGTTGATTTTTGGCAAGCTCTCTAAGATATTCAGTTACTTTTTTCCTCTCGTATGTCCACTGAAATTTAAAATGCATATGAAACCTATTAGGATAAAATAGGACTGTCTTTTTATAAAAAAAAGTTCACTCCACACTCTGTTTTTGTATTGAGCTTTTATGTTCAAAGTGTTGCTACACATTTTATTTCTATGTCTGAATCTTGAAATGCTTGTACTAGCTCAATATAAGTGATGGCAGCTGCAGAATTTTATTTAATCCTGGAGGATAGCACTTTGACTGTTTGAATCTTCCAGAATTATCTATGCATGTTTATTTTAGATTGTTCAGAATATGATTACTAGTCAGGTTTCTATAAGTAGGTAGCCAAAAATAGGCTGCTTTGCCATATTCTTAGATTTTCTATATTTGCCTTTTCTTTTTTTTTTTTTTTAACTAACTTGAATACCTTACCAGGAAAATATTGCAAGGAGCTGTCTGCTATTCTGGTGTCTGGTTCTAATACTTTAGAGTGTCTTTAGAGTATCTTAAGTAACTTGATAGCTTCTTCCTGTGACTGGTTGAAAAGGGAATAAATGTCTTCCTAATGAAATGTGCTCTTAGGAACCAGATCTTGATATTTTGCTTGATTTTATTATTTCAGATAGAAACATGCTGACATTTCAAAGAAGGAAAAAAGTGTTGCAAGGCATTCTCAAATTCTGTTACAGTTTTCATCTAGTTGTTCTGTTTTTATCTATTGTTTGTATTTTCAGTTAGTATCACATAGTTCTATCTATGTGACTAATGAGTTTTGAGAAGTGTCTTGAATGTTTTTTCTTATGAATTAAGCAAATTCTTGCATCTAAGAAGAGAGGATACGTTTTGGGGAAGAATCCCCATGGTCCTACCTACCTGTGGTGAAAGAGACAGCATCAGTTGAAATTAACTAACGTATTTTCCTTTAAGAAGATGAAGGCAGAGTTAAAAGTTCAAAGAAAAGGTGATTTTCCTTTCGCGTTCTGAGATTTTTAAAACCTTTGTTATTTAAATAGGCAAAGCTATTTTTTTCACTGTTATATCTAGAAATTACTAAGGTGAACGTGTTCTAAAATATTAAAAAAGCTCACTATGGCTTCCTGTTTGTTTTTTTTTTCTTTTCCTTCTTCCCTTTTTCTGTTCTCCACTTTCCACCATTATCTGTTTACCTTACTTCCCTTTCCACAGAGCATGACCTAGCATTCTACTTCTAGAATGCTTTTATAACTGCCCTGTGTCCCCAAACCTACTGCTTTTTCTTTCCCTTTTCTTCCTCAGCTTTACCTCCCAATCTTTATTACTCCTTCCATTGTATTTCCATTTGTCATTGTCCATGTCCCTCCCTGGACACTGTCCCATTAGCTACCTTATTCTGTTCTCCATTTGCAATACCGTGTCCCAGCTGATGGAGTTTTGATAACATCTCAAATGAGAATATGGGATGAAGCAACCGCAGAACATACCCTGCGTGACTGCAGGCACAGCAGGTGAAGCAGATATCAAAGCATAGCAGAGAAATGTTTAAGAAAAGTAAGCACTGCACAGGTAGGTCTGGCGAAAGCTATTTCAATAATACATTAGAATACCAATATATGCTTAAAAATTTAGAACAGACAAACTTCTGCAAAAAAGTTATTGGGGAAGGGGTGAAGAGAAAGCTTTTGTGTTAAGCCCATCCATATACACTGAAGAGAAACATGCAGTTCTGCACATTTTCTTGTTCTGTGACAGCAACAGACAACCTGCACTGCTTATCCCAGAACTCATCAGCTAAAGGCAGCTGTACCCAAACCTCTGACCTGAATTTATCTTGTCTGGGCTAAACTGTGGCTGATGAGCTACTGAAGAAGTTTAATCCCACAGTACCAGCTAGCTAAAGCTATTACTCTTAAGATTTACTATTGGAAAAACTCTACTTTTCTGTCTGTAAGTGACTGCTGAGTCAAATACATGTAATTCAGAGATGGACTGCAGTTCCATAAATGTGACTTGCTTCTTCCCTGCTACAAAGTGAAATACCCTGGACCAGCTCCAGTTTTCTACTGAAACAAAATACATGGAAGATTTTACTATAATTTTTAATATGCTAGGCTCTTTAGACAAAGTATTTTAAAAAAAATTAATATTGTCACACAGGGGCACACGTGCAAGAATTTTTGTTGGGAATAAAACCTCTGTAAAACAGGGGATTTTTTTCGGTGTAATAACAGAACTCAGCGACTGTCCTGAAGGTCACTCTGTCTTTCTTTTCCAAATGCCTTTGAAGATCTGTATCTGCAAGTAACTAGAGCTTTGTATTTCTAGGGAAAATTGTAATTGACTCCATATATCATTCATTTACAACATGTTATGCATACAGTATTATTTTTCTGGTTAATTTTTTCTTTGAGACATAAGTAATCCTTATATACTAATTATTCCTTAATTTTTTTTCTTCTCTGTCTTAATAAAAGTCAGACTCTTCAGGGCATGAGCACAGCAGTGTTTGTTACTATATTAGCAGTACAAGAAACAAACCCCAGCTTTTATTCAGGTCCTCAAAGATAATGTAATCAGACTACTTCGATTGCAGTGTAGCCAGAAGACAAACAGATATTAGTCTGGCATGATACATTATTAAGTAATAGCATGTCAGACATCAAATCAGGCTCAGCCACTGAGTGTTATCTTCAGCTGCATTGTAGTCTTCAGATCCCCCTTACCTAGGATGAGTCACTTTACTGTAGTGTGGTATTAGGATTCCTAAAATCTAACTAATCCACTATTTCTGTGGAGTACACATTGAGTCTGGTTCTTTGCCTGTTATGTTGATACATTTGAAAAGCAGTCACTATACCTAGGGTTATGCAGCTATCAGTCAAATGGTGGTAGCATGCAGGCAGAGATATATGGAAATGTCAAGGCACTGTGCAATTGAAGTTACTCTTGTTAAACAAATGCAGACATGCAAATTTCACTTCTGCTCAAGGCACAAGGAGAAAAATCAATGCTTTCCAAATATATATCAGTGTAAATAAGTTAAAGTGTATCTCTGTCTTCTTTTACTTAAAGTTATGGTTTCTAGTGGGTTGTTGCAGTCAGTGCACTGAAAACTATGAACATAAATTGAACATTTTCTTACCTGAAAAGGATAGAAGAGCACTGCTAAAAAATATTTTTTCCTTTAAATTCTTGGCTTATATTTGAAATTCTTTACTCCATTTCTGAGTGTATAGATTTCTGAGAATGTGGAGTTTAAAACACATATGGTTTATGCACTTTATACATTGAAATATCCATTTTATGTAACAATAGACAGCTATACTTATAAAAATATAAATGAGAATAATTTGCATGGTTAAGAAGCAACACTTGACTGAAATTAGACAATAAAGGGAAGCAAGTCATTTGATGGGTAATGGGTTTGTTCTTAATGACCTCTAGTCTAGTCTTTGAAAGGGTTTTATGTGGTGTGCCCATATACTAGAACCATACTAAAATAATACATAAGTTGTCATTTTAAGAGAATTTAGCTATACTGTGAGCAGTTGTTTGAAATACCATTTGCAGAAGAGAAATGAGGCCCTAAAATAAATGCTGCAGACTGAAAAGAGTGATACAGGGCTCTCAGGTCTGAAAGGATTTGCAAATTCAGGATGGTAAGTATCACTTGCAACATAACTGATGTACGTACTGCTGTATGGGGAATTAAGACAGTTCTTAGCCTCTGTTCTAATGCAAACACCACCTTCTCCCCATTCCTTTGAAACGAAAAGGCTTTGTACTTTTGTATAGGATTCATTAAATAGATCTGTAGGCAGACATATGTGGCCTTTATGGAATGATGTTCAAATTCTGATATGACAGACTGTTCACATAATCACACATTTTGATTATTTTATAAGCGTAACCCTTTAGTTTTGTAGTTTGCATAAATATACTTATAAAACGTGGCACTATTTTACAGAAGCATTCCCACAGTTCCATGAGGAGGCTTTAGTGGGAGGAGAGTGCAGATTCAGCAGATTTCCATTTAAGACATTATGCATATGATACCTTGTGATAAAGGCCAGTGTGTTGCAAACTGTTTGTTTATTTTCTTCTTCTCTTGGAGGGGCTGGTATTTATACTAATTATATAAGGTTTTTTCTTAACCCTTAAGGAAAAAAAATCCTTTTTTTCCTCTTCAGGGCAACCATATCTGTAGGACAGGTTCACATTGGGTACACATACTACATGGCAGTCATTTCTTCATCTTTGAAGCACTTTATCCTCCCTTCTTTCCTTCTTTCTACTATTTACTTTTCCCCCAGCACTATGTGAAACGGTGAACCATCGCAGCTGTTTTTGAGTAGTTCTTGCTTTTATTATACCCTTTTTTTTCTTTTTCTTTTTTTACATTTTGCATAGTCAAATAGAAAGAACTCTTTAGAAATGGAGTAAAAAGGACGGAGGTATTTGCTTCCTGGAATTTTGTGGTTGGGAAGAGAATTTTATGTTCCTTAAAAGTTATTAAAACTGAATTCATATACCTCAAAATGCTCTGTAAACATAAATGAGTCTAATTATTCCTTTTTGGCATTGCTATGAAAAAATATTGTGAACATTTTTGCACTGAACTTTCCTTCCAACTTTTTATGCACCTGAGTGCTTGAGACTTATGAAAAAAGGGGAGATATTTATATTTTCAATAATTCTATTATCAATGCACATATCTGATGTTATCCTCCATTTTTACACTGCTAAAATGAGAAGTATAAATCTTCTGAGGTAATTTTGGATGTTTGACTGCAGAAGGAGCATAGTCAAATATTCAGGAAACTTTTGGGTTGCTTTTCTCTATTACACTGAATTGCAAAACTCAGGCAGTTTTGGACCAAGTTGTAGAGTCATAGAATTATGGAATAGTTTGGCTTGAAAGAGATTTTTAATGTTCATCTAGTTCAATGGTCCATTCTAGCTCAGTTACTCAGGTGAAATACCACTACCTGACTGGGACAAAGTCTTGCCTAAGAAAGACTAATTGTATCCACCCCTCAGTGAGATGCAGGTGTGAAACTGTCTCTTTCTCTCCAGGTACTACAAGGTCCTTTTACAAGCACATCTTTAATGTTCCCAGTGACCTGTACTAGCCTTAGAGCACAACTGCTTCTGCAGTCTGTGTGCTGGTACTAACCTTCAAATTTTCCACAGGAAATTCTCAGCTTTTTAAATAGACCTGTTGACTTAGATAACATCAATTACTTTCTTAGTAGTTATATATATGCTTGAATTACAGCCTAATGGAACATGATAAAGTATATCTACAGTACACAATTTTGGGCATTATTAAGATACAGTTAATGAAGATAATATTTAGAGTATGAGGTGAACTGTTTAGCTTGGGAGGAATACCCAGGCAAAATAATTTTATAACATGTTCATAATTGAGCACTACTCCTGATTATACCTATATGAGTCTTAATAGGCATGCTATGCGGTGGAGTCTGAAGCTTATATTCTAATTAAAACTTATGAAAAGGTCTGACAGTGGGAATTACAACTATTTCATAACCTAGCCTTCTTCTTGATCTATTTAAAAACACTTTACTGCTGAAGAATGGTTTTAGGAAAGTCAGCCAGGGCCTATTACTTACATGATTGATGTTTCAGTTGTTGACCTTGAACACTATGGCTCAGTGCTGCACCTTTAATTACACAGCCAAGTGCTGCAAAATGCAGGTGTTTGATTAGGTAATCTAGAATTTAACTTCTGACTACCTAAAATATTATGAAAGATAGAGGTTCTTTTTGTGCAGTCAGAATGATTAGCTGCCAAAACTTAATTCTCTGCTAACAGAGATGATACCTGTAAATATTAAAAATGAGATGTTGATTTATGGTGAAGAGGTAAGGGGGGTTTATTGTGCTTGTGTAGTTTTTAAAAATATGAAAAAGTAATTAAACCACTAATTCTAGCAGGCATTAAAAAAACAAAGTTGGGGTGTAGTAATTTGTATCCTCACATAGCTTGGATTTACTCAGCAGGTGAAGGTGGTTGTAGCCTTCCTCTTTAGTTCTGCTACACAGTCTGAGTGTGGTGCAGCTGCTTGACTGTTTTGCCTCTCCACATTTTCTGCCTGTCTCCCATCTGCCAACATCTCACAGGCTGTGGCAGCATCCATCCTGGTACCACTGTCCTGGATGCTCTATCGGTCATATGGTGATGAGATCCCAGCCCTTACTGGCGATGCTCTGTCTGTAGCAAGAGCAGGTGACAAATTGTTACTGAATTTTGTGCCCAAAAATATTGTATCTGTTTTTTTATTGTTGCTTAAGTCACATCATTCTTAATTGAAACACAACTGCCCTTCATTCAAGGTGAGCTTCTAGACATTGAAAATGGCCAGTACCTTCAGAACCCAGTTCTTCACAGGGATTACAGAGGAGCATTCTCAAATACTCACATGAATCTTTGGAGTTGCTACTTGTGCTGCCTGTCTGGTGTTACTTGCCTTCAAATAGTGTGTAAAGACATTTATTTTCAAAGATGCACCTGGAGTTTGTATCTGACAGGATCTTGGAGAATTTGGAATAGATTGCAGGTATGTTCCGATATTTGCATAGGATTTCTAAATATTATCAATCAAACCATTATTTTCAATGAAGATAGTTATTAATTGTCTACATTTACTGATAAGGGCAGTAGTTCAGAGAAGTGATCCTTGCCATAGTTGTCCTTTGGCTATGTACAAGCTGGATCAAGATTACAGGGGAAGATCTGAGAGACAAGCCTTCTGGATCCCATGCTGACAGCTTGAGAGGGGCTGGAGGGTGGAGTGGCATGCTTTGTTATTATCTTGTTACTTGTAAACTGATAAATGCCATTAAAATACAGTAAACACTGAGCTGTAAGGTGCTGTTTCCACAGAAACATTCCTTGGGGTTGATTCACTCTTTACAATTGACTGTGCTCGCTGGTTCGAGAAGCATATTCTGTTGTGCTGCATTCTATGACCACATGATGGCTAAGGTGCCGCCTGGACTTGAAGATCTTAGTGTTTTGGGGTATTTTTTCCATGTGTGTCTGTCTTTCGTTCTTATTTTGAATATGATTGCTGCTAAGACTGTGAGAGTTAACTTTTCTGCAAGTGAGCTATTGCCCAGTGTGGGAAGATGTGAGAGAGAAAACCAGTATTATTGACATTGATTCCCTTTGCGAAAAGCATGGATGTTCTTTGGGCAGGGCCATTTGCTCTGAGCAGCTCTCTGGCCAGAAATCCAGTAGCAAATGACAGGAGCATTAGAGCAAAAAGAACTGCCACTGAAACAGCAGAAATCAGAACACTTTAAAAGGACCATGCTGTCTGGAAAAGGAAGGCTGCTTTTGCCCAGAAATGCAATGTGAAAGAGGAAAATGAACTAGCTTCTGGATGAGCATAAAGTTTGTTAGAAGTTTCAGAAGGAAAATTATATTCAGGAGGCTGTTGTTTCCTTAAGGAGCTTACTTTTCCCCCCAGACTCACTTTTTTTTTTTTTTTTTTTTTTTTTTTTTTTACTTTTTTCACATTTTTCTTTTTCAGGGGAATAGCATTTTTGTGTTCTTTCTGTCTGTAACCAACTTGTTGTTTCAAAAATTGATGATAAGCCAGCATCTCTGATATAGCCATTTTTTCTCGGAGAAATATATTCAATTAACTGTGGTACTTAGGAGGCTTGAAAGGCTGTTCCAGAGTTGAGGCAGCTGAATCTGAGGATCCTGCTCACCTGGAATAGTGTCAGATTAGAATTTGCACAGAGAGAGCCAAACCTAACCATGGTTTTCATCCACTGCTTGAACAGGGGGAACTTTATAGCATGTCAAGTTCCATGAATTCTATCAGACTAGCTTTCACTGAGAATGGCAAAGCTGAACCAAGCTGTGATAGAGGGCTTGGTTTTAATGTTGTTACCAAGGATGAACCCACGGAAAATATGTATTTGTTGGATAAACACTGAAAGAGAAAAAAAAACTATACTGTGGATTTTCAGTGAGTTGAACAGGGAATAGATTATATGCTTGTCAGTTTACTGTTTGCATAGTAGAAGAAACAGAAGACAGCAGGGCTTAGGACCACAGTGATGAACAGAGGGGATAGAGCACCTCTCCTATAAAGACAGGCGGGGAGAGTTGCGGTTTTTCAGTGTGGAGAAGAGAAAGCTTTGGGGAGATCTCACCGTAGTCTTCCAGTACCTTAAGGGGTCTTACAAAAAGAAGGGAGAGGACTTTTGATATGAACAGGTAGTGACAGGACAAGGGGCAGTGGTTTTAAAATGGAATACAGCAGGATTAGATGTTAGGGAGAAATTCTTCTCTCAGAAGCACTGGAACATGTTGCCCAGTGGAAGCTGTGGCTGCCACATCCCTGGCAGTGTTCAAGGCCAGGCTGAATGGGGCTTGAGCAACTTGGTCTACTGGAAGGTGTCCCTGCCCATGGAAGGGGGGTTGGAACAAGATGATCTTTAAGGTCCCTTCCAACCCTAAGCATTCTACAGTTCTGTATTTCTATGATTCTAACCAATCCACTGAACTTACAGGAAATTTGAACTTTTTGGTTGCACATAAATAAGAAAAATTAATAATATTTGGGCACTGATATTATTTACAGGAATGCATTCTGTGGCAATAGACTATCATATTTCTTTAGTGTCTGAGTAGATAGTAAAGAAGAATTTAGAATTTTTGTAATGAAAAACTGGATACATGGATAAAGGGATCTGTTTCTTCTCAGTAGAATACATAGTGCTGGCTACTGGAGCATTGTTTTGCATATAGTTTGTGTATGGAATATGGTTCACTCGAGTATGAATCAAATAGTGTTTGAAAGTGAAGTTTAGACCTCTCAAAAGAAGCAAATGAGAAAAAAATATGTTTGTAGTATTTTGTGTCTGGTAGAATTATGGCCTTCACTGATTTGCAGTAGTAAATCTGTAATGGAAAGAAACATTGTACTAATGGCAGAAGTAGGGGTGTGGATGTCAGCCAGACATGTCATTTTCTCATTTTCTTTTTGTGCCCTACTTTTGCCTTTCCCCTGTCACATAAGAAGATCCTTTTTCAGTGCCTGCAATTAGATGTTTACTACTGTCAAGTGTTCCTACCCAGTTACGTGTAAGGAAATTAATCGTGCTACGTGAGTGAACTAGTGCTTCTCATTCTGCCGTGCATCAGTTATATATGAAGCAAATTGGAGTGGTCTGTCTCCTTTGCAAAAGAGATGTCAGTATGCAGTAGCTGTTTCTTGGGTTTAGCATCTCTCCCAGATAGGAGCAGTATCTCTAACATCACTGCTCATGCAAATGAGTTTAAGTTTGGAAAAAGATGAATAGGCTGCAGAGTTACTTTGCTCTTTCACAGGAGTAGAGAGATGCTCGAGATGCATCTTTGTGCATTAGATCTACTTAAAAGGAGTGCTAATAAATCAATTCTCACTCTTAGTGTAGGTGCTTTACACTACAAAAGAGGAGAGAAAAACAGTGTTAACACTAGGAAACAGTGATTGTAGGAAGACAAATTGGTGTGGGAATTGTGGGCCTGTATGTACATGCAGCTACTTTTAACTGTGTATTTGGAAACTAAGATTATTTCTAACTCAATCTGCTAAACAGAGATGTATGTTGTGCAGGTTAATATGGGAACACTATTTTTTTCTTCTGTAACAGGAAATTGCAATTTCTGATCTTGCAAGTCCTTAAGGCAATGAGCAGGGTATACTGGAGTACTTTTAAATAAGAAAAGAATAGATTTTATAAGGTTTAATTTAAAGCTTTGAATTTCTGTAGGTCATACATATCGGTGTTTTATGCTAACCACAAGCAATGAAGATTTACCCGCAGCTGTAATTAAGCAAAGTCAGCATTCAAAACATGATGTTGCTGAAGTAGACTTAACTAATGATAGCTGAAAGATGGACACTTGCTTTTTCAATTAAGAAGATAAAGTCTTCTCTTGCCTAAATTACACTTTTAATGTAGTTAGTTACATAGGCACTGTATTTCACTATTTGTTTTGAAGTAGAGAGGAAATTTAGTGCCAAGGTGGCACAGCGGAGCAGTGGAGCCAGAAGAGCTGGATCCTGTACTTGACTTTGGCCCTAGTACATCACTGAAAGGAGGAAGACATACTGCACAATAAAATTTCTGTGGGGGTTTTAAAATTTATTTTATTTTTTTTATAAAGCAGTTGAAGACACCTCTTATGCAATCTCTTATGAGACTAGTGTAATAATTAATTTTTAGCTTTTCAGAATACAATTTGAAAAATGATGAGCATATGCATAGTTTACCAAAGTGACAGTTTTCTAAAGAGTATGTTATTTATCTTAGACTACTAAACTAAAAAAAAAAAATAGTGGTGTTTTGGTAGATTTCAGGTCAGTCTTCTTTAAAAAGATAGATGAAAGGGAACTGAAAAATCCTGTATCATCTGATGATTTATAAATCATCTTCTTTCATAAGAACTCTGTGGCTATCTACTGGTTTAATGGGAAATAAGAGTTCACAATTCAGCAGTTCCAGAAGAATTGTAAGATTATATTTCATTAAATATCCAGGGGCAGAGGTGTATGAACATTTGCATGAGCGACTGCCCTTCATTCACTTATGTTGGTTCATTGGTCAAGTCTCCCTGTGTGGACTCTGAGTTGCTGTGGAAATGACCCAGTGGGAGCTTGCAATGACCTGGGAGACTGAGAATTGGCTTGGCAATTATCATAGCAGTCACATAAACAGTGACTTCGGCCTTGTTTGCACTGTGGATATAAGAAAATAGAGAGAATTTCACGTCTGCTTGATGACTGTGGCATATCCACAACTGAATTTAGTTTTCATTCAGAATTAAGTGATTGCACCCTGTAGAATTCACCACAGATAAGAGGAAGATTTGCAGGTCTGTAGATTGTGAGTGAAATGCAGATTGCAAGGGTACAGATTGCCTTAGGAGGCTACAATATCCCAGCAGTATTGAGGTCAAAGGCCAAGAACCCTTTAACTTCAATGAAAGCAGCATGGAACCCCTGCAGAGTAGCATGGTTTGGATGATAGCATATTTTTCAGTCTGAAAGTGAATTAGCACAGTTGTAACAACAAATGATACAAGTGATATCTTAAAATGTCAGGAAAAAGTCAGTTTCAGATCTACTTATAGGTCTTTTTTGAATGTGGTTTTGATATGTTGTGCCTGGATCTATAATTAAACTGTCTTTTTTTTGGAGCAGCTCACATTGGGCATTTTTCATTCAGGGAATGACAATTGATTCTCTTCAGCTGATCCAATGCTCATCTCTTTGATCTAAACTCAGGACAAATAAAGACTTATACAATTGGATCTACAAATAAAGCAAAAGAAGTGTTACTGGCTACTTACTAAGAATTTAAATATAGCTTCACAGTAGCAGGGGCTGAAAACAGGAATTGTATGTTATTGTTTGAATTCACCCTTTCTTTCATAAAGTGTCTGTAGGCTCTTCTAGGTGCAGTCCAAATCCATTAATGTGTGAAATTAGTACAACTAGTTTCTGTATGTTTGCTAGGAGATATTGAGAAGTTGCCTGATGATGACTGCTGTTCATTTGCATCTAAAGTTTAGTGATTAGCCTTATACATAATTACTTCATATTTTAGGCTTTTTCAAAACTGAGTAAAACCAGATAAAAACTCTGTCAAGCAACAGAACAGCAATGAAAACCCCACTCCTGTTCATTCTTCTGTAACATTTACTATTGAAATGTGACAAATTCTAAAGCAGGGGCAGATGTTTTCTCCTTAATGCTCTGAAGGCATCTTCCTTTTCATTTATTTGACAGTATGATGAAAACTATTTAGAACTATTAATTATAACATCTTTGCCTTGTCAGAAATAGAAAGGTGCAAATTAGTCTAAGCATTAAGCAAATACAAAGCTTAAGGATTCTGGGAGAAGCAGAGAAATAACTGAAAGCTGAGTTTGGTAGCTGCATATGTCTCCTTCATTAAACTCATGCCTCAAGCCCAGTCAATCGAAGGAAAAATTCCACGAGCAGCCTTTAATCATGCACCTACTATGTGCATATAAATCTCTTGGATACTGGTTTTGAGAACTATTGCAGATTCTCAATGAAATAAAATGTTAAGCACATGTAACTGTTCAGAAAATATGGAAATCTAGTTAGTTAATTCCTCAAAGGTGTAAATATAGCCTCTTTGTTGTTTTATCATGTTAGTACATGATAAAATTTTACACTGCCAATTTCAAATGCACTTTTCAGGAAGGAGTTACTGGGGCAGAAGTCTTTCAGAATTTATGGTCACCTACTTCTTGTGTAAGACTCCAGTCTCCTAGTACAAAAAAAAAGTTGCAGGGAATGAATTACTCATTGCTAGATGCATTATGTGCTTTCCTGCCTCTGCACTCTTCATTTTACAGCCTACATATTCTTGCATCCCAAAATTGACTCCAAAAGAGTCCAGAACTGTATGGTAATGATGAAAGGCAGATTTTTTTTTAGGTTTTGTTGTTGTTTTTGTTTTGTTTTGGGTTTTTTTTGTTTCGTTTTGTTTGTTTTTTTAACCTAAAACCTTTAACTAATGAAAACATGTTTGTGAGAAATGAAAAATATTGTTGAGAGTGATTGGTCTAGAAATTTTGGATTCCCTACTCTAGATAAAATATTTGTGACATGACCCATATTTATTTGCAAAACATTCCTTTTGTCTTAAATTCCTGTAATGAAAAGTTCATTCTGTTCTGTTTTATAGGAATCTAAATTTCACTGGACTTTTTTCAGGATTCTGCTTTGATCCAAAGTTCTCAGTACAGTTCAAACTTTCGTCTGATATAGTAGCTGTGATTCTCGGACCCCACTGCTGGATAGCAGAGTATGTGATATTAATAAAAATCTGTGAATAGCACTATAACATTGTTGGTTGGAGGATCTGGTAGCAAAGATCTCATTCCAGTGAATTATATTAAATTTTAACACATATCACTTGTCTAAGTGCCTACAATTTATCACAGTAAGATTTTCTTTTCAGATCTTTCCAGCCTGTTGCAATCTTTTTGATTTGGTGATTTTCCGTTTCACCAGTGTGTTCCTTAAGTAAAATGTCTTACAGTTTTTGACAAAGTTCATATAAACTGGAACTCATTCAACCATTGTTTTAATAATCTCCTTTAAAGTTTCTTTAACATTTTAGTGTCCTTCAATGAGCAAGATTTTCTTTAATGTGTAAGGTGAACTTTTGGAACATGTTATGGAATTTCTATAACATTTTTCTGCTAATAAGAGAAAAAAGCTTTTTTTTCCTGCTAGTGAAAACTGTAAAAACACCTTACATTGTTGGCTCAGACACTGTAGGCTACTGCAGAAACAGACCAAAGTTAACTTATTATTTTAACATCAAGGATGAATAAATTTCTTTGTAGCAAAGTCTAAGATGGATTCATAACATCTGACCCCTCTTATTTTTTAATCTTTAAATCCTTGAATTTTTGAATTTCCCTTGAAACTTTTCCTGGTACTTTTTGATAAACTACATTGCATTTATCAAGACTTCTTTTCAGTATTTTCACCACTACAGTTTTATTTCAGCTTTGACATTTTTAGTGAATTGGGACAGTGGAGTGATGGTGTTACTGTGTCCTAAGGAAATCTGGGTATTGTTGAACCTCGTGGGTCTTTTGTTGATTTTAATGTTCCGCTTACTTTTAGAGAGCTATAAAGTTTGCATTGGGCCTTTTGGCTTTGTTGGGAATATTTGTGCAGTTCTGAAGGTTATTGTGCTATAGCTTATTTAACTTGTCTTCTAGTGAAGATATGTTATCTCTCAGTATTTAGATCTTTGCAGCTTCTCTTCCTCTTCTTTCATTTCTGTTTCTTATCTGCACCAGAGCACCCTACTCATTATAAACTGTCATTATCTGATTCACTGTAGTCAGATAAACTATGAAGAAAGTGTTTCTCCATTTTACTCTCTTCAGTGCAGTATGAGGAAACACTTTACACCATCTCTGAAATAACACCTGATTAAGGTACCTTTGGAAATCATGGAATAAATTAAATGCATTTTTGCTGTCTCTGAGGTTTTTTTTATAATGCTATCTATCTTGTGGTGGGAAAGACTTAGCATATACAGTGATTTTAATGATTAGGTTTATATAGCCTTAAAGATCCCAGAAGCCATCTCCTATATCTTCTTGAAGAGATTGCAAGAATAAACTCAAGTTAGCTAGAGATAAGGTCATTTTAGTGGAACCTTTAAATAGACATTAAAGAAAGCTGCCTTCTCTCCATATTTAGGTCCAGCTAAAAGGAATAGGAAAACATGGGAAAACTTCCAATGATAGCAGTCTATTATCTTATCAAAAACTGGACAAGAAGCTGAGCTTACCGCCTTCTGGGGAAACTTGAAATATTTTTAAGCACGTGTAAGCCACAATGATTGACATTTTCATAAATGTTTGTAGAGAGATTGTTAAATTGCCAGGCATTTGCTAGTGAAATGTTAAAGAAACCCTCTCTTAAATATTAAGCTATACTGCAGAAGGCTGAAAAGGTTGTACTGTATCAGAATTGTGCATAAAACAATACTGAGAAAATGAGTACTGAGTAATTCTCATGTGAATGCAACAATAGCTTAATTAAATGTAAATTAAACAGTTAAAATGCAAATAATGTCTCTCTACCAATTGGTAGTTACAAAATAAGTTTTTTCAGTTTGTTTGTTTTGCAGCAGTGTATGTGAAATGTGAAATATAACATTGTCATGTCAATATAACATGAAAATATTCAATCTTACTGGAATTTATTATTTCTTGCAATTCTTTTTTCATTTAAATCGATTTTAGGACAAAGGACTCCTACATTTTTGACTCATATGCCCAGTCTTTCAGTTAGTATTAATCTGAGATATTAAATCAGTCTTATATGAGCAATGGTTTTTGAGAATATAATTGATCCTTTAAAATTTTTATGGCATTTTTCTAATACATACATTATGTAGACTCTTTCTAAGATCGCTTATATCCATTTCAATAATAAGGATTATGCCTTTATTTCAAATTATTATATAACTATGTAAATATTTGCAGGTGTTAATGTATTTTTTCATCTCTAGATATGCTTATAAAATTTTAGATATGATCACAGTATTTTTGATATAAAAAATTTTTGCATGTTCAGTGTCTCAATATATATGTTTATCTTGAGAAAGGGTGATAAGTATATATTTCAAAATGCTCACCTCCTTTCAAGGACAGGCTTGTGATGGTAGGGATCAAGCTGGTTTATTGGCCAGTTGGATATTTCTAGCTATGGGGACAGCTGAATTTGTCTGCATCCCTGTTCTCTCCAAAGCATACTCACTGAGGAAGCAATCTTCCTTCACTTGTCTTCTAATAATAAAAAAACCCCTACATTCACATAAATTCTCTTGCACAATGAAGGTGCTCTGCAGATTGCCTCAAAATTGCATCCGAGTGTTGTATTGTCAGTGGTGGAATTTCCTCCTGCAGATAGAGCCCTTTTTGCAAAATTACCTCTATGTTGTCCAGTGTTCTGATTACACTCAATGCTTCTTTTAGTGTAAACTAATACATTTAGGTTAGTAAAGTCACACTTTTTTCATTGTAATCTTTGTAATTCGGAATTTCCTCACAGTTCTGAAGATAGTTTAATGAAAATTCCAGTCATAATGAGATCAAGGGTCATGACTGACAGGTATTCACATCATACTTACTATTTTAAAAGGCACTTCTGCCTAAAGCAATGACAAAAATGTTCAAGTCCCAAAAAACATATCTGTAACAGACTAGTTTTTAAGTATTAATATTGAACGACTTGATTAATATAGTTAACAGCTTTTATTGTGGAGCTTACAGATTTTTTCAAACATTTTTGTTTTCTCTTCTTTCTGATTTCTATTCGATTAGCATAAGTGTATATATAGGCACACAATTAATTGAACTCATCTGATGAATTTCTGGAATATCCCACACTCAATTTTCAGCTCACTCAGCCATCAGAAGAGGACAGTCAGATTGCAAATAACCATAGAAAGGTTTGGATTGGAAGGGACCTTTTCAAGATCATCTGGTACAGCCCATCTGTAAGCAGGAACATAATTCTTTAGGCTATGTTTTTCAAAACCCCATCTAACCTGAGCTTGAACACTTCCAGGGATAGAGCATCCACAGCTTCTCTGGGCAACCTGTTCCAATGCCTCACCACCCCCACAGTAAAAAATTGCTTTCTGATATCCAATCTAAATCTACTCTCTTCCCATGTGAACTAGTTGTCTCTTTTCCTGCCACTACAAGCTTTGGCAAAAAGTCTCTCTCCATCTTTCTCATGTACTCCCTTTAACTACTGAAATGCTGCAATAAGGTCTCCCCTGAGCCTTCTCTTGTCCAGGCTGAGCAACTCCAGCTCTTTCAGTCTCTCCTCACAGGAGAAGTATTCCAGCTCCTTTCACTCAGTTTTGAAATGTGTTAATGACAAAGACCTACTTGTAACTTAAGATATCACTGTTAGGCTGAACTATTCACAAATCTGAAAATTGAGGCAGGAATCTGAAAATTACAGAAGGATGATAGGAAAGAGTGAAGGTTAAAACTGCTAAGCATTGAGAGTTCTCTACAGACATATCTGAAGGGCATCTAGAAATATTACTTAGTATGGATCACAGAGATACCTTGATTTTGGACTGGTGGGTTAAAAGGGTAAGACCTATTTAGAAAAGACAAGTCAAGGAAAACTGGTAGAGTTACATTTCATTTGAAAAATGTATTTCTAGTTTTCTGATGTTCAAGCAAGAAAGTGAGAAGTAGAATTCTTGAAAGCACACCTTCACCCAGCTGTGAAGGGAAAAGAAAAGGGACATTGTCATTCTTGGGATCTATTGTGGGCAGCTTAATCAGAAGAATGGAGACACTAGAAACATCTGAACAAATTGGTGTGGTTAAATTGAAGAGCATTGGATATTCAGTTCCAAAAATAGTGTGAAAGTGTAGAGAAGGTCTGACATATGAACAACTTTATTTTAAAAGATAAAAAGTTGTTATTATCACAATCTGATTTGGCTGAGACTAAACAATTTCTGAAACTGGATGAGTATCTCTACTTGGAAGCCAGTATGGGTGAAAGTGACTATAAAATGGCAATATTTATGGGTTTAGGAAGAAGCAACCGTAGTAGTAGAACATGAACAACTGACTTCAAAAAAAGCATACTTTAGTGAACCTGGGGACCTCGTAGAAGTGTTCTCCTGGGAAGATAATCTAAAGGATAAATGAGTGAAGGAGACCTAGCAGTTGCTGAAAGAGAACATGTTAAAAGCAGAGCTGAAAACTGTCACAATGGGCAGGGAACATAGGAAATATGCTCAAAAATATGGATGCATCAGGGTACATAAATAAACATGAAAGTTTTGGGGGGGAAATTCTGAAGGTGTTAGAATGAAAAAAGGATAGCCCTGGTCCTTTACTTAGCAAGAAAGGATAACAAGAAAAAGAAAGAAAAAATCCCCTTTCTGTAAGCATGTATTTAACCAAATGACATTACCAAGTAGGTACAAACAAAATTGGGAAAGAACAATTTGAAGAATATTAATGTAACATGATGTATTTGTGTTGACAGAATCCAATTAAATTTGCCCTTAAGTACTTAGAAAACCTAGCCTGCTTAATCCCTGAACCATTAGCAAGCATAGTACCTAGCTTTAAAAAAGGAAAAATGTACTATTGTAGAATTACAGATGAATCAGTGTAATTTCAACATCTGGAAAGTTACTGGAACAAGTTATTACCATTCAGTGTGTATGTACAGAGAAGATAATAAAAACAGCTAGAATGGTTTTGTCAAAAACAATCACATCAATGTACTCTAATTGCTTTCTTTGATGGGATTTCTGGGTTAATCGGATCTGGGAACAGATAGGATTAATTTTGACTTCAGGCAAGGTTTCTGACACTGTCCCATAAAGAAGTCCATAAATAAATTAGGTCAATATGATCTAGATGAAATTAAGATGAGGTATGTAACTAGTTGGAAACAATACTTAAATCTGAGCTATCAGTATCTGACTACCACGAAGGGTCAGCAGTGGGCCTGGTTTTTTTCAACATTTTCATAAATTACTTTGTAGCAGACTAACAAGTATACTTCATATATTTTATGGATGAAATATGACTGTTTGGTAGCTTTTCAACAGCAGGAAAGAAAGATCATTATCTTGGGAAATTTTAGCTGTTACGTATCATGTGCTGAAATTTGATAATAAATAACTGTAAAATGATTAGTGAGAAGAGTGGAATGAACAAATAGAAATTTAGGATAAAGAACAAGGTATTTATTCTGAGGATCAGTATCTGAATGCCAGAGTGGACCACAGAAACTGTGAGCTAAAGAATAATGATGGTTTTGAAAAATAAACATCAGATGTTATTCTGGTTGTCTTAACCAGGTTGCCATATGCGGTGTATGTAAGTTAGTAATTTTACTCCAGACCTGATGAAGACTTGACTGTGAAGTAATGACAAAGTAATGCATCCATTCTTTGCCTCAGTACTTTAGAAAAGAGCTAAAAGCATTCTCAGAAGAGAGTTGCAAAATTACAAGAGGTATGGAAAATTCCCTTTTGAGCTGAGAAGACATATTTAATTGATTTCATCTAAATGGTGGAACTCATGATAAGAGATTTTCAGTATGCAAAAGACTGTTACAAACAAAAGACACCCATGTGTATAAACAAGTAATAAGTAGTTTAATTTTCAAGAAAAACCCTAGAGGTAACAACCAATCAAAGGCCTGTGCCTCACCTTTGAGAATGAAATGCAGGAATGCTGACTAACAGGAAAGAGTGGGGGTCTCTTTCACTGGGGATTTTTAAGGAAAAAAAAATTGCCTATATCGTATAGCTGCACTTTACTCTGCTTTTGGGATAAGCAAGTAATTTCATTACTCTTGTACACTCAGGCAACCTTCCTTTTTTTTTTTTTTAATGGTTCTTTGCAAAATGCTATGTCAAAATTCTGGGTGTGCCTTTGTCTCTTTTCTTTTTAAACTTCTGTTTAGTTTAATGTAACTTTTAAATTGGTCTTTGTATCTGGGGAACCTGACAGGTTATCTCAAATATGATGCCTTCCTAATTAATCAGTTGTTCCAAATAGGTTTACAGATAAAGAAGCAGGGAACAGAGTTCCTGAATCAGCTCAGGGTGAGTCACTTGCCAGACTGCTGCTATTTATTACTTCACAGATACTTTCTGTACAGTTTTGCACGAATGCTTTTCTGTCTCGTGGATGTTCCAGATGTGCATCTGGAGCACAGCAGCCTCTCTCTGCAGTGGACTGAGAATGTCACCTCTCCAGGCTACGGCCTTGTTTATTTGGGGCTTTTTGATGGAAATGGCAGCCACCATATCTGAACACATGACATTAGAGCTAGCTGGAATCACAAATTTGTCCCAAGGCAATTCTAGTCTTTTGACATTTGTTTTCTGTCTTCCTTACTAGATTAGATCTCCTCTAGCACATTGGTTTCATTTAGACTGCAGTGCCTCACAGAAGATGTAGTTCAGACAGTCTAACAGGTGTTTCACCACTGTCCTAGAACAAAATGTGCTGGGTATTCCATGTGCTTGCATGACTTCTGTGCCAGATCATTTATATAAGTTTTCATATAGTTATTCCTTATTTGTGCCTATGTAAGCAAGAGAACCTTAAGCAGACATGTCAAACTGTGTGATTCAGTAACAAAACAGGACCTTGTTTCATAATTGGAGCATTGGATTGTTTGTTTTTTTTTTTTTCCAATAATATTTCCTGATCTTATTTATGAACTGAGAGATTTATGTGAAAGCACAGGTTTTATTTTCATTGGTGATGAAATTAGTTTCCACAAGTTTCCCCATCTTCGTTGCTTCAATATAGAAAAAAAAGGGATCCTTGGCTGGAATAAGGAAAGACATGGCTTCAGGAATAGCAGTAGTGTAGTAATGCAATATTTTGTTTATTTTGCTCCTGCCCAGCTGATGGGTGGTACTTAAGGGTATTCTGGGTTTTAAGCAGGATTCTTCTGGTTTTCACTGTTAAAGTGATTGTGTAAGCAAAATTGTTTGTTGGAGATTTTTTATTATTTCTGGCAAAACATTCACATTTTCCCTGAATATATTATACTCTAGTATATGCAGTTTATTTGTTCTGAAAAATAAATAATAGACTACCATGTCATTTTGTTTTTCCATGTCAGTTCACTAAAGCTATAATGTTCCTTGAAAGCATTAAAATATTTGCTGTTTTGTGGATAATGAAAGCAACCTCATACAGAACTTCTGTCCATTTAAACTGTAGCACCCATATTTCTTCATCCATTGTAATGCATTTGTTTCGCATCCAACAAATGACAAGTATAGTTTTCATTATTCATTTATCTTCATTGATTAGTTGTGCATTTGCATTTCACTTCTCTTTGTCATTGGATTTTTTTTCCATGGCTCATTTCTAGTAGCTAAGTGATGGGAATTTCCAAACTGGTCTTTTATGTGTTTTATTTTATAGCAAAACCTGAACAGGTGCTTTCTTGCCTTTATATGTTGTTTACGTGGGTCTTATTTTCATACTTTGTCCTTTTACATGGGAAGTGATATCTAGGATTTATGTTTTTCTTCAATCCTCAGCAAGAATAAATCATTCTGCCTTCATTTCTTTTCCTTTTCCCAGAAGAGCACAGGCAGAAAAAACTAGAAAACTGACTTCTAGGCCAGGGATACCTAGAAGTAGTACCTGTCTGGTGGAAAATCCATGTGAGTTTGCTTCCTTGTCCTGACATAACCACCTCTGAGATGTGTCTGTTTATGGGGGAGGGTGGAAGGTCTCTGTCATGGCATCAATAGGCCCTGCAAGCACTGTGTTAAAATAGGAGCCCCTTATCCAGCAGGCCCTCCCTGCTTTCTGTTCCAGATAGCTTTTCAATCATTTTGAGTTGTGTCTGTTTCTATCATGGCTACATTTTGACTTGTCAGTCTACTTCTAGTAGTAAAGTCAAGCAGCACTAATGCCAGTCTCCCTGCTGCAGAGCTACATCTACTGTGCTGGCTTTTATCTGTGACTTTAAAACTCCTCAGGGCTTTGTCCCTGTTATTCAGTATAATTACATATTTTAAGCACTATGTAACTTTTGGCAGTACCAGCTTATATAACAGAATGCAGAAAAAATATTTTTTGATAGCATTGGTAGTGTGTATTTTTCGTGAAGCAGGATGATGTTTCAATTTATTTGTTTGGATTTGTGATAAAGTAAAACCTTATTAGAGAAAGCTAAATTATACTACAATCTCTAGTAAAGCAGACATGCAGTTGATTAAATAATTTACTACTTTGCCTTTTTCCTATCTTTAATTGAATCTAGCCCATCTCAATTGGACAAACAGGGCCCTTTGAAGTTTTTCCTTTATGTCAGCTTGCATATATGGCCCTATATAACCAGGTTTGAAGCTTGTGTTCAGCCGTTCTTATAACAGAAATTAAATGCAATATTTAAAAAAGAGCAGTAGAAAGGTGGTTGATTCTTGCTCCAGTACTTTGATGTAAGTCTTGCAGCATGGAACACCAGCTTTTTCCCCTGACTGCATCTGCAAAAGCAAGGAATAATTCCACCAAAGCAATCAGGATTTATGGGAGAACAATCAGATCTGTTGTTTACCCAAGGTCTATAGGGGTGGGAGAGAGACTTGTATTCAGGATAGGTTGATTTTACAATGAGTAAAGCAACTGAAAAGATAATGAAGTCAAAATTTGGTAAATCTTCCATTAAAATCCCAGGATTTTAAGGCCTTTACTTTGATATTTCAGGTTAAAAGGCAGGTTTTGCTTTTTATAGTAAATAAGTGAGAGTCCTAGAAGTTGTTTGGGTTTAGTCAGAATGAGCATGACCTCTTACCTGGTAAAAAAAAATCTAGAGACATTACAGACAAAGGTGACAAATGGACAGCAGGAATTGAGAGAAAAGAAATGAGATCAGCTTTCTTTTATTGATTATCTTGTCTGTATGTAGATCATGCTGGGGGTGCAGTCAGCAGAATCAGCTCTACTCTGGCATTCTTGTGTGTGACATTGCTCAGAAGTCCGAAACTATGTGGGGATGGTCCACTGCTTTCTGATTTGAGCTGACTCTGCTGTTGGGTGTCATTAATGAACCTTCCAAGAAAAAGAGAAACAAATTGCCAGGGATGGCAGAAGGAGAAAGAAGAGGGAGTCATGAACAGTTTGAAAAGCAAGAAATGGACCAGAAGTTTATAGATATCACAGAATTGTTGAAGTCTGGAAGGCATCCCTGGAGATAATCTAGTCTCACTCCTTTTCTCAAAGAATGATCATCTAAAGCAGATTATCCAGGGCCATGTTCAGCTGGATTTTTAGTGTCTCCAAGGAGATTCCAGGACTTCTCTGGACAACCTGTTCCATTGCCTGACAAACCTGACAGAGAGAAATTTTTCTTATATAAAAAGGGAATTTCCTTTATGTCAATTTACGTCAATTTGTACTCATTGCCCCTTGTCCTGCCCTTGTCCTGTCTCTGGAAAGCACTGACAAGAGTCTACTTATTTCTTCTTACTCTTTCTCATCAGATATTAATACACACTAATGAGGTCCTTCCTGAATTGTTTTTTTCTCCAGGCTGAACAGTCCCTGAAGTCTGAACTTCTTGTATGCCTTAAGATAATCTTC
This sequence comes from Monarcha castaneiventris obscurior, assembly GCA_026261815.1. Classification (NCBI taxonomy): domain Eukaryota; kingdom Metazoa; phylum Chordata; class Aves; order Passeriformes; family Monarchidae; genus Monarcha; species Monarcha castaneiventris. The sequence continues at coordinate 22,458,449 of JAMPIT010000379.1, read as the reverse complement.
ATGACCTTTTGCTGAACTTCCTTCCATGTGTCTATGTTTCCTTTTTACTGGAGAGTCCAGAACAGGACACTGTAACTCATGACATGATGGCAAATGGATTCAAAGTGTGGAAATAGGAATCTCAAAAGAAAAGAGGCAGCATCAGAAGGAGGAGTGCTGCACCTAAGTGAGGAACAGCCTAGCCTAGTGATCCTCTGTATCCACATTGTCCTAAGCAGTGCTGACTCAGGTGGTTTTGCACCTTCAGCAGAAATTTTGTGCAAAGAAGATTTTTATTTATTTCTAAATCCCAAACCCTCCAAAACTACAGAGAAAATACCAAGGGTAAACAAGAAGGAGTACTCTTGTCTTTTTTTCTTCATCGAAGAATGGTTTCCACACATTTATATGAATGCAATATGGAGTTTGTGACAGGAAGAATAATTAGAAGAATAAGGACATGTCTCTTAAGACATATTCCATAGGTGTATTTGGAGTCTCTCATGTGAGATCTGAGAAAGTGCAATGTGAGTTGAGTTGAGTCCGAAATATCTGTGTCTATTGATAGAATGCTGAGTATGATCTGATGTATTTCATTATCTCAGAAGGGCTTTTTTAATTCAGGCTTAGCTCCATGTAAAGCAGGTTCATCTTGGCTAGCTCATAGTGTGGGCAGAACGAGCTCATTATCTCCTGTAATGCACTGTGTAGACTCTTGTGGGCCATTGCCAGAAGGCTATAATCTGCTGTGGAAGCTGTTGGCTTGGAAAAGGCAGGCATGAAGGCCAGAGTAAAGCCTGAGTGAAATGAGTGAGGAAGAACGGCACTCAGAATTCATGATTTTAAATCCCAAGGCAGGTAACAAAAGAGGAGGAAAGGTAACATTGTCTTGGAGTTTGTAGAGAGGTCAAATGGGGTGTAAGTAGACATAATCCAGAGCTGTGTTAAAGTTGAAGAAGGCAGAGGCAGCGCTTTGAATGTAAGTTTAAGAAGGTAGAAAAGATAGGTGGATGACAGCAGAGAGAGCTTTAGGGAGAGTGTCAATCAGGTTTTCAGAGACAGACAAGTGGGCAAATAAATGGAAGCAATATATACCATCACATAAAACAATATACTTAATATGCTTTTAAGAAGGAAGACTGTCTAAATAGCTGGTTCATGAAGGAATGTCTGAGTCTTCTAAAATCAAAAATGTTTTGCAATTTATTTAATTCATAAAGAAGCTGTGGTGAAGCACAGTGCAGTTGATATTTACTCTCTCTCTATTCCTACTTCTTTTTAATCAGAGGGCAAAGACATGAAGTTGTTGAAGATTTTTCCAGCTGCAGTTTCTCTCTTTGCAGTATAATCAACACACAGTTGCTTTAGAGCATACTTCAGGTTGATCATATGGATTTAGTTCTGCTGATGGCTGCCTGCATGTTTTTGTTTGAGAAAGCTTACGCATGTCATTCTGTAATGGTTCCTATTTCCATTTTAGGTCAGTATGCTTATGATGGCAAACTGCTATAAATGGCTCCACCAGGTGCAGGCATAAGAAGCCAAGCAGAAGAATCTCTCATCTCAATATACCCACAAGTTTTCCCCTTGACAGCAGTGTTTCTCTTTTGCAAGATACAAACCCTATGTTTCCAAATAAGTTGTCATAACATTCCATAAAAAAAGATGTTATACTGCAGCATTATCATTTGTGAGGCTCTTGATCTTTCATAGTGGAAGTCAAATGCCTGTTATATATTTAGAAGGTGATGGGCACTTGAGGATGTGATGTGCTGTGGGCGACCTTTAGACATATTTGTGTAAATGCACCAGGTTACATGGTAACCAACAGCATCAGCATGGGTGCCCTTATCTGAGACAGATCTGACTATAAAATATAGTTCTGACTTTCACTCTGCTTTAGGGTAAGCAATAGGTAGCTCAGTTTTCTTTTTATTCTGAGTGGAAATATACAAGTGCATGTATGTTCCATAAATTCCACAGACCTGTCATCAGCCTTCACATGCCAATCCACTAGCTTCATGTGTTTTTGAAATTATTATTGTCATTCTTTTCTTCGTATCCAAAAAATCCTTAAGGGGTTGTTTTTTTTGGTTTTTTTTTTTTTTTTTTGTTTGGGAGTTGTGTTTTGGTTTACATTTTCCCTCAAATGGAGAAAAGTATTTCACAAATGATCTGTGAATTATTTACAAATATTAGTAATTTATAAAAAATCAACTGGCAGTAAGGCTTAAACCATATATGGCTAATGTGTCCTGCACAATGTAGGTGAGAAAAAAAAAGAATCAAAAAGATTTGCACATCATAAGCAAACTGCAAAATGTTTCCTACAGACAAATATTGGAACTTACTTAGAGCCAATTGAAATTTTTGTCTTAGAAATACATTTGTTTATGAAGCTCTTATACAAATTTGAATATATACTATTATGTTATTCTCATCTTTTGTGTTTTACATCACACTTATAGTCCACTTTTCTCTCTTCCTTCTTGCCAGAGGAACCTTGGAGGAGTTCTGGCAATTAACAATCTCCCACATGACATGTGATGGCTCACTTTGCTTGAATCTTTTGTACAGTATGTTTTGACCATGGAAATCACCTGCCACAACCCACTTTTTCCCAGAGATCTGAGAGCTTGCATGAACAGTAGCTGGGTGAACTGTGATTGTCAGGTGATCAAATGTTCTGAGAAAGATTCTTGAAAGGATAAAGTAATGGTGTAACATGTATGGAAACTGAACAGTAGAGAAAACTGGTTAGAATTGCATGTAATTCTTAAATTCTGTTAACTTTTTTTATTATTATTTTTAAATATTCCTTCCCAAGTGCCAGAAATATGTGGCTGTGTGGGATGTGTAGTTTCTCTGAACTACACATTCTTGTATCTTAGAGTTGTTAGTTTTCTTAGACGCTTCAGCTGTATCATTTCTGCTCTGCTTTTGCTTAAAACAATACTGAAGTGTGTATTACTGGGCTGTATTGTACAATACTACTCGGGAATCACTGGGCTGCTTTCAGAGTTTGGCTTTTTAATTCTATCTACAACATATAGCTGCATATTATTATACTTCAAAAGCAATAGCTGAACATTGCATTATTTTTAAATGACTTTTATCACAAGATCAAAAGAGAGAACCTTACAATTGAAATTCAGATCTCCTCTGTACTGTTGTGTTTCTGGATTTTTTTTGTCTGCATCTGTACTAAAAATGATACTGTCAAGGTAACTGGAACTCATTCATAAACTGATCTGCCTTGACAGCTGTACCATCTGGAAGCGGTTACCCCTTTTAAGTGAAGGATGTATTTATTTTTTTTCCAAGTAGTAGAGATTTTTGTTTAGAGTCGTAACTGTAACCAAGTAGTGCTTAGCACATCTTAAGTGGTGAATGGTGTAAACATCACTTCAAGCCAGGTGTTTTCTCAGGAAGCTGGTCTCAGAGCACAGGTGAAAACTCCAAGTGGTGTGCTTTGACTTGCACTGGTTTTCTGTGACCCCAAAGGACTTTCAGGACAGCAGGGGTTTTGCTTTGCTTTGCCTGTGTTTCCTGACAGGCTTTACTGCCCTTAGCTGGGGCTGATGAGAGCTTAGTGCAAGCTGTCAGGATCAGAAGGTTGAATACATTTCATACTCTAAAAGTGTATGGGGGTCACTGTTCATCTTGACTGTCTGGAAAGCACTGATCTAAAATAGGAGTGTGCACTGCTCGCAGTATGTCATTGCACAATAGATGGGGGGCATCACTCTAATGCAAGTGTTCTAGTTGGACTTCTTCATGGCAACTGTGGAGCTGCACCACTACCAGCAATGGGCTACAGACAAGTCTGAGCTGGTCTTGGGTATAGCAAAACCGTCTGCTGCTGTTGTTCTAGTCCAGAACAAGGATTGCCAAACTGCGGCATACCTTTATTCGCAATACGTACACCATCTATTCCAAAGTAGCACGCAAAACAGTAATATGACATCTTGCTCCTTTGTTCACAGAGGAGGTGAATGACAGCTGCTAGCCAGTAAATGGCCCCTCCTGTACCTGAGTTTGGCACAGATATGTGCCAGCTACTACCATCGGCATATGGAAGAGGTGGGACAGGAGCCCTCCTAAGTGTGTGTGTGATTTCTGCCCTGACGCTGCAGCAGCGGCTGCTCGCTGCACAGGGGGAAGCCCTGTGGAAAAAATGACATATTAGAAAACATCAAAAACAAGGGGGAATAGCCAGAGAGCTAAGAGGCATTTCCACATATTTTACCAATAATTGTCTATCTTTCATGTGTTACGTTTTGTTTAAAGAAGCCAATGGCACAGATGATGATGTAAAATATGTTTACAGTTTAACTTAATATCAGCCTTAAGTGATTCCTTGCTCCCTACCATTCCAATGGGACTTAAAGGTACTTAACTAGCATGCATGAAGAGTGTCATCACACTGTCAACATTGTATCACACTCCATATTTTGTTTGGAGTGCTTGTTTAAAGCATTTTTTAAAATAGTGGTATATTTGAGGTGACTTCAGTGGTTTGTGCTCATTAGGTGGCACTACAGCAGCTAAAAGATGTGATAATCTTTAAATCATTCTTATCATATTTGACTCATCTAACCACTGCAAATATATTTTTTAAGATCAGAGGCTATCATACGTCTGAGTATCTTCTCCATGCTCCAGTTTTATTTCATGTTTGTGCTTCTACCTGTAGGCTGCTCTGCTAGATTGGTTGCAAGAGACCAATCTAGTCAGCATGCTAAATATTACTGAATTTTTCTTTCAGTGCTAGTAAAATGAAAAGGAGTAACAGCAATGCATGGATGAAAGAATTATAGCACATAGTAATTCTGGAAGTTATAATCTCCTTATTGTAAGTTACCTTGGTGGTTAAAAGATATCATGAACTATTTAAAGAACTAAATAAATTATTTAATTTAAATTTACTTAAGTGTTCCATCCTGCCAAAGAAAAAAAAATCATCATATTATATAAATCATTATTGTCTGTATATTTCAACAGTGGAAGGTAATGAAAGAGTTTGGGCCACATTTATACTCTTTTGTAGACTTCTGATTGATCAGTTACACCTTGTGTATGATAGAGATCAAGCAGTGCTTGATATTGGTTTCAATAAAGCGCTCTGTAGCTTTCTGCAGTGTTACTTCTACTGTTTTTTTCCTACATAATTTTCCTTAATTCTGCACGGGGTTCATTGCATGCATCCTTATTTCCTTGTAGTGTTAGTATTTGAATTTTTCATGGTTACCTATGAAAGTAAAAAGGTAATGCTGCGCTTCCTTCAAGACTCAAATGTCAGATTACTGTGGTTATTTTTCTGACATATTCATGGAAAAAGTTGAACTCTGAGCAAAGCAAAGTGTGAGTAATTCTACCTTGCTGTCACATTTTGAAGAGGCATACAGAAGGTCAAAGTGTTCCTGCAGATCAGAAGCTCTAAAAAGTTGCTGAAGGGCATTGTCTGCATAGACAGGATTGAGTAACTCATGAAGGAATAAAACAATTAAAGTAGGTTCATGGCCTGGGGGTTGTTTGACTGAACAACTTTGTAACTAGTTAACCGGAATTTAAGCTTATACGTACTTTTCAATTAAAAATAGACATAATTTTACAAATATTTTGAGGCATTTTAAAAGCCATGGTTTAAAGAAAATATGATTTCTTAAAGTAATTTTTTCTGATAACTTTTCTAATTCATTCTTTCAATGATGTCAGATGGTTTGAGGTGTCTCGTAAACTGGAGTATTATGCAGATTTTAAGTGACAACATCAAAGAGAAATCAATATTTGCAAATATGTTAGTACTTATCCATAGTGTGCCCTGATATTGTGTGATTGATCAGACTAAAGGAGAGTATTTTCTTCATCCAAACTGCTGAATTTTGTTGTGTTGGACCCGGCAAGCAAGGTTGTCCTTCTGCACTGACCTTTCTAAAGCTGAACATGTCAGATTCTCATCACAGATGGCATTGCTTAGAGGTTCTTTGTCAGATCCCTTGTCACTGAGATGGTGTTTGAATTTTGGGTCAGTGAAGTATAGGCTGATAAAAACCTTGAGAGTTATTTGGGCATTATCTGAAAATGCAGCTCTTAAAATCATCTATGATACTATTGTGTATCAGAAAGTTTATAAAATTTTTGCCAGCAAATTAGATGAAATAAAAACTGCCCTTCAAAAACCCTAGTCATACTTTATTTAAATTCTGAAAATACTAAAAAAGTATTGTTTCAATTGTTGATCAATTCTTGATCAAAAAGAGAGCAAACGGTTGACACCAAGTTTGACTTGGTGCTGCTTTTAAGCATTTCACAAGATTAAACATCTGGTGAGGCCACTTTAATCCTGATTTTAATAATATCCCATTTAGATAATGAACTTCTGACTTTCATGTGCTTGAAGCTAAGCCTTTCCTCATGTGCAAGCTTGCATGAATCTGTAACACACAGGGGAGGACATCTGGATCTGGATTTAATTCCATGTTTCCACAACTAAGTGTTGAAAAAATAGCATAAACTTAAGACTTTCTGTTTGTAGTTCATTTTATTAATTAGAGCACAATTATCAACAAGAGCTTGAGTGTTACAAGCAACATTAAAAGCCTTACTTTGATACATTAAAGTATGGTGAAACACAGACTTCTATGTACAGATTTTCTTGTAAAGATGGAAGATATTGAAATTTAAGCCACTGTTACTGGGCTCAGTTACAGTAAAATGATAGTATTTAAGGTGTCTTATGGATCTATGGTCCTTATTGCTGATAATAGGACATGAAAAATGCCTGGTAAGAGCTGTGCTTGTGGAGCCTCCCTGTCTAAATTTAAAGCTTCTGCCTAGCTGCCAATGTGTGTCATTATTTTATGTTGTAAAAAACTACCAAATGTATACCATAATAAAACTTAATTTCACAGTAAACTGAAATGCAGTATGTTTAATCAAATGAAAGGCATTTAAAATAATAGAACAGGGGTAAACTTGCCTGTGAAGGACAGTAAGCAGAGTCAAGTGATAATCATTAAAGTATTTTGAAATTATGAGACAGTTAATGTAATAGTAATGGAATAGAATGCAAACACACTGTGAAATTCATAACTCATTTCTATCTGCCTGCAAACACAGCAATGCATATAAGGTATTTTAGTTTAATCAGACTAGTACATGTAGAGTCTGTTTGCAATTTCATTTGGAGAAATCTATGCTTTTTTGGTTTTGTCACTTAATTAACATAAAAAAGAGAAACTAGTTGTGGTTTCAATAGCTCACTATATATTTTTATGCCTTAGATGCCTTGTATTATTAATGTCTATGGACTCTAGTCGTGTTTTTCTTTCTTGTCTTTTTTTACAATTGGAGATTTTTTTACATTTTGTAATAATGACCAATGTAAAATTCAGGTACATGTCACTATCTGTAAAGATGTGCATTTTATATGTTTTTGCATATTTTACAAATCTTCAGATTAGTAATGAACAGTATACTGTATGTAAAAAATGTCTTTATTTGGGAAAAAGCCATTATGCTATAACCATCCTGGCCAGAAATGCATAATGAAGAAGTCCTCACAATATGTAGCTTGTGTACAGTTACACCTGACCTACTCAGGTGTCTTCCAGAGAAGGCCTTGATTTAGTTTTTCAGGCTTTTGATTTTAATGGACACATTTCCAGATTTTAATTTGTGGCTTTCAGCTGACACTGAATATGTGTTCAAATTCACTATTTGATTTCTCACTCTGCCTCTGAGTAGTTGGGCTCGACTTAAACAGCTTAAGCTATTGCTTGAGGACTTTTGAAGATTTGTTGTAATTATTCCTGTTATTCTTCCTTTTGTAACATCTATGAGCCTTGCAAAACCCTAGATGCATTCCATATTTATGTATAAGGGTGTGGAAGACAATTAAACTATGAGCTTGTTTTGATCACAAGGGTGAATGCCTTCCTAGGTTGCCTGCTCTCCTATATAGGATCTGGGGTTTTTTTCCCATTGTTTTGTTCATTTTCCTAAATTTTTTGAACATTTGAACAAGTTTATGCATTTTAAGCAGTTCATATTGTTATTCACTGTCACATATCCTGCATGCAATCACCTGTGAAAATATCAGACCCGGGAAAACAGGCTGACGTTATGTGACAAAATTGAGCATTAGCAGGGCTTGAACTGCGAACAGAATGAAAAAAAATCATGTCCCAGATCTGCATTCTTTTAACAGGAAAGGGAGAGCAGGGTATTTATCAGCCTGGGTTATAAAATACCTTCAGCTTCCACTTGCAACTATGGACAAGAGAAGTTTTTTTGTGTCAGTTACTCTCCTTAGGTTTATCAACTTAAACAAGCTCTTTGAGTAGCATGGTCTTTGACAAACACTCAGATGGTACTGAGGAGTCATCAAATTTTCCATTGTATTTTTTTAAATAAAGCATTTGTCCATATTCTAGGCTCTTCTTTAGCCAGTCCCTTGTAATAGAGTGTTAGACTACAGGCAAGTTTGAAGCTCTCCACCATCTGGAGAAGTACTACTGTTTAGGAAGAATGCTACGTGACACAGTGGGAATGCCTCCACAGGGGCACAAGTAACAGTATGGGTTTGTATTCCAGTGGTTAGAAAAGTAAAAAAGGAGGTCAAGACCAAAGGCTGTTGATTTCTCTTCCTGTGAAAGACATTTTCATGCATACCTGTGTCATATAAAGATCTTTCTGAATAGTAAAAACCTGAATTCAAAGCAACCTGAGGAGTCCGGGATGATGCTTATGCTATCCAAGGAAAATGTCTTTCTCTCCAAAAATAACAGAGTTGAGCTATAGGTAATGCACTAAGAACAGTTACCAAATCTACAGAGTTCTACAATAAGGGGTTTACAGGAATCCTGGGATACATAAGTTCAAGTAACAGCTTATTTTAATTGTTTTTATTTTCTCATCTATAAATATTTATTTCCATAGGTTTTAATTATTAATAGAAATAACTTACAGCATGCTAGTTGATACTGTATATTTTTTAATAATAACACAGTATAAATCTATTTACTAGTTTAAGAGTATGACAGATTTGAAGTTGATTTAAAAAATTAACATAACCCCAAAGTAGGGTTTGGGGTCACATATGTAAAGCTAGAGAGTAATGCAAGGGTCACAGGTGCAAATTTTTAGAGCTCTAGAATTTAACCATTATGGGGCATTACTTTTAAAAGTAGATATTTAAATAGAAAATAAAATATTAATTATCTAACAGTTAAATGCAACTTACCAAATTGGCTCTAATATCTGAATAGAGAAATAATTTATAACAGTGTATGTACTTTCGTACATGTGGTTCCTTTTGCAAAAGACAACTTGTCCTGAAGCCTTTACCTTTGTAAGTATGATGTATTTTACAAACCATTTAGTCAAACATCAGGGTGAAAGTAGTTTAATCAACTTCAGGCACTTGAAAATATCACCATGTTTGTCCTGATGAACCAGGAGGAAACTTGCTTGGTGTCCAAGAGTTTTCTCTCCTCCCTTCAGTCTCCTATCAAAGGTTTAGAAGGGCAGTTCCTCATCTGTAGAAGGAGATTACTATTGTTTCCCCCATCTGATCTGCTATAAGAAGAAATCTTCTAAAATGCAAAATATTCAGACAAATTAATTTTTTTAAGACAATGGAAACTCTGTGATAGATTTTTATGTGTACATGTCCATGGAATCAGCCTCTCTGTAGTAACCGTTTTCCAGTCTTGTGTGGAAATTAAAGTCTGAGTATTTCAAAATTAGATTATATACCTTTCTAGAAAGGGCAGCCACTTTAGAAGGCTTTCAGAATGGCAGAATAATCCCTGAGGATACCAGATCCATATTATATGCAGAGGTCCTTTAAGCAGAGTTTACAGCAGAATTTTCAACACATGGTATGAGAATCAAAACAGTGTTTCTGAGATATTTCAGATACTTTCCTGCTGTTACAAGTTTTCAATAATTTAAAGTTAATAAGGAAAGAAGAAGGAAAATGAATAGAAAGTAGCCTGAGTTGAAGAAAAAAGAAGTCTTGCCATGCATTTCTGCTAAAATGTTGAATTGTGCACTAGTTGGCACTATCTGAGATGTTTCATGACCTTCACAAATTGGGAACAGACTTTATATATATTCTTCCTACACTCATTAGTGGTAAAGATTTTACAATATTTATTTCAGGTATTCCATTACGAAAAGCAGCATCTACAAAACTTAGTATGTCAGCTGCCCTATGTGCCCAACAGAAACAAACAAAACAAATAGCTCATTTTGAACCTGCAAGCAAATTTTAATTAATATTTTTTTCATCATGTGTCAGAAAACTGGCCTCGATTAAGTTCGAAAGGATGTATACATATATTCCACCTGTCTAGACCTTGTGTGCACAGTGAAGCCATTTATATAAACAGCTCTTGATCCAATACACCATCCTGGGCCTCAGTGGCAGATTTTGATCCATTTCTCTCAGACTCCTTTCCCTACAAAGCAGTTCAGTGCTCACTAAAACCACGTGAGTCTTTTCCAGATCCTTCCAACCCCAGTCTGGTCTATATTAGTGCCCGTGCAGACTTATGTTCTGCTTTGTTTCATCAAGGCTTCTGCACTCTCCCCTGGAGGCATCAAGTGCCAGACCTCTCAAAGTCTTGTGATGCTATCGCTTAAATGTACAGATTTTTCTTTCGGAAAGCTTTACCTCTTTGCTGTCACAGCCTCATGTGTTTTGTTGTAATGAGATAAAGTGAACAGGCACAGAAGACAAACTGGTGATTTCTAGATCATGATATCCAAAAATTCAAATCTAATAGCTACTGCCGTGGTGATTGTACCAGTATCCCATCACATCCTCCTCTTCATGAAAAAAAATACTATCTCTGAGAAGATCATTAATTCTAGGAGGAAAATTATGTGAAATCTTTTCTCACAGAAGACTGTTGCGCATCCTGCTTCCATAGTAAAAGTTGTAAGACTTCCCTGAATTAATTCTACTTTGAAATAATACACACCCTTTAGGGAAAATACACTCCATCCTGATTTTCAGCTTCCCAGTGAAAAGAAAATTTCTTAAAATTTGAAAGTTATTCAATTAGCTGCCTACTCTTGCAAGACTTTTTCCCGCAGACTTTGTTGAGAAGTTTATGATGAGATTTTGAATTGAGAGAGAGAGGGAGACAGAGAGAGAAAGAGAGAGAGAGAGAAAAGTTATTTGCTGAGTGCTGTAGTGCAGTTCTCAATGTGGATTGGAGTGAATGGTTGTCAATTTATTGAGGGTGGCAGGTGAAATTTAGTGCTGATGGGGTAATGCCTGCTAGAGGGGATAATTCGAATTCTTCACACACATTGCATATTTCTAAATTAATTGTAGCCAGTGAGGGAAGAGAGTTGGGCAATGTTTTAGACAGCTCAGCACAAACAGCCATTCAGTGTGCTACAAAAGGAAAATGCTAGGACATTTAAAAACAGTTCTAAAAATCCTGAAATATTTAAATATCATTAAGATATTCTGTTACTATTTTCTTACATACTGGTTTTTTAGGTTCTGACAACTTAATCTCTGAAAGTGATTCATCAAGAAAAGACAGAATTCTAGAAAAGGGTGAAATGAAATTTGAGTATGGGAGTGCCATTTTGTAATGTTCTCTATTAATATTGTTTCATTCAAGAAGACTAAATAGGATCAGCTTTAAGAATAAGAAAAGCTAAACTGAGTTGTATTTATATTTTCAAAAATTAATGTGGGTCAATTGAAGTGGACAGTAAACTTTAAAGTGAAAATTGCTTTTTAAAAATCAACCTTCAGCTGATGGAATGAATATAAATTTTCTCAAACTGATTATTCCTTAGACTGGAAGAAGGAAGAAAGACTACTTTTCATGAAAAGTTGCTTATAGAAAAAGCTATAGTGGCAAGCATATATTAAAAAAATGAACCTTAGAATAGGTGTGATAATGGTCAGTTGCAGAACTTTAAGGTAAATGAGGAAGTAGCTCTTGATAAAAATGGAATTTATATTGTAGGTGTTTATCATACAATCATCACCTTTAAACAGTGTAAAAACATAGTTATCTCTTACCTGTACAAAGGTGAAGAACATTGCCAAGTTTCTAAAATTATTTCTACCCTAGCTGTCATACAGAAAAACAGCACAACAATATGAGAATACTTCTTCCATGATGTCCACCACCTACTGGAAGGTGTCAGTTGGAAATATCTTGTGTACCTGTTCTGATTTGGAATAGGGTGGACTAGAACAATGAATCCGAAACAGCTTGGGTAACATCAACCATAATCTGATATTTTTTTGTTCAGTACACATGGGTCACATGTTGGAGGTTTGTTGGATTCCTTACTTGCAGTTCTGAGGTACCTTAATCTGTAGAAGAGCTTGATGTTTGCAAAATTTAGGATTCATTTGATTCCTAACTCTGTTTACTCTCTTTATTAACTTTGTTTTTCCTTATTTTTTGTGTTGGTTTTCTTTTTGGTTTTCAGTACAGCAAAACTTATACTGCTCCTTTTTCCTAATGTTTGTTCCTCCTGGTAGGAGCTGAGAAATACAATATTCAGATTGTTCATTAACAATTGTTAACTCAATTACTATACTAAAATTTTTTTTTCTTGTTTCTAAGACCAAAACTGGAAAAAAAAAAGTTTAATTTTTCTCTGGATCATATATATGCATACACAGATAAACTGTTGTAAGCACCTTTGACTTTAATACACACAGAATCTGTTCTCACTTGCACTTTGAACCTCTAAAAAATGTATACATACTTTTGGATATTTGGATTTAATTGCTGAATGGGTAAAACTAAGTCCAATTTTGCCTCTAGTTTATGGTAGACCAAGTCTAAATAACATAGGTTTAACTGAAAACAAATGAATATTAAATAAACTGCTGCTTGGGATGCTTAATATTGTATTCACAGGATTAAGATACTAATGACATTGCTATGTGAATACAGAGCCTGTGGTAATTATTGATTGCAAATGCAATTTTCAAAATGTACTCGGTTACTAGTATTGTGTATTAGCCTTCTTAATTTCATGGAAGACCATGTCTTTTGGAAGAAGAAAACAGAAAAGCATACACATACAATTTTCCCCGGCCTTTTCTGCCACTGTGATTCTATCTGCATGAACTAGAAAACCAATGTATTTATAAAAAAACCCCAACCTCAAAAATGTCTGAACTTTGCAAATATTACTACTGTTATGTGTAAGGAAACTATTTTCTTTAAGCAAGTTATTTTTTTAATACATATAAAATACATATAAAAGTATGGATAAATCCTAATCTTGTTGTTGGTTGGTAGTGACACTTGATAGAGTTGAGCTGGGTACTGACTTGTACCCAGCATCCATCTGAGCCTATGGCTACTGAGAGCACTCAGGGATTCACAGCATCAGGCCCTAATTAAGGTCCAGGAATTGTTCTACTACGTTTTAAAATGGCAAGACACATGACCACAGCCCATAGGGGAGCTAATAAAAGATAATCCTGTGGCTTGCTTTGTAGCAATTACTCTATGTCCCTTTCTGCCTGCAGGAATCACCTTGTCACATCCCTCACATGAATCAATCTACCACTTCCCCTTCCCCCCTTCTATTTTTGTAATTCTGCCCTTTAACAAAAATAAAGTTTAGAGGATGACATAAAAAGGAGAGTTGCAGATGTACTGAAATATATTCAGTTTTTCTGCTGCTTGCAGGAGGCTTACAAACAGCTGGTGAGTTAATGTACTGCAAGCAAAATAGACATCGAATGATGTCTAAGGATTTTTTTGTCTTTATGAAAGTAAGAGGCTAATAGAGCTAGTCTGAGTTGGTCATATTCTGCCACTAATCTACACAGTCATTGTTTCAAGGAAAAGAAATATTTTACCTTGAATTTATGTGTCTTTATTATAGCAAGCAAGATAGTTTTCTCTGTATCTTCTGTCCTTTTTCCTTCACCTTAACATCATTGGCAGGAGTCAAATACTGTGAAGTCCAGTATTGAATTCACCTTTTCTTGCTACATAAGATTTGAACTCTATACAGAAAAGCTACTGTATTCATCTATTGTGATTCATGCTAAAACAGAATTAATGAAAGATATGTGATCACTGTTGAAGATGAATAAAAAAGTAAAAATGTTTACCCAGTATTGTTGTTACTTCTGTAGCTATAGGGCACTATCTGGTTTCATTTGAACCACATATATAAGAAGAAAATAAGGGCAGGTGTAATTTGCATAAATTATCGAAGAGAATCATTAGCAGCAAGCATGTATAAATGGCAGTGCTAGGTTCTGATTGATCCCTGCCCTCCCTGTGGCAGAGTCATCTCCCACAGGCATTTTCTGAAGAAGTGCTGGAAATGAAAGTGGGAAACATTAATTATAGATCAATATCCCATGGAAACTCTTCTACTGGACCAGCATTTTTTAAACTGGGGAATAAGTCAGAAACTGATACAATATGGGATAGAGGACAAGCTATTTTCTGTACTGCCTTTTCCTTTTCATCATTAAGGCCTCTGATCAGATACATTTAGTATGTAGCTGAATTGATTGTGTTCACTGAAAAACAGTGCCTGAATTGGCTAAAATAAAATGTTGTCCTTCTTCCTCATGAAGAAATCATACAATTCATAGAATTGACTTCCTTTCTTTATTAGCTCCGTGGCTTCCTTGCAGATGTTTTGGAGTTTTTCTTTTAAATGTTCTGTTGTAGTATTTACTTTAGTTTCCATTCCACCATGTGAACCAAATAAAGTAATTTGGGAAGGATAGTATTACCACTTTTTCATTACGTTTTCTTCTTGTCTCTCCCTGGGAAATGACAAACTGATATCATACATCAATTTTATGTATTTATAAAATCTGTGTTCATCTTCTATCTACAGATTTCTGCAGGAAAACATAAATCAGATTTTTCAAAGTGCTATAATAGTAAATATCATAAATCTTAGAGCAGTCAAAAAAAAGGAAGTATTTCTAAAATATGCAATGACATCCAACAAGGAAGTGCAGGGTCAGAAATTTTGCATCTTACATATCTGACTTTGAAAAGCAGAAGGAAAAAAAGATTTTTTTCAATTTAAAAGTAGAAATAGCATATATTTATATGTTTACATTTAAAAATTCTTTTGTCTGTGGTAAGCAAACGTACTATGCTATAAAAGTTTATGTTGCTAATAGTCATGACATCATTAATTGCTTAAAAATACTTAGAAAGAAAAAAAAGTAAAAATGGTATTCATCCAAACAAAGGAACTAACTGATTCAGTTAAATACCTCCTGTTTCCACTGAAGGCAGCTTTGCTCTTGACTTTGGCGTAGCTGTTTGGTTTTTTACAGACACAAACTTTTAAACACTGCCTATGTGCAGTTAAGTATGAATTTACATGCAATCTTATCTACAGAGGTGGAGTAAAAAAACCTATGAAGTATAAATCAACAAAAAATATGCATTGTGCTGTTGCATTTCTATTCTTTTGCTTTAATGCAGTTTTAGTTTAACCCATAATATGAGAATATTCATGATATTGATATTTATTCAGGAAACATTTATGTAGATATTTTGTGGATGTTTCTGTGAATCAGACTGTTTATAAAATGAGAAAAAACCTAATATAATGAAGAAAAATGAAATACAGGTAATAAGGACAAAAACAAGTTTGTTCAAGTCATATTTCCTTTAGATATTTAAGTTGTATTTCATCTATTTTAGTGTTGTAAATTGAAACTGCTTAAATTATAATAGTAAAGTTATTTTATCTAATGGATTCAAATACCAAGTGCCAAATATGGTTTGAATAACCATTTCCCCAAGGGAACTTTTTAGATTGACCTTTTCCTTTTATTACAATGGACTACCTTCCCACAAGCCTTTTTAAGGTAGCACACCACCATCTGTTGGTACATTATGTATTTATGTATTTCCTACATAAATGTCTTAGAACAAAGTTTTACTACTTTTATTAAAATTATTTTAAACAACCTATTGGGATATGTAAAAAGGAAAGTGATCATTACTGTAGTTTTGGCCAATGCACTGCTGGTTTTGTTTTCGTTTTTGTTTACATGACAGCATATAATTTATAATTGCACCACAGAAGACAGACATACCAAATAACCAAGATTTCTTGCTTCAGTCTTATAGAAGTATACAGTCTCTGTTTCTGGTGTTGCTGCTGCTGCTAATGATTTTACAGCCCATGAGGAAAAATTGTATATTTTTATTAAGTTTTAATAACTTAATACCTCCCTTTTAAAGTACATGACTGCCTGCGATGGTACTCTCAGAGCCTAAAAAAATATGTGGTAATTTCCAGCTAGTGCCAACCAGTCAGAGACTTTGCTGCTTGTAGGCAGGCAATTGAAGCAGTGAGGCAGTCCTCATGAATTCATGATTAAATGCATTGCTTTGATTGTTTAGAATATGTGTGTGAGGGAAGATAGGCTTTCTCTAGAGAAATCTAAACCAGAAGAAACAAAAGTTCAAGCAAGTACTAAGCTGTAGGATCTAAGCAGCAAATTCAGTTTCCCTAGATGTTGTTCAGTTCCTTGCTTGCTTTTTTTGTAAGAATAAACAACTCTACCCTAAAATGTTGTGATGCTAAGCATAGTCAAAATTATGGTATCAGTACATATTTGGATTAGACAAAATAATCAGCTTGCAGGGGAGGTATTGCAAAGCTGTAGGGGTCAGACAGGCAATTACAAGGTGGGGTGATCTTCTGGAGTGTGGTGAAAGACTCACTTGGAACTCTTGCTTTCTTTGATATATCACCAAACAGCAATTGCATTTATATAGTGATTGATATGTTCAAAGCCTTGTCTAAATGCTTGCAATACTGTGATGAGGAAAGTTGAGAGGCATCACTCATTTTTGCTACCAAGAAGTGAGTGGTGATTCTCCAAGGAAGTCCTCATAGGCCTTTAGTTCAACCAGAATTGCCCTGACTTCAGGCTCATCATTGTTTTTGTTATATGCCCATCACATTGATCTGGTCAATTTGTTCTGGGATCCAAGCATCTGAATGAACTCCACAGCTACATATAATAAGCCACAGAGAAACATAAAAGAAAAAGGAAAATCTAAACCTGGGAAAGAGCAAAGAGGAACATGAGTAACATCTCAGGAGATACACAGAGAGGGACAGAAAGAGGCAAAAAAGTAAAAGATTTGAGTCTTAAAGGGACTGGAGGTTATTGAATCTTGTGGGCAATCTTCATTGCCCACAATATTATGGTTATCAAAGAAGTAGGCAGCAATTCTTTCTAAATGTATACCATTGCTTAGCTATCAGGCAAAAAGTTGCAAAGTTGCACCCATGTTCTTTGTTAGTTTGAAATTCATAAACCAAAGGTCTTATTGAATAGGTATTGTGGAAAGAGAGCTCTGTCCAGCCCCCTTCCCAGGACCATGTCCAGATGGCTTTTGAGTGCCTCCAAGAACTGAGGCTTCACATCATCTCTGGGCAACCTGTTGCCAGTGTTTGACCATCCTCACAGTAAAAAAGTGTTTCCTTACACCTGAGAAGGAACTTCATGTTTCAGTTTGTACCCATAACCTCTGGTCATGTTACTGGGCACTGCTGAAAGGAGCCTGACTCCATCTTCTGTGCTCCGTCCTTTCAGATATCTGTGTACATAGATATGATACCCCTGGAGCCTTCTCTTCTCTAAGCTGAAAAGTCCCAGCTCTCTGTCTTTCTTCATAGGAGTGATGCCCCAGTCCCTTATTCATCCTCATGGCCTTAGAAGTTTCTTATTATTCCTTTTTTTGGAAGCAGTCAGGACATATTCAGCCAGACTATTCAATAAAGCATTCTTATTCCTGCAGAGCACTTAATATTTTTCTAGAAGCTACAGAAATTCTAGTAAGATGCAGAGACAGTCTCCTGTAACATGAGCTGTATAATAGAGTATTTACATCTACTAGAACTGTAAGTTTTATTTGTGGAAGTATTTCCGCTGGTCTGGGTCTCTGCCAGACTTTGCCAGAGATTTCTATTAGTGATTGAAGAAAATTTCCCTGAGCAACTAATGAATAAGGTTCACATTCTGAAGTCAGTTATAAATGTGTTACAGGAGATGATCAAGGGTTTCTTTCCAGGCCAGGGATTTGTGTCAGAGTTGTTATGCCACTAACCCACTCTCCACACAGACAGTAGAAGCAGTGAATAAACACTGTAGCTTTTGGAGCTGGGTAGTGTTTTATCTCTGTTCCAAGCATATTTCAGTCGCTGAAGGACAGTGCTATATGCAGACCCCACATCTGCTGCTCTCTGGTAGATTCCCATCTGCCTGGGATCTGTAAATGGCTCTGGCCTGGTGCTCCTGACAGCTCTTTTACACCTCCCACTTCTGCTGCTCTCAAGCTACATTGGTTTTCCCATGTGTAAGTGTGGCAGTGAAGGAAATTATTTAGAATATTTAGACTAAACTTGAATTACAAATGAAAGGAATTCAGCACACAGTTTTGAATACATTTTGCCTTTTTTACTTGTGCCATTCCTTGGACTCTGAATCAAAGTTACTCACAAGGCAGAGCTTCTAGCCTTGGGCTGCAGTCTTCATTCTTGAGCTGACTCCCACTGGGAACAGGAATACCCTTTTAAAATTATCTCTGTCACCATACATGTGAGTGGGGAAATTCCACATTGTCACCTCTCTGCTGACATGCAGTATCATGTGTTGGTAAATCTGGTTTTGTGCTGTTGGAGACTAATACAATAAGATTGTTCAGTTTCACATCTCTTTTGTAGCTAGAACACAGAAAAAAACAGTAGGCAGATACGTAATGAAACAGTGGAGGTGCCTCAATTAATTTTGAACTGACTGGCTGCAGCAACAATGAACTCCGTGAAGCCCACAGAATTCTCTTCTGTGACCCACTGTGAGGTCAATTCTGCTACTTCTAGTACTGTATCTAAGTATTTGCTGTAGGGCAGGCTGCAGCCTAGACATCCCACAAATTTGTCTGAATTATTAAGTCCCATCTACAAATTTTGTAATCCCCAATAAAGATTACTATCATTAATGTGTCTAAGACTGTGCCAGTGTCACATGTAAATTGTTTCTTGGGGGGTTGTCACAATAATTCGCAAGAAAATAAGTTGGTCACATTCTAGTTTATGTCAGTGGAGGAATAAATTTTGCAAGTTGGTGTTTTGACTTTTTCTTTCTGGCACATTCATAGTGAAAAAAAAAGATAATTTCTTGGTCTGAAGATGATTCCTTCTATTTAAGTTCTTTTCCACAGTGCTACACAATTGCCAAGAAATTGATTTGTTTGTGAGCTTCAATGTACTCTGAACATGCAAGCTGTGTTTTTGGTTAAGAGTTAGTTATCTCAACTTAAAACCATGGGTACTAAACCAATCATGACCATTAAACTTCTGATTATCTATCGTAATTCTGATTTTCATTCTGTAGACACAACTGATAGACTAGGTTAGACTCTCCTGGACTATGTGTTCTTAGGTGCTTTTTTTTTGGAAGTATTTTTCTTACTAGATACATGCCATGCACAATATACCCATTCACATTAGGGTGTTCTGTTAAGAAGAGAAAACACCGCTGATGAGGAACTGATTGCACTGGAGACAAGAGGAAGGAAATACATCGGAAGATTTCATATAATGCTCTGTGTAAACACTTTGGTTTATTTCTGGCTATCTGTCTATCAAGTTGTCGCTGAAAAGTCAGTATTAGCTGCCATAGGTAGGTCTGTAATTAAAACACACCATTAACCATGATTATTTGACCTAAATGAAGAAATAATTTGGTCACATGGATACTAATTCCAGAGCTAGCTTATTTACCTTACTATAGTTAAAGCCTTCAATCTCTTTTCAAAATTGCATCAGCGCTTGAACTACATAATCCTGTGGTGATCAGTAAGTTAGATCCATAAATGTATGCTTTTTGAAAATATAAAGCTCCTGAATTACTCAGACACTTTAAATCATTTCACTTATAGTGTCTTTGGTGGAAGTGTATTAAAAAACAGAAGTCAAAATATTTTGAAATTATGAAATATCACAGTTTTACTCAGTGCAGTTAGGAATTCTGTTTGCAGATAGAATCTAAAAAAGGAACAGGAATACATGAATAATAATGATATGCAGCTGCACTACTGGAGATGTTTATGAAACTGTTTTGATCTGTGCTTTATTAGACTGATTTACTTTATTAGACTGATTTACTTTTCTAAGCCTTCAGGTTCATAGACCATAATTGTACTGTAGCTTATACTATGTACTGTCATTCAGGAACATTCATAATTTGTTGATAAGCTTTCTTCTATCTTAGAAATCAGTAATCTCTCTGAAACTCTGATTATCTTAATAATATTCTTCTTTAATCTATAATAATGATACATGGGTTTTCTTTGTTCTTAATAAGAGTTTGGTGTCAACATACTGTTTTTTAGATCAATCTTTTTTCCTAAACTATCAAAGATCTGAATGATTAAAATCCCTTGGTGTGTTTAATAGACTTTAAGTTAGCCCATTTTTTATCCTTTAGAGGAGAAAAAAATACAGTGGTGTGAGAAAGTGCTCCATAGCCAGATGAGCCATACAGCATAGCATAAGTAGCAGTTACAAACTAAAATTAAAAGATTTTTTCATCATGTCAGAAAAAAAACCCCAAACCCTAGGTGTCTAGTCAATGACATCCAAAATCTGGAAGGTGATACAGCTAATGTGCTGAGCACTTACAGATTCCATGGATGCCTGCCGAAGTGTCAGGTCCTCAACAAACTCCTATCGTGTCTACAGATTTCATCACCAATGGATTCTGTTTATCATTTTCCTTACAATTATGAAAACAGAAGGTGGAATTAGGGTGAAGAAACTTTCCTGATGGGCAAAATGTGCAAATCATGGTTTTAAAATTTTAAAAGGTATAGATGAATGGGACAGAAGTCTTGAAGTTCTGTTACTGAATAAAAATATTTTTGGGCTAATTTTATTTCTGGTTTTTCTGGGTTTTTTTTTGTTTTTCTCTCCAAAATGAAATATTTGTGCGTCCATGTTCTTCTGAATTACTCCTAAAACTTCAGCTAAACTCCAGTGTTTGTTAGTAGGCCAACTATGGGAACTAACATAGAAATGTAGAGCCACCAGATCCTTAGTAAAGATAAATATTAGCTTCAACTTTTCTGGAGGTTAATACAGATAATGAAATATGATTAAGCAAAAGAGGTTTCTTCAGTTTTAAAATAGTAGAAAGAGTGACTCACATCAGAAAGTTCAAATACATAAAAGGCTGCTTGAGAGGGGAAATTAATAATTGGTTCCTTTTACCTGTAGCAGGTAAAATAAAAAGTTACTGGCTTAAATTCAAGTAAGAATTCTAAATTTCAATTCTAAAGCAAACTTCACAGCTGTAGGATACTAAAGCACTGTACTAGAGAGGGTAGTGGTGGAACTTGTTGTCTTCCAGCTGTGTTTTTCTGTGGCTACATGAGAGGTACCATGGATCTCATTTTGCAGCAGGACAAGAAAGTCCTGCCCAAAAACTTGACTTGAAGTAGCAGTATTTTATCTTCTTAAATTGTATAAAGGAGTGAAACATGTCACGTATTTGGAGTCTGTGCAAAGGGTCCCTGTTGGCATCCCACACATTACATGTTAGATGGATCTACTTCACTATTTCTTTGTTCCAAGACTGATGATTTCCTCAGGATGAGGCTCGCCAAGACATTGTCATTGTTGAAGTACATTAAGGCAGACTAAGTCTAATTTCAATAGAGGGGAGGGGAAAATTCTTCTGGATATAATTTCTTTTATAGCTTGCCTCAAAAATACAAGACACATAGAAAATGGTTTTCTTTCATTCCCCTGCTCAAACTGTTTCTTTTCCTCTTCACTGTTTTGCCCACCTATATATTCTGTGCTTTAAGTTAAACTTCTCCTCTAAAGTTCACAGCATAGAATCTGAGGTGCATATTTCAGATATATGGTAGTCTGAGCCAAGGTCCTTCAAAATTTTCTGTCCTTCCTGTAGAAAACTACGGAACCAGATTTGCTGTCTTTTTTCTTGTTTCATAATCCTTTCTCATAAGGACAGAGTGAAGAATTTTGTAACACTAAATGCTACTACCTCTCAAAGATTTTCCAGCATGGAGGTCAATTTGTCTGAATTTTCAAAAAGAAACTTAGTTTAAGAGTGTCATCTGACTTTCCAGTATGTTGGCTGTATCTTCTAGGCTATTTTGAAGGCTGAGGGAAGACCCAGGTGGTCTACTTCCTTTGTTCAGTGATTGGGGGTGGCTTTCAGACATCCTGTATTTAACTTGTATGTAAGACTTCTTAGATAGGGACACTGTCCTCTCCTGCTGTTTCTGAGCCAACTCTCTTTTCCTTTTCTGCCAAGCCTCTCTGCAGTGTTGCTCTGCTAGATTCCAGTTTGTTCTCCCTGCTCCACTTCTCCCATGCACAGTAGTCCCCAAGATATTTATTCGTGTCTCTGTCTTAACAGCTTTTCTAATTCAGATATCTGAAGGTTTAACTTCTGGCAAATTTTCTTACTTGTAACCCCATACCTGTGACTCCTTCAGTTATGCCACAGTTGGGAGGGTTTTGTGTGGTGGTAGGTGACCTCCCAAGCCTACCCAGGAATTTTGTCTACCCTTGGCACCCGAGAGCTTCATAAAAAGCCCTGCTCTGTGTCTGCATACCAAATTCTTGCTGAGAAGGTGGCAAGAAGGTGGTAGTATCATTTTACATAACCGTGACATGCTACTCAGAACTATTTTTCTTCCCTTACTATTTGTTTTGATATCACTGACTTGAGAAGAAGAATATGAAAATAACCCCATTCTTAAATATGCTCCACGTAAATATTAATTCAAAGAGACTCTACCTGCTACACTGAAATCAATCCACTCTGTGTCAAACTTATTTAATTCTTAGTTCCACGGTCTTGTTTCCACATATTACTTTGCTCTTGCCAGCATTCAGGCTCTGTCTGGCCTTTCAGAGCTATCTTCAGAAAATGGAAGGAAGAACAGGCTTCATCTGCAAAGTGGCACATAAATTAAATTATTTCTGTAATTACCCAAATCTTGCACACACTTAATGTACACAAGTTGTCCCTTAAATCTGAAAAGTGCAAGAAGGTAAGAGTATGTAAAGTTGGATGTTAGGTACTGATTATAGCAATTCATTTATATTGGAAATAAGAGCATTTTCCTACCTATTAAACAATTTTTTGTTCTTACTCTGAATGGTTCCTGTATATAAAGATAGTGTGAAGGTGAAAGACTTTAGTGTGGGTCTTAATCCTTTCTATACCTCCCTGTCCTCTTGTATCTCCCTGTTGTGTGGGGCTCACAAACAGGTTGTGGGTTTGATCCCTGTGGGCCATTCACTTAAGAGTTTGATTCAATGATCTTTGTGAGACCCTTCCAACTCAGAATATTCTGTGATTTTGTGATTGTTGAGGTTGTGTATGAACTGCATAGGTAAATGTGTGTTTAAGGTAAACATGTTTAAATTAGAAATATCTGAACTCATAACCTGACGATTTCCACAAATCATTAATGCCAGTTTGATCTTTTACTTACATTGAGCCAATGTTCACCTGTAATACATGTCAGTGTTAGTAAAGTGAACCTTAATAATGAGTTCATTCCTCATGATCATCTTCACCGTGTTCATAAAAGGGGAGTGGACCTCGACCATGATTAACCTGCTACAAAACTGAAACGGTGGACTCTGCAAGATAAATTTAAAACTGAACATACATACATAGGTTGGTGTTAGGCTGTATATAAACAGTGTATGTGCAAACAGATAAAAACCAAGAAGTGTTGTATGAAGCAGAGCCCACAAAACACTATAAGGTTCAGTGGGTGGATAGTGTTCATCAGTGTAATGATTCAGAATCTATGAATTGTGATGTGATATGTTTGAAAGAGGTGGCTGAATCAAATTTAATTTTTTTTTTTTTGTTAAAGAATGGATTTATGGCGTCACAAATATTTTGTTACTGGGGGGAGTGAAATTGCAGGAATGCTTTTTAACTGAGTCTTGTAGATTGGCAATATTTGTACCTTTTGTTATAGTGAGGATTTCCAGCCCTCAAATGAAAAGACATTTTTAAAGCTGTATCAGTGTCCTCACTTCCTCAAAAGTCTTTCACTGTTTTCTGTATAGTCTTGATTTTGAGAATACATAGAAACATTATAACTGCAGCTACTATTTTATGAAACATTGCCTCAAGAGGACAGCATGTTTCAGAGGGTTTGTCCAAGTGTTCTTAAGATAGTGGCTTTAATCCATGAAGCTTTCAGTAATTTGGGCCTCACGCTTCTACACAATTAGGAGCATAATCAGTTGGCATTAAATCCATCTTGATTTAAAAAGGCAGTTCCACTTATCAGAGTTTTCTCTAAGTGAAGGCAGACTCTGCTCCTTCACTGTCTCCTGGACACCTGCATTGCCTATAAGTATGTGATTTTGATATTCTTTTCAGAAAGCTGAATGTCTCCCTACCCTCTCTTTCATATTCTTTGAGAGACAGTAACAATATAGTGTAAATGTGTGAGAGCTATTGTGGATTTATTACTGTAGATGGTGAATATTTTTGTGTGTTCTGTGGGCAGTCAATTGTATGTGGCATATATTGTAGATTTATATTTTGTCTGCTTAAAACACTACTAGAAGTGCCTAGAGCCAGGGTTAGGTGCTTAAGTTGTAGATTCAAATAAATAAATAAATACCTTAAATAAATAATTGAAGCAGTCAGTTTCAGATAATAGAGAGAGATTGCTTCTGGGTAGAAAACTCTGTAAGTCTTACAGCAACAGAATCTTTAATAAAGAAGGTTAAATAAAACCCCCGAAGAATTTCTTATCTGCAGATAAATAAAAGAACCCCAAGCACCCAAAGTAACAGGACTTATACTTGGTGAATTAGAAGCTTCTTTATGTATGGTATAAAACTAATTACTAGGGAGCATTTTATTTACCTCTAATTTCTATTTAATAGCCACTGCACTTGTCATTGCAGGTATGGTTACAAAAGTATGGCTACCTTCCACCAACTGACCCCCGAATGTCGGTGTTGCGCTCTGCAGAAACCATGCAATCAGCTATAGCTGCCATGCAGCAGTTCTATGGCATTAATATGACAGGAAAAGTGGACAGGAACACAATTGAGTAAGTAACCAGTACTGAACTGCTCTTGACTTTTCTGTTTCAAGCAGGGTAAAATAGAGCTGGGAAGCAGCAGTGTAACCGGAATATCCGAATAGTATTGCAGCTTGAGATGGGGAATTAAATTCTTTCTCTCTTTCCTTGTCTTTTCAATTTCTTCATCTACTGTATTTTGTGGTATCAGGTCATCACCTGCCTAAATGCTGTCTGCCTTTGGGCGAGTGATTGTAAACAAGATGTTACAGGGTTACCAAAGAAAGGGTCAAAAGGTTATCAATGTGGAAGGACAGAAATGTATTTGGAACTGGCAAGAATCCATGAAATGTTTCACAGTTGAAGGAGTCTTTTTTTACTAGAAA
Source organism: Monarcha castaneiventris obscurior (assembly GCA_026261815.1). Taxonomy (NCBI): domain Eukaryota; kingdom Metazoa; phylum Chordata; class Aves; order Passeriformes; family Monarchidae; genus Monarcha; species Monarcha castaneiventris. The sequence goes on along the minus strand of JAMPIT010000379.1, from coordinate 22,432,960 downwards.
ATCTTTAGTGTAAATTTCTTTATTCTCATTGAAAAAAAATAATTTGGCACACTCCACTGGTTCATTCGTTTAGTGTTTTCCACTATCAAAAAACCAGGTGTGGTCATTTTAACATGCAGTAAAATTGAATTAATTTTGCATGTCCTTTGCAATTCTGAAGTTGTTTCAGGCTCTCAGTGTCTGATTTTAGTGACAGAATGGACACAGAGAAACTTTGTAAAACAGACCTATTAAAGGACATTTTCAAACAACTCTATACTATGCCAAATTTTAAAAACATGCCAAAAAATTTAAAAATTTATGCACAATTAAGAAAATGTATCTGGGATTAAGACAGCAGGACCAGGGCAGAGATCATGACCCTGTACTTCACATTGGTGGGGCCACCCCTCGACTCTCGTGTTCCGTTTTGGGCCCTTCACTGCAAGAAGGACTTTGAAGTGCTGGAGCATGTCCAGAGAAGGGCAACAGAGCTGAGGAAGGGTCTGGAGCACAAGTCCTATGATGAGTGGCTGTGGGAATTGTGGCTGTTTAACCTGAAAAAAAGGAGACTCAGGAGGACCTTATCATTCTCTACAACTACCTCAAAGGAGGTTCTAGCCAGGTGGGAATCAGCCCCTTCTCCCACGTAATAAGTGACAGGACAAGCCTCAAGCTTGGGGAGGTTTAGATGGATGTTAGGAAATATTTCTTCACCTAAAGGATTGCCAAGCAGTGCAACAGGCTGCCCAGGGAAGTGTAGATGTAGCATTTAGGGGAATGGTTATATGGTGGATTTGGCAGCACCATGATAATGGTTGGAATCAATGATTTTAGAGGTCTTTTCCAACTTAAGCTATTCTCTGATTCTCTGATTTGAAGTGCTTGTTGGACTCCTTTCAGTTAAATTGTGATAAATATTATCTTGTGATTTCAGAAAAGTTACTTTCCTTGAAAAACAAGCCATAACTAAATAGTGCTGTCGCTGCATATTCAACATTTGCTTCAGTGAAATATGCTTCTACTGCTCTAAAATGCTTATTTGGGGGGGAAAAAATCCTCCTTCATTTCCCATTTACCACCCCCAACTTGATGTGTCATCTTTTGTTATTCTTTTAGGGTAAAGTAGCTGACATTAATGATTTTTCTATCGTTTAGAGTTTAGTGAAGAGACTACAAAAAATGCTGTCAGGATTGGAAAAATCATTTTATTCCACTGACACATACTCTATTGCATTGAAAAGCAATAAAACAAAGCAGATTTTGTGGCTGCCTCAGGGGAGGTGAGTTGATCACACAACCCTCCGTTTAGGAATTTAAAGGACCTTAGACCATGCAGTGCAATAGCAGTAAATACATTGTGAGAGAGCCATTCTCAAAAGTATGTTTATGGTTCGTTCTGCAGGGTGACGACTCTGTGCTCTTCATACAGGTTCAGTGATTGATCTTTGAGGAGAGAGTGCTGCTATGCCAGTAACTAGTGCTCTTTTAAAGACATGTTAGTGGCAGCTTTGTAAGAGACAATATGTTTCACTAAAATAGTCTGTTCAAAGCAGCACAGAGGAGACAGAAAGGGGTAACCCAGGGGAAAGCAGAGGCCATCTCTTAGTTTATACTTAAGAATATCAGCTGTATCAGAATTGAAAAAACCAAACCAACACAAAATTCTAAATTCAAGTGGAGGTGGCTAATGTTGATAATTTGGCATTTTGGCTAGCAAGGTTTTCTTTACTTCTGCAATGTAAGAGATTAAGAAATCCATCTATGCAGCAATCCAAAACATTAATCTTATAAAGTGGTGAATATTTAGTCTTTGAGATCTATTGATGCATGATTTTCCTCTACACAGAAAGATAATACATTGCAATTCTTAGGTACATGTAACTCATGCTGGATGAATGCTGCATTTACTTAGATATTTGGAGTCACATTAACTTGAGTTGAATTAGGAACAGAATTGATTCTTAAAGGCTTGTCACACTTACATTGGTGTTGAAAAAGCCAAACAACAAAAAACTAATTTTTAACTAAATTCTGACCTCAAGATACCGTCACTTCACATCACTGAATATTCATGGGAGATATGACTATATAATAAAGGGTAGATTGTTTTTCAGTTGTTCATTTGTGGCATTATTTTGTACATTTTTGAAATTATTTTCCCTTTCATCTACTCAGAAAGTATATATACTCTTTAGTTCAGAAATATATGACAGTTTATAATTTGTTTTTCCTGGATTAATATGCTGTAATCACTAACAACGCTGGTGTTACAAATAGTAAATACAGCAGGAACCTCATAAAAATTATGTTCTCATCTTGTGCATGAGGATTTACCTGATTCTTTTACACATCTCGAGAAGAGATTATGATGTGCTTCTTTGTCTTCCGAAGGACAAATAATTTAAAAAGTTATAGTAGTAACTTGATAGGAACCAACTTTGGGGGTACTAACAAAGAAATAATGTCCTACAGCAGCAGCACCATCAAAAGACTCCTGGGGGGATTTTGCTGCTCTGAGAAAAAGATAATCCCTCAATGAGTATTTTGGTATGCATAAATATGAACAGTATTCATCTTCTCCCCACTACTCAGCATTCACTGGGTTTTGCTACTTTCTTTTCTCAAGTGACTTGAAAAGAATGATACATACTTATTGCTGGGGATAAGGAAGAGTGAGTGGTAGGAAGAGACATCCTTATAATGGTGTAATAATATGAGGGAAGTTCTGAATTCAAGTAGCGCAACAATGGCAAACCCAATGAAAATAGTCTGACATTTGCATGGAGTGTCACAGTATTTTCTGTATTTCATTTATATATTACCAAACACAGTCAGTGTTTCATGAAAAAGAACACTTCTGAAACTGGACCCACTGTTGTCATTCCTGGTCTTCTGCATCCCTAAAACAAACATTGTAGAAATAGACTAGTTGTTCTTTTCTTAAAACTGCTATACATGTTTATTCCCAAAACTTGTTCTGCAGTTTTGAGGATTACATTGCAAACTTCTTGATATACAGTTGGAAGGCTTGTGTATAGGATGCTGACTAAATCTGTGCAATAATAACAAAACTTTCATTTTATTCTAACGCCATCCTTTATAAATAAACGGCAAATGTGCTTATTTTATTGCTTAGATCAGCTTTTAACCAAGTTTATGCTCTCTGCTGTTTATATATTAACTATCAGTCATAAAGTTAAATCTGAGCTGTTGAAATTGATCCAGTGGTTTATTTTCTTAGTAAATTAGTAAAGTTTTTAGTACAAAAGTATACATAAGGTCTGTACCCTCAGCAAATATCCAGTGAGAAGTCTGGTAAAGCAATCATCAGGGCTGAAATACAGTATCTTGCATCACTTTTTGACTGTTCTCTCTTGCTTAGCAAGTATCAGTAACATCCTGTAATAGCAGGCTACAGTAGGTAAAAGCAAAGATGCTTAGAAAACATACCTACTTCTCCTCACTAAAAGCTTAGGGGAATAATTCAGTAGTTTTCTTAAATAGATGTCTGTAGTTTTTCCAGCCACTAAGTTCCAGTAAGTCAAGTTGAACCCTCCCTTTTAGTTTCCTTTTTTGCTATAACTCCGCCTAAAATAACCCCCAGACCCCACAGCAACAAAACCATTGTGTAACCTTAGCAGCAATTTTGATTAGGGATAAAGCAGTTGGGGCTTTTAATGAAAGGTATGGTTTTTAATGTTTTGATTCTGTGTTAGGCCAAAGTTTTTTTCCTGAAGGCTTAAGAAAAATAAGAGACAGAAAGAGATTTTTCTTCTTAACCACCAAGGAAAAAAATATGGTTAGGCAAACGGCTTGAGGTAGAAGCTCAGTTTCATCTCTCTTTCTATTGGAAGAGCATCACAGTTTTGCTGCATATTTTTATTTTAATCTTTCTAGATTTGCTGTGAGTCTAAAATGTTTATATTTTCCTGACATATATAGCTCCTCAAGATTCAATCTAATGGAGTTAGAAGAGGAATGTGATGTGACATAGTGTACAGATAGAGAACTTTAGTCACAATTAAGCCTCTTTATTGAGTACTTATAAAATATTAATTTTGAGGGGCTGCTGCAGAAAAGATTTCTACAAGTTGCAAAACAAAGTGATATAAAAGAGGCAAAGTCATTACCTGTATGCACTCTTTTAAAATGAAACATATTTCAAAACATTTAAAAAACAGGTCAAGAAATTAAACTCCAACAAGCAATCAGGAACATGGAAGACCTTGATCTTACATTAAAAGAATCTATATTTGGAAGAAAATAGAAATCAGTGCTTTATTTGTCAATTTCCCCAATTGAAGACCATATTCTGCCTTAAGTATCTGGGATGACATGAGCTTTAATGATTATTACTAACAGGAGTCTTCCTCCCAGTGAGTGTGAGAACAATTACTGTTGAAAAAGATTTAAAATATTAAAGGAATAAAAGGGAAATGTGTGTGCCCGAAGTTGTTAACATTTTGCCTCATTTCTGTTCTAGAAAATACTGAGCTCCCTTACTAGTCATATACTAGTTTGTTTAAAATTCTACTGCTAAACTTAGCTCAGCTAAGATCTAGGTGATGGATTTGGTGATGTGCCAGCTCTTCAGCTGCGAATTGCATCTTTCCTTAAATTTTATATGAAGCTAATTTCCCAAAAGCTACTGAACCACTCATGCAATGACTTCCATTTGAATTATATTTGGATTTATATTGTGTGAACTACAGTCCCAGACCTCATGTAAGAACAGTAAGAACATTAGTGGTCCAGACAGCATGACAACTTGGAACATCCCCTGCCTGTCCAAACCAATATGGATACAAACACAGCGTCCTTGATAGGTACATACTACTTTAAAATCAATGCAAGAACAAATTGTGACTGCTTGAATTTCATAACATGTTATTTTGTGCTATGTTTTGTTTTGTTAAAAAAGGATTGTCAGTTGTTCTAGTACGATAATACAATGTTGACTTTTGAATCCATGTTACCTGCTGTTCCTGACTTTTGGTATTAATTCTTTACATTAACAGGATTCTCTGTAAGATTATTGAATCTTTTGACTTGAGAGATTATTTCAATAGCTTTGAAGATTAATTTTTAAATTCAGAACTTGGAATATTTACTCTTATCTGCCCCTAGCTTTTAAGTGAGCAAACCCTGTTATTAAAATAGGTCTCCATCAGTTAAGCTAAATAATGTAAACTTTTTGGAGAGGGGGAAGGCCTAATTCAATGACTGTAAAATGATTGCCCTTGAAATGATACAACTATAAGTGATATGTTATATATTTTATTCAATATCCTTGTACAGTGTTTCTTACAAAATATAATAGTTATTTGGTTTTGATTTATTCCTTGCTTCTTGCTCTTGATGTAGGGATATCACCTTAAGTTGAGAACACTGATCTTTTGTTATGTTTATGTCTTTTTCTGCAATGTGTGTTTGTGCAGTTTCAACAGCATAATTTATATATACCCTGCCATTAAAATGCTGCGTGCTGATCTAATATGCACTGTGAAAAAGTATTACTGACAATGTGTCTAAAAGTTTTCAAAGGTCTGAGCCAATTTTAATCTCATGAAGTGTAAATATAACATTTTACTAAGAAGACTATTATTGCCCTTTGGTCTGTAACAGAGGTTTACTTCTTTCCTTCATTTTCTTTCATTATTAGAGCAAATTACACTTTTCAGTAATATTTTATCCCAAAAAATCCTTAATGTCTACTTTGTTGAATTGTTATTTTATTTCAAAAACCAAGGGAACCTGAAGTAAAGTTGCAGGGTGTTTCAGCAAATGCTGGTGAGGTAAAGTTTTTTTAGGTTTTTTCAGTATGGTCTTTGCAGGCACTAGGGAAAGAAGATTGTTTTCCTTGCACATCATCTGTTTTATGTGCCATGCATAAGTATTCTAACTAGAACTTAGACCAAATCATTCTATGTTTCTTATTTGAAACAGGTAATTGCAAACTTCAACTGCCTTCAATTAAGGCAGTTTGTGAGTTTTGGGTTCCTCACTTGTACTACTTAATAGGTTTGTCACCCATCAGAGCTTTTGCAGGCACTTCTATAGCTCTTATTGGTGCAAGTGGGGTGCAGTGCCATCTTGGTACTATCAAAAAAATGCTGTACTTTCCCACAGGCTGCTGAGCTTAACACCTACTTGTGCCTTTGAAAAACAGTTTGCTATATATCCATAGCTACAGCATGTATGAAGTGTTACAAGTCTAGCTGTACTTTGAAACCACTTCACACACATTTATGAAAATGAGTCTGATGGCTGACTGTTTGCTTTTTTGGAGTTTTTTATTACCTGTGCGTGTTTAAAAGGGAATCCACTTTCTGAGATGACATTTCAAATTATTTTTCTGTCATCCAATCACACACATACAGCTGCTGTGTGTACATTTATTTCTAAAATGATGCCAGTTTAATGGTCAGAAATTCATCTGTGCAAGCCTGAATATAGGGTATGACTATTTTTCTGGTAAATGCCATTGGAAAACTATAGCTTTTACGTTAGTAATTGTTTGGCATTATAGAAATATAGTCCAATGAGCCGGGAAAAGTAACAGAGGAGACTTGTCTTATATAGTAAAAGACTTCAGTCTTACTCTCTTCCTGATGGTAAATTGTCCTGCAGCCATTCAACTCATATAAAATAATAACTCTAGCTGAATTTTGTTTGCACTAGATAGTGCCTTACACTACAAGTGAGAAACAGTTCAAGGATATTGCTGCGGAAATTATGCTTATGAATTAGATATCATCCTAATTACAATATATTTCGAATGCTGGCAAATTTAAAGTTTTTGAAATATTGGAAAACATTGAAATATTGAAGAGCACTGTAGAAACACAGCACTTCTCTGGGAAGTCTGGTGCTGCTGCAGTGGTAATTTTTGTTGTATGTGATTTAGACTTTTTCAGCTTGATTTTGTGCAGAACATTAAATATTCTAAGCATAATCTCTGAGTTAAAAATCTTCATTCGGAGCTTACAGTTGAAATGAGATACTTCTCATTGTGTGGGGAAAGAGTAAGATAGAAGAACTTGATAGCATCATAAAGTTAGCAATTTCAGTATCTTGAATAAAAAGAACGCCAACAGTCTGTTGTTTTTATTCGTTTATATGTTAAATAAAATTATATATACAAATAATTACATGTTTTTATTAGTTGGATGCAGTGGTTATGATTTTCCTTTCATGTTTCTTTAATTGTGTGGTGCTGTTTCTTGCAGCTGGATGAAGAAACCTCGATGTGGTGTGCCTGACCAAACAAGAGGTAGCTCCAAATTTAACATTCGTCGGAAACGCTACGCGTTAACAGGACAGAAATGGCAACACAAACATATCACTTACAGGTACTAAAGATATTCATATAGGTATACAAATGTCACTAATAGTGATGACTTTTAATTTAAAGTAAATATAAATTCCTGAATATTTTTCAATATTTTGAGAAGTTTATTGTTAATGTATAATATAAAAGTGCTCCTATGGATATCTCTTATAAGTATGTATGTGCTATATAAAAACCAAGTTGTTTTCTTGAATTAAAATTGCATGTATTCAGTAGCCAGTAAATTCTCCAAAGTTTACAGCATCAATTTAACACCCAGTATGTACTTAATGTTACCTTTCAACTTTCTTGGCAGCTTCTCAGGTAATAATGCTCTGAAGCTAGGAGTGCTGTAATGAAACTCAGATCTCTAATTTAAGTATGTAAAGTAGGTTATTGAAAGGAGTCAGTCTCTGCAAAATGTAGGTGCCTGTGGGTCTGTTCTAAGTACAAATTAATTTGATTATAATTTGATAAGCCACTTACCCTACCATTTCCTGCCTAGGTGATGATGGGCATAGGGGTGTGTGCAGGGCAGTAAATCTGTTTAACTCCTGAGTCTGGCATGTAGTTAGCACAGTGTGCCTGCTCTCAAATCTGAGGCCTTGCAGGGAAAGTTAGATGGAAACTTTGAAGATGTACTCTCTAGAGCTCTGTTAACCAGAGAAAGTGTATGTAAGTGTATGTATATAATATAGAATCTATAATTTGTCAGCAAACGAAGAAATCCAATACAGACTGTTGGAAAATTTGCATAGTCTCATCATGAATTCCTGTAATATCCAACAGGAGTAAGTTCTGAGGGATAAAATAGTTTTCAAATTCATTAACTGGTGACAATATTCATGAACCCATACAAGTACTAAATTTAAAGTTCATAAGCCCAAATGGTCATATAGACTGTTCCTCATACCCTGGTGAAGAGACAGTTTCATTAGTAACTCTATGTCACTACTGTGGTTTATGGCTGAATTAGAGAATTCTAGTTTAACACGTTACATTCTGTTATAACATCAAGCAATAGACAACTGACTGCCTTGGGGTTGGTATATTGCATTGGCTGGAGTCCTTTATTGTTAATGTAAATGTAATTTATAGTTGGTTAGAATAAGAATGCCCACCTACAGCACTTTATTTGCATTTTAGAATTTTAATGTGGTATGTGCACACTTAGGTGGCATGCATGGTCATCTACTAAGATGTGTGGTTTTCTACCACTCTGATTTGTACAGTCTGATTCCCTATTTCTTCACAGAATTTTTTTGCAATAGTCTAAATCCTACCACTTGTATATCTTCTGGACTGTCACCCAAGGCATTAATCCAAATAACAAATGAAGGTGCCCAGTATTAAACTAAGTGACAGCTATCTAGTGATCTTTCTCACTTTGAAGAATTTATAGCAGTTCTTTATCTCCTGCCTCCCCTCTTCGAAAATGTTCACTCTCTGACTTTGACAAGACCTCCAGTCAAACAGAGCTTTGAAGTGAATGTCTGTAATATTTTTTTGCAGCAAATTACAATACAAAAGACATTTAAAATATAAACCCTAAATTTGATTAGTATTTTTAAAAATATTCTATTATCTTTTTGAATTAGAAAATAATCCAAAGCAAATAAGGACTGAAAAAAAGAAGTAAGATTTTTTACACACTTCTCTTCACCAATTCTCTGCTCACAGGCTTATGACCTGTTAAATGAATGAAATTTGCTTTGTTTCCTAAAATTTTAATCATATCTCTCTGCTCCATTTTTCTCTGTGCCTCTCCTCAGTCACTTTATAACCTGCAGATTTCCAGCTGCATTCTGTGCCTTCCTAGCCAGTCGAACCCTGTAGTCTGAAGTGTGCTAGCTCTCCCTCATTTCAGTGTGTGCTACATCTTACAACTCTGGAAACCAAAACCAATACCCCACAACAAATACTCCCAAAAGCAAGCTTCCCACCCCCCTCCTTGCCCTGGAGCTTTTCCATATTTTCAACATGTAATTTTTCATCCTGAAATAGTTCTGCAAAATTTCAAGATGGCACTTCAAAGAAAGTACTTAAAATTATAACTAGCAGTTACATTAATAATGCATTTTTTTGGCCACATATTACCTTTTGAACATCAATTATGTCATTTTGGGAACATATTAACAATTTAGGTTTGATTTACATCAATGAAAATAAAAAGGTTGTGTCAACAACTTATTTAAATTTTATGTATGTTTCAATTCTTTTTCACAGTTTCATATCAAGTACAGATCTGTAACTGTCTTACTTCAAACAGATTATTGACTGCATCTTTTTACCTACTCAGTTGAAATTCCTGCTCTTTCCTCTATTTAAATTTCAGATTACTGATTTTACACAGTCATGTGAGGTATATCCTGACAATCTCACAAGGCTCCTGAAGCTGATGCAGCCAAAAAAATGTCAGTGAAACATGGATAATTTCTCTTTTAGGATATTTTGGGGAGGGAGTGGGAAGGGAAGGAAAACCCAAAGCTTTTCTGAAATCAATAGGACTCAGAATTTCAGAATAACGCTCTCAAAACAATACTCTTATGGCAGCTGTAGAAATAGTAAATCAATGTGTAAAGTGCGTATCAGTGATAAAATCTAATTTTTCTTGTGGAAGATGTATTTTAAAGATATAATGTGGCTTGATGCCACTATCAAGTTGAAAATCATATAAAACCAGCAATAATCACAAAAAAAGCATAATCAATTGATACATGGGGTTGTCTAAGAATAACAGGTCTCAAAATTTATAAAAAGTATCACTCAGTATATTAGTTGCAAAAAATAGCATGAAATTAAATGTTTCATCTTATAGATCACCTTTTGTTTACGAAAATACTTCCCTTTGAAAGTAATTGTAGGATCTTCAACCTCTTTATAAAGTTGCATTGCCAGTCTGGTCAAGATCAGCTTTGAAACCTTCTCTCATTGGAACTTCTTTGCTGTGAAATGATCACTAGACTTGAGACTAGGAAAGGAATACTTAGAAAAAAAATGGATTTTTATTATGAAGGCCTTTGTCTTGCTATTCTTCCACCTTGCAATAGGAGTGGTTCTGAGTTGTCACATCCTACACTTACTTCTATGTTAGCTCCATTATCTGGACATGTTGAGTGCAAGATACCCAATGCCTCTCTTTTTTTTTACTGCCTGTGAGAGTTACCACTATTTCAGGTGATTGCTGGATTTAAGATGTAGATCTAGATGTAACAGGAAAGGGCTCATATGAGACTTTGTTTGCTGTTGCAATCATAGGTTTAAACTGAAGACTTTTAAAAGATGAGCCGTAGTATCTCTAGTAATTGATAGGCTGTCTTTGTAGATTAATTTTACTCTACCTCCCCCTTGGAGGTTGTATGATAAACAACATGAAATAAATGTAACATAACTTGGGTTTCAGATGTCTGCAGTGGTGAATTATTTTAAGCAAAGTTCCCAGCAAGACAATTTCAATGTTTGTGTTGCACAGTGTTGGTATTTGCTTTTTTGGGATTGAACCTGTGTTGTGTTTAACACATTAGAAATGGACAGTTATTTTCTGTAAATACTTTTACATAGGAAAAACTGCTGATTTATGTAATTTCTCTTTCAAGCTACATTTTTTGCTATAATCTTGCCCACTCCAGAATGTTGGTTTGGAAGCCAGAAATCTCTAGTTTTAATACAGAAAGTATGCTTTGAAAAATATTACTTTACAATGAATCTGGATGCTATTTCGAAAGTAAGTCAATAGCTAAATCCCATGGAAAATGTCTGCTATCACTGGTAGCCTACTCTAGCTTGTGAGTGTGAAATTAGCACAATGGCTTAATTTTTCATTTCTAATCAGTGATTAAAACTTAATTCAATGCTCTGAAAAAGTAAGAAAATGTAAAATAAGTTTTAACATTTGAGTCAAAATCTTTTAGACCTATTAATTAATCAATTTAACACCAATACAAAATTCCAATCCATTTTTATCCATTTCCATTTCCTCATTTCACATATAATAGCAGAAGACCCTTCTTCTTTTACTTAAGACCAAAGTGACTTTGACCAATTAGTAAGGTTCGTAAATACAAAAAAAAAAAAAAAAAAAAAAATCACAAAGCCCAAGCTGTACGTTTCAGATGAGCTTTTCCTACATCAATATTTCAGTTTTGCTAGACATGCTCTTTTTTCTATGAGAGCCTGTTGAGTAATTTGCCATACTCCTTATACATGGCAAATAACAGAGGTTTCAATCCTCCAAAGAGCTCTGCTTCAGGCAATACATGTGCCTTAGAGAGCACGCACCAGGATTGACTAAGAGCACATCTGCCAGCTTTGTAAGTGACATTCTTAGCAGAGCAACAGGTGAACTGTTGTCAAGTTTTTGGTAGTGGCAGTATGTGTGCTATTGTGGTTTGATTTTGTGTCACAGGACAGGTTGCATAATGCTGTACTTTCTCAAGGGGCACAGACTGCGTAGTTTATGAACTTGCTAATTAAAACATCTCAAAGAAACCTAATTCTCAAAGGAGGGAGCTTTCAGAAAGGGCTACTGCAAGGGCTGATAGATGATCCAGTATGTCCAACATTTTTTTAATCACAGAAAAAGCAGTGCAACATTGATCATAAAATTACTGATGAGCAAATAATTATGAAAGGGCATCATAGAAAGCACTTTAAATCAGATGACATTTACATCATGTAGATTAAGGTCATGCCTACAGATCAGAGGACATTTTCTCTCTGACAGCAAGATCAGTACTGCAGTACTTTGTAGTTCTGACAGAGTCAGTTTTAAAAGAACATTAAAAATTTGGATTGAGTTGAATAAAAATCACAGAAAATATTTAATAGACTGGAGAAAGTGTCTTATAACCAGAGATTTTTTTAAAGAGTTCAAAATTCTAATTTCTTAGAGACAACAAAAAGGTAATAACTTTGCAGTGCAGAAATGTCTTTTAAATGTCTTTTTATAGAGGGAAAAATGTTGAAGCTCATGTATGGGAGAGAGAAAGGCAGAACAAGCACCAATAATAAAAGCCAGGCAATGAATAGAATAGGCACAAGTATGTAATGATTGGTTAAATCACCTTTGGAACAAAAGATCAAGGAAAGCAGTGGATTCCCTACAATGTATTATCTTATGGCCTGTGTTGTCATGTCTTTGGAACGTACATTCCAGCTAAAAAAAATCATGCTTTGGTTAGACAGCACTATTGGACTCAATACAATAATATATTTTTGGTTAGACAGCACTATTGGACTCAATACAATAATATATTTTTGAGTAGAAGTCCAAATAGGTAACTTTATGTTTTCTACATGAACCTATGAACAAAATGTATAAATGGAGTAAAATCTATAAAATTACACTTGAAATATTTTTTCCATTTATATAAACATAAATACCATGTAATCAAGCATATTTAATGTATCAAACAAATCAATCATTCTAGACTTATTAATGAAAGTATATTTGCTCTCCTTTAATGTGCCATGCTGTGTAAACTAAAATATTACATGTACTCTAGAACTATGCAATTTCTGAAATTTGTGTTGGACATTCAGTCAAGCATATGTCAAATGAACAAAGAGAATCTGATTGCAGCAGTTTCGGAGCAGACACAAACCTAATAGAGTTGTTGCTGCGCATGTGTATCAAGTGGAAATGATGCAGAAAATTGGAGAGGTCTTAAATTGATTATTGATTGACATTCTTTCCTTGAATTCAAGAATGAAAATAAATAAAGATTTTTTTAAAATTATTTCACTATAATTTACTAATAACTATGACAGTAAACTTCAATTCTGATGGTTTTTTGCCTTTCTCATACATATTGCACTTAAAGAAGTAATGACTGAAATTTCTGTTTAAATACATATTCTTGAGTTATCACATAATTGTCTTCTATAAAATGAATTCTCTGATGGATTCTACAGTTTTATGCAAGATTTACAGATGTAATCAGATCATAAAAGGACATCTTAGCCTGTATTGAAGTCAAAAAGGCTTTGTTTCTGATAAGGAATTTATTTATCCAGTTCCAAATGCAACAAGGCTTTGTGAATACTGGTTGGTGGTCACAGTACGGAGCTCTCCTTTTGTTAATGAACTCACTAATAAGTTAAAATTTCATTTAACTAAAAACATTTTTCTTTTGATCAGAAAGGACATGACATCCTTTAGCTGTGATGGATTCTAATTGTGGTCCAGGAGGTAAACAGTCAGTGGTTGATTAATCTGGTTATCCCACTGTTAAGAATTTTTCATTTTAATATATTTTTAATCTTCCAAAGATAAGATTTTTTGTACTGCTGGAAGTAAGCTAGCTGACATAACAAATTCTGGCTTAAAGGGCTATACAGATTGACACCGTAATTTTGCACCAGCTTGTTTAAAAATACTCTTCCTAAAGTATATAATGCCAGACTAGCATGTTTTGTTAAAAGCACAGAACTTGTAATAATTAGCGGAAAATGGGTATTAGCAGTGTCACCACTCTGTTAAATTTAATCTATGTAATGTTTCTCTGTTTCTTTCAGCATAAAGAACGTCACTCCAAAAGTAGGTGATGCTGAAACTCGTAAAGCCATTCGCCGTGCCTTCGATGTGTGGCAGAATGTAACTCCTCTAACATTTGAAGAAGTTCCTTATGTTGAATTAGAAAATGGCAAGAGAGACGTGGATATTACTATCATTTTTGCATCAGGTTTTCATGGAGACAGTTCTCCCTTTGATGGGGAGGGAGGATTTTTGGCTCATGCATATTTTCCTGGGCCAGGAATTGGGGGAGACACTCATTTTGACTCAGATGAGCCATGGACTTTGGGAAATCCCAATCATGATGGTAAGAGAAGATTTAATTTTAAACAAAAAATAGATAAGTGGCATGAATTTTCAGCTAGCAGAACTACTTCCATGCTCCCCTGTTCCTAAAGTCACGTAGTTTTCCTTCCTAGGTTAACATTACTTTGGAATCATATTTAGTTGATCAGTCTTTTTGAATCCTAGGCAAAAAAGTATCTGTTGTAATGTGATATAGTATGAAAACATGTTTTGCTTGAAAAACATTGAATTCTTTTTTAGGAAACTTCGTGATCATTCAAACGTTGTACTGTTGAATGTTTGCATAAATTAATTTTGCACTTTTTAACATGTCAGACTTATTTAGGTTTAGGGAAAATGTGGAATATTCTTTAGCAGTGATATAAGAGAGGTTAAGAACTACTCCATCTACCCACCAATTGTGTGGATACCAATGTACAGAAAACCTAGTCTTCAGTTTGTATTTATGTTGATGCAGTGGCAGCATTTAAAGGCAAATCTTAAAGGTGCAAGAAACGTTCCAAGTGCAGAATTGGTGTTTCCCAAAAACTTTTGAATGTCTTTTGGAATTGTTGATTTTAACACGTCCAACTTACTTAAGTAGTACATTCCCCATAGTCAAATAAAGACAGCATAGTGCAGTTGACATACCTAAAATTTACCAAATAAAGACTAACTATACCCTTTAAAGTTACTCTTCACAACTAAAATCTGGCCATTGCCAAGCTCTAAGGTGATGTGACTAATTTACTGCCATTATCTGGGAATGCTAATTTAAAGCCGTCTAACTTTGCATCTCTGAAAAACAGTATGAAAGAAGAGCTTTGCTGTAGACATATTCTGTGTTTGATGCTGTGACAGGTTTTGTTTCCAAATAGCTTCAGTCGTCCTAGTAGATCTGGCTAAGCCAGTTACGTGAAGTTCGAGAGATCTCTTCAACAAACAGTGATACTCAAAAGAAGATGCACAGATGCACAAATAGGATGTTTCTGGCTTACAAAAGACAATAGAGATGACAAGAAGTGCAGAACTGTTTTATTTCAATGTTACACTGAATTTGTGAATGATTTTACCTAATTCCTTTCCTTTCCCTTTCTCATCTGAGATCTTCCAAGTGAAATTCAGAGCTTTTTATGTAGGAGTATTTGTAGCCTGGAGTCTGCAACGAAACCTTAACGTAATATTTTAGGAGTATAAATATGGTGTTGTGACTATTCCATTGGTGCAATACTTCTGCTGTGCCAGCATCCGTTGAAGCAAGAGCTGTGTATGGCACTATGAAATCCCTCAGCTGCGCAATGGGTTCAAGACACCTTTTTCTCGTGAACCAATCCCTAGATTCTTACTGGAGCAAAATCTGTGTTGTTGCACAGCTCATATTTGCCCTCTTCACACGTTTAGCTCAAAGGAGCACTGGTGGGAATCCTCTGTGCAGTTCAGGTACTTGGTCAGTCACAGCATTGTGAGGGTAAATGAAGGTGATTTTATGTGTCTGGTTCTTTATGTTGGTTGGAGAACAACACTGCACGTAATGTTCTGTGGTTTTGGAGCTATTACTTCAAGCACTCAGGAAAATCTACAGGCATGTGTACATTGAAGTCAGGATGTCAATTTAAATAGGGAGAACTCTTTTGGAGCAGTTCCACACCTTGTATGAAAGGGAGCAAACTTGTGGCTGTCTCATTCTCCTTTAACTTAAACAATTTGTGTACTGCAAAATGGCATTCATTTTTTTATTTGGCTTTTGAGGTTGAGTTTTGTAGAGCAGTTTTCAAAAGCTATTGCTTGTATTAATGAATTTTAATATATTTTGATGAAAAAAATCAAGGGAAAGTAAATTGATGCTATCGCTGGAACTGTGCTTTTATGCATCTTAGAATCTTGAACTTTATATTAAAAAGGTTTGCTATCTATATCATGAAGGTTTAATAATTATCATTGGAAATTTTTTCTCCAAATTTAATAACTTATGTACTTTGGTGTGCTCATATATACTTTTTTGAGGGACATATATTCCTGTTAAAATGGAATATTCACAGTAAAAAAAAGAAAGATTTTTTGAAAATACATGATAATTAGTAGAAATATCTTACCAAAGTGAAGTCTCTGAACAATTTTGGCAACTGTTTGTTTTATTGTTGAAATGGTATGAACTGTGGATGATAAGTCATAGCTGTTGTCCACAGAAAATTCCCCTGTCATTGTAACCCTAGAAATGGCAATATATGTGCATTTCATCTGACAGAGTAGGGTCCCTGTTTGTCTGGTTGGTGACTCTTAGCTATCAGGTAGGCCAGGGTTTCCTAATTGTCTTACTGATTAGCTTATGTTTAGGAATCGTGGAGGATCATGCAGGGTTTGGTTTTGTTTTGTTTTGTTGTTTTTGTTTTCATTTTGTTTTGGGATATTTTGGAGGGTTTTTTGTTCCTGGAAAAAATTTCCAGGGGAAAAAGAAGACAAGCATGCCATTTAGGATTGACGTGAAAGAAAGACTTACAGTTCTCTTAGGCATCCTATAATTTTGAGCTGAGTCTCAGAACACTGAAAAGCAGAAGGCTGAAAAATATATTTATGATCCTAGCTATGAGTCATTTTTCCCAGATGAGTATCAATTTTAAGATTCATTACTCCAATAGTCCAATAGTCACCTTCATGTAGTATTATTCAAAATCCGGTAGAATGGGAAAAAGATTTGGTGATTTATTTTTATTTTCAAACAAACTCTCACCCCAAGTGGCTGATTTTCTCTGATTCCTGTTCCAGTATTCCAGAGAGATTCAAAAAGACAGACCAACTTGTTTACTTAGCAGCAAGAATGCAAAGGTCCTTTTGAAAAGTTCTAGCCTCATTCTTCACCTTGTGCTGTTCTAATGAAAACAATTTACATGCCACCCACCTCAGAAAAGAGAGACAACTTACTGAAATGCTTTCATATGTGTACATTGAAGTCAGGATATCAATTTAAATAGGGAGAACTCTTTTGGAGCAGTTCCACACCTTGTATGAAAGTGAGCAAACTTGTGGCAGTCTCATTCTCCTTTAACTTAAACAATTTGCGTACCATTTCAAATGCTTTCACTGTTGTCTTTTTAAAGTAATTTTCATTCCAAATAAGGAATCATATACAAAATCAGTATTCTGAGTGTAGTTAATTACTACAGCAGTTTATTCTGACTAGTTAATTGCAGTGTCTTCATACTTCAGGCTTTTGGTTGATTTGGTGGGTTTTTTTCTTATCACGTTT
This sequence comes from Monarcha castaneiventris obscurior, assembly GCA_026261815.1. Taxonomy (NCBI): domain Eukaryota; kingdom Metazoa; phylum Chordata; class Aves; order Passeriformes; family Monarchidae; genus Monarcha; species Monarcha castaneiventris. The sequence continues at coordinate 22,415,605 of JAMPIT010000379.1, read as the reverse complement.
GGTCGATTTTCTTGTATTTTGCTTTGGTTTAATAATTCTCTAGACTCAAAGGACAATTGCAATAGAAATACATCATCTGCACAGTGCATTGCTGCTCTCCTTTGTTCTCACTTCAATGGTATGCTATTTTATCAATCCTGTTCTGGGAAGAGATCTGTGCTTTGACTCCTCCCTCATTCTGAAGAGTGAATGAGGCTGTTGTAGGAGTGAAGACTAATGGGCCCGTCACTCAGGAAAAAGCCTCCTGTCATACAGTTTTACACTCACAGGCTTTCTACAATGATATATTTCTTTGCTTTCATAATACCCCGTAAGCAGAGTACAGCTGGAACCTCAACTCCAGCTGAGTTGTGGAGGTCTTTTCTCTGAATTTCCATCCGTGGTGCTGCAGGTGATCCTAGAGGTATTGCCAGAAAGAAGGACAATAGACTTAGCATCACAGGGAAGCAGTGGAAACAAGGACAGAATTTCTTCTGCTGGGGAATGAGGGAAAAATTGGAGGATAATATATGATGCCGTTTTTTTTCTCTTTTTGATGTTTTCTTTTTTTTAATAAGGAAAGGGAGTGGTATCCTTTCAATACTTTATACAAAGTGTAGGCATTGGACGGTAGCCTTCCTTCAGTCAGCTCTATCTTCTGTTTTCTCATTTAGGACAACTACTTTTCAAATTCCTGTAGGAGTAGGCTGTTTCACATACAGTAGACTCCGTTTCCTCTATGATCTGCCCATCTGTAGTTAGGTGAGATAAGAGCCTTAGCTTTGTAAATTACTTGCAGCAGAATGGTTTCTTCATGCACCTTACAAAGTATCTTGTGCTCCTAGGCAGTCTCAATTAGAACTCAGGTTATTCTAGTAACACTTGGCAAATACAGCAGAAGAAGAAACATTGTTCAGCAACAGCAAATTCAAAATGGATGTGATTTTACAGGAAAATGTTGAAGCTGTAAAAAAGTAAAGGAATAAACAGGAGATGGAAATCAAGTTGCATAAATAGATATCTGAAAAATCAGCACTTATTAAGAAAAATTTTAGATCCTTATTTCCTTCTGAAATTAAGAACTGTAAAGAAAAAAAGTAAAGAAAAAAAGGAAGAGGAAGAAATCTTAATATACCAGTCTTGAGACTTGGGAGAGATTTCCTTGTTCCCATGACTCCAATCCATTTAGGTGATATATATCATCTCTTTTTTTTTTTTTTTTTTAAATTAAAAATTTATGGATAATGAAAGATGTGTCTGAATCCAAAACAGGACAATGACTTCTTCCTAGGAGTGGCAGTACTTTGGAGATACTGTACTGTCAAAACTCTTGACAAAAATCTTTTTTCAAAGTATTTTCTTCAATGGCAATATTTCAAATGACTGTGATAGAATTCAAAGTCACTGCCAAGGAGCATCTTGGATAGGTACTGTGTCTGTAAATTTTCTAGCAGCTTGCAAAAAAAAATCCTGTCTTATATCCTGTCTTTCTGTACTAAAACTGAAAGGGGCATTCATATTAGCCTTATTGCTCTGGTTTATCAAAACTGATTTCACATTTGTCTGTCTACTTGTACTTAAGTTAGTTTAAACCTTTTTTAAAGCAGTTATTTTTTCTGGGAAGTTACTGAATGCATCTAAACCTATTTAAGGGAGTGTTAAACCAGTTTAAATGGAGAGTGCACTACTTTTAACTAGATTAATTTAAGATTGACCTACTTGCACAAGTGCAGCTTTTTAAAACAGGGCAAGATTTAGAAGTAGTGCTTGGGGAAAACAAGGATTTCTTGGTAGCTCAGTTTTCAAGCACATTAGACATGATAAGTAATGTACCAATTACTGGATAAAATGTGACCATAGAACTACGTCTTCCAGCAGCAGAAAATATTTGGCAAAAAATGAAGTGTAGATAAACACAATAGATTGGTAGTGGTAATTTGATACTGTTATCTTCATATTCATATCAGCAAGAGAAATAGAAGTCAAACTAAAATACATTATTTTTTAACTCTGTAGCAAATTTACCAAGGTAGCTAGTGTACCATACTGAAATTCTGCAGAAAACCATTCTTCCATCAAAGAACATATGATAAATAATAAGTGAAACTCCATTTCAGAAGTAATAGATGGTTTTAGTGTACAGCGACATGTAAGGAGAATATTAATACATAGTACTTACATACATGTGGAATACTTGTAACGTGTGTATGCATAAAATTCTGTTTTTGGGAAAACAAATTCAAAAACTCAAGAATTCAGTTTTGTTTATTTTTTTGTTAACTCTCCAGCGTTCAAAAAATTATTCAAGTTTGCAGGCAATAACAAGAAAACAAGCAAACAAACCTGTCACTTAGTACCATGCTGTTTGTAGATTGCCAAGTAAAAGCTTCTTGGACCTGATGCAAATACAGTGTCTTGTGTAATGTACTTGGACTCCAGTTAGTGCATAGATTCTGCTGTGGGCACTGTGCTGGCAGCCAGGAAAAATTTATGAAAATCCTGATCTCTGAACTGCATAGATCAACTTGTAGTAAATTTCTTTTGGCTGCCAGTGTGGTTGACACAGTGCAGGAGATATATGCTGCTGGAAATGTGAACCAGTGGAGTTGTGAAAACCATCTCCTAAGGGAGCTCTGTGTCTTGAACAGTGCTCATGCTGTGGCTTGGTATAAAGGAAGCCAAACATTTCAGATCAAAGGAAGCTCTGTATTACAATGTTAGCATGGCTTTAAATTTATAAAGCATAGTGCTCTTAATTGATTATGTATGTTTTTAATAAGCAATTATCAAATTTGATCTATAACCAAGCAGTGTGACCTTGCAGTTGTGACATGCTTATTTTCTAGTTCTGTGCTAGGATAACTGTGTAAAAGATTAATATCTTACTTGTATTTTTATTTTATAGTACTTGTGTATATGCTTGTAAACAGAGAATTGCAAACATGGGTTCAGATCAAAGGTTATCCTACAAAATATTCTGTCTTCAATTAATAGCTATTAACAGATACCTAAGGAAGAGTATAAGAGCAGGGTAGACATATGGCAGTAAAACCCCAGCATATTCCCTCTTTGCTTCCAGTGATCTGTGGCTCATTGAATTTCTGAGGCACAGGCCATATTTTTGTGTTTAGTAGCCTATGAGGGATTTCCTTTCATTAATCGGTGTAATCTCTTTTTGAACTCATGTAAGCATTTGGTATCCACAACATCCTGTGACAATATGTCCTATAGTTTAAGCAGATGTGAAATACTACTTCCTTCTGATTTCTTTGTAGGCAGATGGATGCTTGTATTATAAGGAAGTATTTTTCTAATAATATTATCTATTCCATTCATATTTTATGGGCCTCTGTCATATCTTGTTTACAGGATAAAGAGACCGAGACTGTTGAGTTGCAGCCTTGTTTATATATAATTGTAAGGTTAAGGAAGTACAACTTCCATTTTAAATTGAAACTACTTGAGTGCAAAAGAAGAGAATTAGCAATATTATAAAAGATGACAAAACCCAACTATTGCATTTATAGTATTACACAATGATGAAGATGCCAGGATAATATTTCAAAGAGCTTTGCAAGTTGTGGGCATATGGAATAACGATTGATTCTTTTAATTTCACCATTTTCCCTGAAATCCAATTTAATTCAGGAATCAATTAACACCAGTAATGCTTTCTGTCACTAAACAACATAGTCTTCAGTATTTAAAAGGAAACCAGTCTTTCTCTTATCAGTAAGTGCTTTTTGTGCTGATAGAACTTCCTCTGTCCTTTAATTTTCCAAACCTTCCTGAATTATACTTGCTGGTGTGCCCCTGTCCCATATCCAGTCACTCCAAGATCTTACCTAAAATCATAACTCTCAGATATCCAGTGTCTGACATATAAAATGTATCCTTAAAAATACTATCATGGTATGCAAAGTTGCACTTGAGAATAGAAAGATCCCTTTCAGCTATTGAAGAGGTGGGAAATGATCCAAAAAATCAAAAATGGCCCTGGCTGCTTGTGAGGACTCAGTCATTGGACATAGGACTATGCAGATAGAAGAGGATCTGTTTGCCGGACCCCATCTACTGGCTGGAAGCCAGATGATGGAAAATGTTAACTGTTGGCAAAGTACTGACCTCATTTTTATAATTTTTGGGGAGGATTTTGCTTTCATGGAACACCCTTTTGGCTTGGAGGAAAGCACTTCATTTGCATGTTTTTAAAAAGGAAATCTGTTTAAAACTGGCAGTTAGTGAAAGCAGTCTTGTGGATGAATCCAGCCCCATGTTCCAGATGTGCTTGACTACATGCTTTTAATACATCCCAGGGGCTCTCAACGTGCAATATCAAACTCTCAGCTTCCATCTTGGCCTAACATTTCTATATGCCCTATTATGCAAACTGAAAGAGAGGCTGAGGAATATGTTAAAAGAATTGACTTTGTGATATTCTTAATTAAAGCAGTGGGATTGTAGACTAAGATGCACATTTTACATTGTGCTTTTCATGTCTATAGAAGCAAGGTGATATTTAAACTGTAGCTTAATTGCCAGAGATGGTCCTGATGCAGGTTGCAAACCAAAAAGGCAGCACAGCTCGAGCCACTAAATTGCATATTGCTTCCATCGTGGCATAGGTAAACATAGATCATTGCAAGCCTATATGGAGTAGTTAGGGATGTTGCAAACTCAGCTATCCATTCAAACTGCAACTGGAGGTTATTTCCCACATACCAGGGCCAGCAGAACCTGCTTGCTTGCTTTCATTTGCCATCTGCCTCAGTTTGCAATCAGCCGGCCTATCTTAAACTGCTAATGAAAAGTGTTAAAGCAGATCTGGCTGACTTTGCATGGAAATAAATGAGGAAAGTTCACATTGTCTGTTACATCGACTTTGCTGCCAAGGAAACATCTAGCTGAAAGGCAGCATGGGTCCTTGCAGGCAATTTTGGCAGCATTTGCACCTACAGTCACTGAAAAAGAACTGTCTTTTTTTTTTTTTCTTTTTTTTTTTAAATTTTAAAGATGTCTTTGTCTCAAACAGCTGTTTATGCAACAATGAAGTCAGGTTTATCTCCCAAAATGGATTCATTTTATCAGAACCTCATATTAGTATGTCAGGAGAAATGAGTTTACATGAGGAAATTTCGATTGAAAAATGTGAAATTTACTTGAAAAATGTTTGTTAAAGTGATTAATAAGTTGAAACTAACAGTGTTGGAGGTTTTGGCTTCTTTTTCTCTTTTGGTCATTCTCATGTTCCCCTTGCAGTATATGAGAAAAGAGTATTTCAAAGCCATTTTTGTTCAGGCAAATAGATTTATTTTAAATGAGTTCAAACATAAAATCTGGGCCAGCCCCTTCATGATTATTTTTATGACCCCACAACCTCTCACACACAAAAAAACCCCTAACACTACATATACAACAAACAAACAAACAAATAAATAAATACTCCTACCTTAATCTTTTCTCCTTTTAGAAAGAAACTAAGCAGATTTTGAGTACTGAATCTGAGAGAGTTTCATATAATTCTTGCATGTTTCAGAAAGTTTTAGGGAATGGGGAAAAAAATGGAAAAAAATAACATGTTCCAGTTCTTTTTATTCTTATCCTCTATGCATTTACATAATAGTTTACCATCAGTCTACAAAAAGGCAATATTTCTTTAAAATGTGTGATACAAACTAATAGTAATAAAACTAATGCTAATAAATAGAGCAACTGCCTTATGAGCCATGAGATTTCATACCAGACTAAATTTCAGCTTCTTGAAAGATTATTTGCCATGGAAAGCTTGTAAAAACCCATATCTCAAACATGTTGAGTTAAAAACAAAAAAAAAAGAGAGTGAGAAAATCCCTTTTATTATTGCGAATAAGTCAAAAATAGTTTACAACTAAAAAATCATCTAAAGAATGAATGGCTTGAAATTATTAATTTCTCTTTTAAGTCTGGTCTCCTAGTAGCAGTAATTTAGGAAAGAGGCATTATCCATGAACGTAAAATTCTCCCTTTAGACAGAAAGGGACATTTCAGTCATTTAAAGCAGGTAACAGGCTTAGCATTCTGACTGCCATGTGATCCAGGGTTCCTCAAGTCTCTGTTGCTAGGGCCACTTAATGGAGACTTTTTCTTCAAGACAGCAGATTTAGGAAATACTAAAGATGCTCTATAGAATATTATTACTGCATTGCCATCTCATTTCCCCTGCCTTTTTAGGGGCAAACAGAATGTAAAAAATCATGCTGCTAATTAATATGGATGTTGTCATGGTTTCCTGAGAGAACAAGACAAGAATTTTACAGTAATTACATCCTTAATTACATATTTATTTATTAAGCAGAAATGTAATAGATGTTGAAAAAGTAGAAAGATGTAGATAACCCTAAAATATAAGATAATACTATATCTGAATTTTAAGAATAGTATATGATTAGCTAATGAAAGATTTTCTACAATATTAGTGTTCTCAAGTCTAGAGTATAATTTGTGCTTTTCCTGACAATTCTTCACTTCAAAATGCCCAAACCATATGTTCCTGAGGCCAAAATGGTTTTAATCTATATTTAGACTTCCTAACTGTTTGGGTTCCAAAAAGTGCTGAGCAGCTAACACCAAAATCTGGAAACATATACAGCTAAAACATCAGGTTGTGAAAAAAAGATGAAAGCAGAAAAATAAAAAAAAAACCCAGATAAGTTAAAGTAACATTTTTTGTCTGGGTTTTTGTTTGTTTTTTTTTCCTAGTGGACAGATTTAAATCTCTCCTTCAAGTCAGTCTATGATAAGTACTTCCTGGGTTTGTACATATATCACTTAAGTCCATATCCTGTACTTCTATAATTAATGTTTTGCCAGTGACTTAAATGAAAAGACCCAAGTCAAAGCCTGAAGACTTGAGGGGGAGGAATTAATCTGACCATATGTTGATGTTTATATCTGAGTTAATCTCATGGAGTCCCTTTAGAGTTGTAGGAGAGATATATTGTCTTCCTGGGTAAGGCTTGTTGCATCCTGAAGTAGGTGTCTAAAACAAACTAGATGAATCATATTCTGAAATACCTGTTTCTCATCTCTTGCTGTGAGAGGTGCAAGTAGAGACATTTGTATTACAGTGTTGAGTAGCTAGATAACTTCCATCAGGGATGTTGAATCGTGCCATTTTAGATTAGAGGAGAACTGAAGTGATAAGAACTTCAAAATACCAGCACTAGCCGGAGTCAAAAGAAATCTATGTCAGCCCTAGAGATGGCTGTTTTGGGAGCAGTTCAGTACAGCAGTCAGAAAAGTTATAGGCTGTTCCCTGCCCTTCTTGGTATGGCAGGACAAACACTTGTATTGGTCTGAATATGGTAATTCATGAGTGGGTTGCATCTCTGAAATTTTGAATGCATAATTGGTAGTATGGTAAGGTGTAAACATACTTTTAGTTTCCCGTTTCTAAGAATCATACAGAGCACCTTTCTTGTGATGCAGTTCAGAAATTGATACTGTGTAATTATGAGGAAATGGAATTACCACTGATTATTCAGGATGCTGAAGATCTGGTAGTGACATGGAATTAATGTTGTTAGCTGCGCTCCAGCTAGCAGTGCTATCAGAAGCAGCAAAAATATTTGGGCCTGAGCTTCAGGAAAAGTTAGCAACTAAAATACATATATAATCAACTGTCACTCCTTAGCTGGTTTTTGTTTTTAATGATCACTTGTGACACTGGCAGGGCTGGCTATAGTGGCTGGCAGAGGTGCAGAGATAATGGTCCCAACCTGCCTTTGTGTGGGATGTGGCAGAGCAGCTATGGAAAACTGTGCCTCCAATGACTCTGTGTTCAGCTCTCTGCTTTCCCAGTGGAAAGCTCTGGTCTGAGAGCCATCAAACATGGAACCTCTGGCATTGTCCCTTCTTCCTGCTGGGGCCAACTGCTGTCCCCCCAGGCTGGGGTCCTGCTGAGCTCCTAATTCAGAGAAGGGGAAGCGTGCCAGGATTGACTTGATTGCCCTGGCCTACATTCTCATGTCCAATCTGTCCTGAACTTTGCCAGGGACAATGAACTGCCTTCTTCTTCCTCTCTAAGCAAATTCTTGCATAGGCTTCCTTCTGCTGGGAGGCCCAGGAGTATGGCTTGGCTGCCTGACCATCTTGTCCTCTCCAGCACCCTTTGCTCTGCCCTCTGCAATCTGTCATCCTGGAGGCTGCCCCTCCATGGCAGGGGCTCAATCATCTCCATGCCAACACGTGCCAAGAGTCACTGACCATATTCCCCGAGTTCTAGAGGGACATACAGTGGTCCCTCCAGCTAGAGGGACATACAGCTGTATGGATACAGAATCCTAGGATCTTAGCAGCAGATTGTCCAATAGATCAGAGCATTTCATATGAGTAAATTTTAGCAAAGTAAAACCAAAGTAGCAGATTTGTCTTTCTGTCACTTTCTCTGTATACATGATCCCCAGTTTGAAGCTGTTGCAATTTAAAATATGGTACACCTTGGATCAGGTTTCCCTTTGAAGTCAGCAGACTTCTTAGAAAACTTGTCTTCTTTTCAGATCAGAGAACTTCTAATGATTTTTTTTCTTCTAATCACTTTGCCAATTAGGATTCAAAATTCCCATTTCTTTTTATCACCAGTTTAATGAAAAAAATCCCAAACCATGGACAAATCCATCTTGACTTTTTATTTCTTAATGTGAATTAAAAAAGCAAAATAACAGTGAAGGAAGAATTGTTCATATAAAAACTTTATATATATATACAAACCATTGTCACTGTTTCAAAACTCTCGAAGTCCTATGTCTGTGTTAAGATACAATGGTGTGCTAATAATAATAACCTGGTTTTGATGGGTTTAATGTGATTTAATTTAGAGGGTATTATAATTACTCTCAGTAATTTAACTGATACAGGGTAAAAAATTTATCTAACAAAAATTTAGCCAACATAAGATTTACACATAAATTAAATTCTATGTGCATTCTGTTGTAGGATTTAGGGGATTTTGGCGATCTCTAGGACTCTTTCAGATTTCTAAAAGGTGATGACATGCTAGAAGAGGTTGCCCAGAGAAGCTGTGGATGCCCCATCCCTGGAAGTGTTCAAGGCCAGGCTGGATGGGGCTCTGAGCAACCTGATCTAGTGGAAAGTGTCCCTGCCCATGGCAGGGGAGTTGGAACTGAATGGTCTTCAAGGCCCCTTCCAAACCAAACCATTCTATGCTTCTATGATTTCTGGCCCGTGACAGATTACATCTATTGTGAATATTTGCATTATGACTTTGACCTTCTTCCTAGCATTTACAAATATTTCTTCATAGGAGGACACACAGGACATAGGGATAAATGAATAAAAATAAAACACAAAAAGCCACCATATTAACAAACCAGCTCTTTATCTAAGTGGCTTAGAGGCAAACCCTACTATTTTTTGTTAAAACAGGGGTTCAATTTTAATATGGCCTCATGTACAATTAAGGCTCTCTTACATTTATTCTCACCCAGAGTGCCACTTAGCAGTGGTAGAAAAATGTACAGTCCCTTCACAGGAATGACCCACAGGGACCAGACCATGGAGGATAGCTGAGAACCGAGCTCATGCTCTTCTTGTGCACATATCCAAATCTTCAACCCCAGCATGTGTTCATTTTCACAGCCTTCCAAAAGCAGTTTTAATTATTTCTCTAGCTTATTCTTCCCACTAAAATTAAAAATAGAAACAAAGAAAAGATAGGAAAGAGTATAAATACGTAAGGCTGTTACAGTATTTGCAGCATTTCTAGTATGAAGACCTTTTCCAGCAAATGCAAAATTCCATTAAAATTTGAATTTATTTCTGATAGTTATTGTCTAAAGATGACCATGAAAACACCCAAAATAAAACTTTTCCATCTGTTAATCAATATGAATTTATTACTAACAGAATGAAAATGCCATTTGAGAATAATATACAAATTCAGTAGTGGACTGGAATGATGAAGTTGATCCCAGGAGTTAGAGATTCAATGTAAATGTAGGAGTTTGTTTAGTTTGCTAGGTTCCCTGTCACAGCAGGGTTTCCTCAAAGCATGAAATAAAGCCATAAGCATTATATTTTCAGAAGGAACACATACCATCATACTGAAGCAAACTCTTATGTCTTCTCTACCTCCCCTAGGATCATCTCCAGCTGCTTCACTTGTCTGTCTTTGGGCAAGTCGGTATTGATTCCCTAGTCAGAATAGTTTTCAAATTTTTTCAGTACTAGTGATTGAAACTGTGAGAAAAAGTGGAAATATTCTTATATCCACGCTTTTTATAGAAAGAAATTTAAGAATACCTAAAGTAATTAATTCCACCCATTTCAAGCAATTTACTGAAAGTTGTACAATGTGCTTGGTGACAGATCTAAGTAGTAAGTCAGAAATTCTTATCTTTTGCATGTCTTTACGTTCTAAATTATAGGCTGAAGTGTATTTTAAAAGAAATTATGCCGACAGCATGCAGAAACAGTAAAGCACTGCCAGGAAGGACTTACACACCGCTAAACTCGAATATTCTCATCGTATCTCATAAAGGATCTGAGTCACCTGAAGACAGCCTTGCTCTGTAGGAATGTGCCCTTGTCAAATTTCAAGCAAGCAAGTTTAAATTTCACACTAATCTGTTCATCTTTTTAAAATAGAATAGTTTATCAAAAATATACACGTATGGGTGTAGGTATCCTAAATTATGCACAGAGTAATTAGTACCTACTTTGTGTATAACAAACAGTCTGTACCTCCCATTCTGTCTGCATATATATACATATGTATATCTCACTAAGCCTACTGGAAAGGAGTTTATTTTGTGTGTTATGTATTAGTAGAGTGAAAGAAGACATTTTTATGTCACTGTATTTTTGTCATAGTGAAAAAGCCTAAATATATATATATAATTGAAAAATAATTGTTTAAAATAGTGTGTAAAAAATCGATTCACTAAGTTCATATAGAAAATGAATATGCTCTATATGATACATTTTTATTTAAACTGACAAAAAATTAGTTTTGTTCTTCATTTTTCAAAGGTGCTCCATCCATCTTTTGGCAAAACTTCCTTTCTAAAATAACCACCAGACTACCAAATTTTAGTGCCAGTGGCAGTTGAGATAATGTCAAGCAACTATATATGATTTTTTAGACTGGAAAATGTGGCACCTTTATTTGGGTAAGAGTATTCCTGTGATTTATATTTAGGTCCATATATACTCTCAATATAGCATATATATACATATAAGGTGCTTATGTAAGTGCATATGTAATGTGTATGCTCAGTTCTGCTGTATTGTAATAAGGTCAGAGAAAGAAAGAATCTTCTTTTATGACTGACTGGAGAAATAGCATCTTCAAAATTCTGTCCTGTCTGGAAAGGATAATAAATAAAGACAAAGCTATTTTTCTTTTTTTTTTTTCTTTCTGTATGCTGTGTAGAGTAAGAATTTTACTCTACAATTTGCAGCATGTCAGCTGTTTGGATGCATCACGTGGTGGTACAAATGAACAGAATAATGAAAGTGCAAATTCTGCATACATCGAACAGAAAGTTATGGGTATTTTGTATGTGTGTAATATTTCTGATTAATTGTAAGTTTGCCTTTGGGATACTGTCTTGTTGGTAAAAGGACTATAATAGAAGTCTTGTGCAGATTTACATTTCAGTTTGATATGAATTTAATTAGAAAACATCTATCTACATCACATGAAAAATGAAATAAAATAGTCTTTGGAAGAAAGAGTATATGTCCATGTACAAAACAACTTTGTATTTTTACAGTTTGTTTGTCATTTGAAATTCAGTTTCTAGGGTTTCTTTTTTTTTTCCTCTGGATGGAAAAGTCTTCAAAATTGAGGTCACATGTTAAGCCATAAGGGTATTGCTTTTATAAATTGAACTCACATACCATTTAGAATGGATATTAGTATCTTCACAACCAGGTTTTCTTAATAGCTTACTGTGGACAAACGTATTAGCTTTATTTATCTGTCGATGTGAAAAATAATGTATATATCAGCCAGAGGGAAAGGCTTCCCCATACAACATGTTCCACACTGCTGGCTGTTGAATATTTGATATATTAATACATATTTATATTCTGTAGTTTGGGCAGTGTTTTTAAAGTCAGGCAGATTTAGTGCCTAAAATAGTTTATAGCCTCAGAGAAAAGTGTCAGTATAAAAATAATAATTTTATCTTAGTTCTTTACACGCAGTATCTTTTTTTTTCGTCCCTTGTGAAATCAAACTTGAGATAAAATAAGAAAAACAATCACAATCTTTTTGAGTTTACAGCCATTCTCATCTCCATGCTAATAGGGAACACAAGAATAGAGATGCACAAGTTTTGGGCTAGTGAAATATATTTTCCAATATTTTTCTGCTACTCTGTGGATATACAACATGATGTAACTGAGACTATCACAGTGAATATTCACCATTGTATATCTTTCAGTGGCGACTTTTGCTTTAAAAATCATTGTAGTCATACACATTTTACCTCTCTTATGACTTGTTAAAGTTTGTGATGGTGCTTCATTTTGCCATGTGGACTGAAATATGTCGTACTTGGATAATGTATACTGAAATACAGAATCACTTGGGACTCTCCCCTTCAGTGGTGGCAACTGAAAATGTAAAAACTACCCAATGTCAGTAGGATAAAAAGCTAGCCTGAGCGAGTATGAATGCTCACTGAGCACTGGCCAAGGAATTGAAGGTGGGCTACTATCAACCTTGCAGTCACAAATACACTTCTGTGCAGCCTTGAGAAAAAGAGCAAGCACTTACAGAAGGCTGTCCTTTTTCACTCTCAGGAGCTTTTTACAGTAACATTGTGGTACTCAGGGCAAGTCTGCTCTCTAAAGCAAAGAGGCACTGAATAATTGTTGCCTAATTGGAGAAATCTAATCATATGCAAAGCCAAAAGGATGGAAACTAAGCCAGTAATAAGACCCTACCTGTACTGGACTCAGACAACTCATCTTGGGCTGGTTTAAACCTGAGTTTCAATTGCACTAAGTTATTTGGGTCAGTTTAAATTCAGGATGCCCTGGAGACAATCATGACTCTTGATGGAAATTGTTATGAATAATGGGGCTATTTGACTACAAGTAGAAAATATGTTCCCTGTTAAATCATTGTCACCCCAGGCAAGAACATTATTCTCCCAGCTCTTTCCTGTGACCTTCTCCCTTCCCCCTTATTCATTTGCTCAAGGGCTGTTCTGCCTTTGCCACACTTAATGGCTCCCCTGATGGCTACAAGTTGCATTGCACAAGGTGGAAATAAAGACTAAATCAGAGGGGCAATCAGACACTGGATGTAATGTTTGGGATTTTTTTCTTTCTTTTTTTTTTTCCTCTTTACATAAACTCCCCTATCCAAAAGATGAAAGGAGAAACAGCCATCCCCTGCATAACATCTGTTGTCTGACATGGTCCCACTGTCACTTAGAAGTACTACTTTAAAAGTCCTCTACCACATGCTCATTATCTGGGATTCTGGAAGGAAGATATGCCAGTAGCTAAAGTCGTTTTTATTTATTTCCCTGTTGCTATTTATTTCACATCTTTCAGATCAACATGGAATAAAATGTAGAAATTCCAGAAAATCTGTAAGGGGACTCAATAAGGACTGATAACCAAAGATGTATTGATTCTTCATGTATTGCATAACTGGCACAAATAGAAGCAGTAGACTCTTCCAAGACTGTTGATTAACAGTGGTTTATTGGAATTTTAGAAATTATAACAAGTTAACTTCCCAGACCTCCTGCCTCAAACAGTAGAGGTAAAACATGCAGAACACTCTTTGACCTACTGAAACAAACAAGCCTAATGATAGTGGTAGAATAAATACTATTAATTCAAAACTATTTGAAAATTGTTCAGTAAATAATGTGGCCACCTTGTTAGTGCAGTTCTTAAAATAAGACTTAGACTAGTTAATATTCTTAATTATGAAGCATGGGTAGGAAGCATGGGTATAGGAGGGAAATTTGCTTTCAGAAGGTCTGAAAAGCAAAAGAAGGTTACTTCTTAAATATTTGAGTTAATACTCAGAAAAGAAATTTTGAATTCTAATAAACCTGGTTTAGAACTTCCACAAAACTCAGAAAAGAATTGAAAAATAATGTGAAACTTGTCATGCTAGTTTGAAAGCTGTAGTACAGTAACATGCTCTTCTTTTTAGTCTTTCCATCTTAAACCTATGATTATTTAAAATTACATTAATTATTCCATTATAAGTGCAGAATGAAAACCTTTACAGAGTTCCTTCTGTGCATCACTTCCTATGCTGAGGTTAGCTACAGAAGCTGTGGATTATTCATATGAGATGATGTCAAGATCAGCTTTTTCTGAATATAGAAGGCCAGATTCAGATATCAAGAGCATTTGTCACCCGGACAGTCAGGCTTATCAAACCTATTGAAACAGCACATTGACAATCTGCTTTACTATAAAAAGAACTGCATCTAAGAAAAATATTGTCATAAAACATTTCATCTGGAAACCACATAATTATAGATGATAGGATAAACTTTTCATTTCTAAAAGTACATTATGTCACATTAATTTTTGAAAGATGTGATTTTTCTGCACAGTTATAGTGAATAGAAGATCAAGAACATTTAGTTTTCATATTTTCAAATTAAGAATCAGAAGTTATGAGAAGACTGTGAACTAAGAATATAGTTTTACTTGTGTCTGTTTTCATGGTTTCATTCAAACATTTATTTCACAAACATCAGCATGGCTTCATACATCATGAAGGCATCTACTGCCAAGTGTTTCCTCTTTCATATGTACTTTGGATAAAATTTATTTTATTGTGTCAACAAGAAAAAATACTTGAGAAATTGAAATACTGTCAACTATGTCCTCAAAGTTCTGTAATGTATATACGTGTAATTTTGTTGCTGATGCAACTTCATATTATTGCTACTGACATTTTAAAAGTACTTCCAGATCAAGTTCCAGCAGTGGAAAATAACTGTCTATCCCCAAAGAATCTACTGATTGTAGGATAAGAGTTAAAACTGAGCATTTTTTCTCATATTAACAACCCATATACAACTGTTAGGCCACAGCATAGGCCTTTCATTATTTATACTTCTCTTTCAACAAGAAACTACTTACTATAGGTGACAACAGTTTCACATGAGTCCAGCGATTAAAAATTAGATGGTTGGCATAAGCTTCTGATCTAGAGTACTTCTCTTGTCAGTGGGACAGGATCACACTTCTGGAGGATGGTTCTTCCCATCCCTAGGTGGTGAAATGAGTGATATTCTGGATGTGACCTTTCTCAGATGACTGGAATCTTTTTCCTGATGTAAAATATTTTTCCAAAGTTTCATTTTGTGACAGGTTAAGTATGACAGAATCTGTATGAAAGACTCATAGAAAGATATGCAGAATGATGTATTAGATTAGTAAGAAGAGACAAAATTAATACCATAGAGGTCCAGCTCTGAAACTTTTTTTAGAAAAGATCCCATTGGCTTTGATTTATGTTTGCTTCAGAAGAATGCAATAATTCTACTGCCAAATCTTCCAGTTGTGTCTAATACTCTGTAATAAAAAATTTAAAGATGTTTTCGGAAGAGAATAACAAAAACATTAAACTGGTCTACAATATGAGTGCATGTTTTTATGTTTTTCTTTAGTCCTACAAAAATAAAAAAAGCTCATGTACTTAGTTAAGCAGCTACACTTATTGCAGGGAATTGCACAGTGAAATATTTTAGGACGTCTATTTTCCTTATTAGGATTTCAGTTACGGTGATTCAGAAATGGACAACACCTACATATAATCAGCAGGGGTCTGATTACAAGTGTTTAAATGAATAGGTGCCCCATGGGGTTTGTTCTAAATAGGTAGTCTTCAGTTTGTGAAGTTTACCAAACAAAGCCAGGACATTTTCCTTTTGGAGCTATGTCGTGATGAAAGCATTTTTAGTTGGGTTCATGACAGCATCAACTTCAAGTCATAAATTGCACAAAAGCCTGGACATGAACTGACAGTTGAACCCTATACTTACCATGTGTATCAATTAAAAAGGTTTATGTTTATGATGACTGTAACAGTACCATACATTACAGCATAATGGTTTCCCTGTTGGGGAAAAAAAAAAAAAAGAGAAAACTGCCTTTTCCGCCACGTTATCCTTAGTATCCTTGATGATCCATTAATTACTACACATTGCCTTGTGAAATTCAAATGCAATAAAAACATCTTGCAATTGCAGAGACCTCCATGTGTGTTATTTTTGTTAGTATGTTTGTGGATTCAAAGGTCTTTTTTCCGTTTCTTCTCTTCACAGGAAACGATCTCTTTCTAGTTGCAGTGCATGAGCTTGGACACGCTCTGGGCTTGGAGCACTCTAATGATCCCACTGCAATCATGGCTCCATTTTACCAATATATGGAAACTGACAACTTCAAACTACCTAATGATGATTTACAGGGCATCCAGAAGATATACGGTATGTCATGTTCTCCAATCCAAGCTTTTCAGTTTAGAATAGCTTTGAAGTCCTCCCGTCCACATCACCTCTCCAAAAGAGTTCATTAGTGTGGGCTTCACCAGTTGTTACGCCAGAGTCTCTATGTGAGTAAAACATCCAAAGATTTTGAGGACGCTCTTAATTTGTTTTTCCTTGTTCACAACTTGTATTCAAATTCACACTTGTCTGGAATAGTAATTCTAAATGTTTTAAAAATCCATATGCAAAAGGAATCCAAACTATGAAAATATTAAGAAATGCAGGCCTTTAGCTACAATGGGATTATTTACATGGGTGTCCAAACTCATGTAACTGGATGAATTGATTGCTTCTCATTTTATCAGTTATAATACAGAAAATTTCCCTCAAAATCTGAAGTCCCAAAGACACCCTTTCTTATGGTAAATATAACAAATTGATCTTAAAATAATGTTATCACCAGCCCCTACAGAGGGTAAAGACAGGCCTGCTTCTTAAAAATATGTTCATTTAGGTTTTTTATGGCCTGATACAAAATACATATGGTACAAATATATTCTGCATTTAACAAGGCACTTGAATTTTTTTTAAAAAGTGACAACAATAACATAATTGTGATTATGGGTTGAATATAACACTAACTCCTATATTACTATCCCTTAAATTTCCAAAGACATAGTTTTGTTTTTGTTTTTGGTTTTAAATAGTCTTTTTTTCCTTTAAAAATATATTTTATTTTTAGAATTGAAAAATCTGTCATATCTCTGTGTTAACATTTTGTATCCAGTGCATATAATTTGAAATTGCCTTGCTTAATATTCCTTAATTAAATTTGCATTGGATTAAATTTTGTATTCCCAATTTTTCCTGTGTAAAATTTGTCATGTTTATGTTGAATATTGTGAGGGCCCTTCCTTCTTTATCTTTACTACCAGAAAGGACAATTACAATCATGTAGAATTACTACAGCTAACTAGACATCTGCGGCCTCCGTGGTGTAATAGTAACAAGAATTTTAAAGTATCATATTAACAAGAACAAATAGATATTTTCATAAAGCATAAATAGCAATTTCAAAATGATTGGTTGATCGAGTTTTATTTGGTTGGGTTTTTTTCCTGTGTGATTAGCTGGAAGGGAGGTTGTTTCTCATGACCTCATGAGTTGGTAGTCTAGACTTAAGGGCTAGACAAGAATAGTGTGCTGAAAACTAGCTGCTAAGCTCCAACAGCTGTGGGCTATACATTAGGAGAAATGTGTTACCCCTGGGAAGTAATATCTGACATCACCACCAAATGGCATAAAAAACTTTGATTTGGGGTTAAAAACTTTCCAACATAAGCTACTGCAAACTGATTCCTTTGCTCCCTTAAAAATCAAGATGTGATTTGGAATCATATGCCTCAATAAAAATGTCACACCTATTAAAATAATTACTTTGGTCTGCAGTATTCCTTGAAATACTGTATTAACTGTAAATTATAAATGTGTCACAAGTCTTAAAATTGTGAATGAAATAAATGCCTTATTAAATTGCATGACAACCATTTGGCAAGTTTAAGATTTCCTAACATAATCCATCTTGTTCTTTGTAAAGTATGTGTTTTTTGTAAAATTCTCAGAAATTCAAATGCCATTTGCGCAGTTTTAGAGTTTTCTTGCTATTCAAAAGTGTTTCTGAAGCTGGTCATGCAAACAGTATTTATTTTTTAAAGTCAAAGTGTTTTATCTATTGAAGTGATTTGAAGAGAGGCCTAAATAGAATGAGAAAAAATTAAAACATTCATCATGTTTCCAGAAATCTTATTGATACAAGTGAATTTCCTTATCTTTTTCTCCATGAAAAATAAATGTTACTAATATGTGTAGAGAGGGGAAGGCATTTTCAGTACACTCATTTCAAGTCATTCAGTGTGCGATTAGGGTTATGATCAGTATCTGTCTAGGATGGCCTGATGAATTTCAGGTAGAGATGAGTGGAATAGTCCTTTCATCAAACTCTGTATATTATGACAGATAATATATTTGAAAGAAAAAAAATGTTTTAACACTGCTCTAAGGAGTTTCAGTTTTTCACTTGAAGAAAATATGTGAATTATGGAAGGGGGGTGGTGTGGTGTGTGTATTATATACATGCCTAGGATTTGAGGTCCAGTTTTAGGAGCTCCTGTACATACCAAGGGACATTGGAAAAAGGTGGGAATGTCCTGTCTCTAATGAACGTGACATTACTTGATGTAAAAATTTGGTTGGTAGGAAATAGCAGGTACGCTACATATATGCATGTGTGAATTGATGAGTACAGATTAAAGATATAGGTTGAAAATCTATTAACTGATGATCTTATAAGGAGCAAGATTTTTTTCATTTATTTGTACAAGAAACAATGATTCTGTTATAAGAGGTCTTACTAAGTTGCTAAATAATGTGCTTTGAACTACTTCTCTTCTGAAATGATGGTGGCCTAAGCATCCTTTGAAGTTTTATTGGACTGTTGTTCCAGTAAGGAAGATTCTGGATAATGAAAAGTAGTTATTTTCCTTGCTTTTGGTAGTCATTCTTTATACTCTTTATAACCAGTGTCTGGTTGGTAACTGGAACAGGCTGGTTGGTCACAGCACCAGCCTGACTGAGTTCAAGAAGTGTTTGGACAGTGCTCTCAGTCACATGGTGTGACTCTTGGGATATCCTGGGCAGGGCCAAGAGCTGGACTCAGTGATTCTAAAGGGTCCCTTCCAGCTCAGCATATTCTGTGATTCTATGATTCAATGATTTCATTACATGACAAAGGTATGGTAGGTCACTTTTTCATTCCCGGTTTACTGTTGGGTTTGTACAGCTTACAGCTGGTTTTTGTTGTGTATGTTTCCTTTAGTGGGTTTGTATATTACATCCTGCTGCTGTATTTTTAAAGGTCCACCAGACAGGATACCACCACCAACAAGACCTCTTCCAACAGTGCCCCCACATCGTTCAGTCCCTCCAGCAGACCCGCGAAAGAATGACAGGCAACCTAAACCTCCCCGGCCACCCACTGGTGACAAACCTTCCTATCCCGGAGCCAAGCCTAACATCTGTGATGGGAACTTCAACACTCTGGCTATTCTTCGCCGGGAAATGTTTGTTTTCAAGGTAGGAGGCTGTGAATTTTTCAGTGTTACATCAAATGTCTACATTTCTTTTTTTTTTTGTAAAGCAAACTCTCATTCATCATGACTCTACATTCCCAGCCTGCTCACAGCTAGAAAGTTCAAGAAAAAAATTTTAAAATAAACATACACATGGCTTAAACATCTAACAGGGGACTGCTGCAATGTTCTATTTTAGGAAAATACCCATGTCAGCAGAAACTGTAATGCCTCAAAATGTAAGGGTAAATAAATGCTGCACATTATGGAAAGATAAAACGTGTAAATCAATGAATAATAGGGATGCTTTTGTTGGGAATATAGCCACACGCCAACACACAGTAGATGCTGTATCTTCAGCACTTGTTCATTATTTTCTAAGGAACTATAATTTTAACTTTACAATTAGATCTGTCATTTACAAAGGAAGTTTGTCATTTTGTTGTGGTTGCATTGAAACCACAATGTCTCACTAGAGGTCTTTGCCACAGAATTCTTACTGCAAATGCGTCATTGTTTATTTCCATTCATCTTGCTCTGAGCTGAAAATGTGCTGTATATACAACAAATTGAAATAAACAAACTGAAAGGCAGTCTTTTAATAGAAGCACTTTGCTAAGACTCATGGACATCAGAGGTATCTTTAGGAGGATGGTCAGCAGTATAGTTTTCAGAAGGCATTGAATGTTGAAGAAAAATTACGGAATCATTATTGCTCAGTCTCTTAAACCAATTTGCTGAAATGCAAAGTTGTGCAAAAATTTCAGAAACAAGCAACAAGATTATCTGGTTTTTTGAAGTGAGAGTGTGTCAAATTTGCTTAAGCAATAGGAAATGTGAGATCTTTGTTTTGTAAATGTATGATAGGATCCTTTTTATCTTCAGTATTATAGGTGGAGAAGAAGGGCCTTTCATGTGAATAGATAAGCGTTTTCTCTTCAGCAATAATGTAAGTGCAAGGGAAAGGCAATGAATTTGTCCCAAAACATGAAGATCCCAGTTCAATTTTTTTTGTCGTTTCTGATAGGACTCATTTCTCCCTTATGTGTTTTCTTTTTATATAACCCATCTTACCAGATAAATCTTATTAGCAATGCTACCCAGGCTTTCACTTTCTTTAGCATATCTAAAAAAATATGTACAAATAGCTTTACATGAATTCATTCAAAATTATTGAGCTACCTTCACAATCCAATGGAAAGGAAATATTTTTCCCAAAAACAGCTAAGGATTTTTGCAGCCTGGGGCTGTCATCCCATTCCATTTGAATAGATGGTATACGGTCAAACACTGGGAGGTCCTGAACCATCACTCTTTTATGGCTAAAACTCAAAGGTTGAGGAAGAACCTAATTTTCTAACTTGACGTTGAACAGGATATTAAAATACCTACTTCAATCTCATGTCATCTACCTCAAGAGCAATAGAACATATTCTCATTTAGTTTAGACATAAATCAATAAACTTAGAAATGTTGTTCCACTAATATAAAATTTCCTGTCTAGGCAAGTCTGTGTTCCTGAATAAATATATTCACCACCATTAATAATCACTCTTATCTGTTCTGATTGAAAACAAATTAAGTTTTCTTCAAAAGTGTTTGCTGCTTACTGCCTTACCACCACATATTTATTGTAAAGTGTGTATGCTTGCTAGTGTGAAGACTGCATTTATTATGTCCCAAAATTAAAATTCCTTTCATGATTGTTCCAATGAGGAAATATGATAAAAGTCTCAGAGAAAAATGACCAGTAACAGAACATTTACAGATTTCATGTATAGACCCTGACTCTTCAAATGAAGTCGCTGCAATCATAAAAGCAGTGTGTTAGGAAGGAAGTAAGAGGTCACCTTTGTTGAGGTTAATTTCTTTAGGGTCACACCGTTTCCCTTTTCTCCTCAGGATGCCTGGAAACATAACAAGGCGTGCCTTGGGTTAGCGTGTGAAGCAATGGATTTTGCCTAAGTGTAGAGATTTGACTTTGTAGAATGAGTGTCTTTGAATGCTTGACTTAGTGAGCTTTAACTCTCTTGTTTGTACACTAATTTGTTAATGAAGATTTTTGTCTGCTAAAGGATTTTTATTAACTGTTTGAGATTTTTTGGGGGTAGCAGGGGGTGATGTATGAGGAGAACCATAAAAGGAGCAGAAAAGGGGAAGAGTTATAAAAGTCAACTTTGCAGAATCTTGGGGCGTGGGACAGGTTGTAAGGAAAAGCTCAGCTACATGTCTGCATGTAGCAGAAAAAGGGCAGGAATTAATTCTTAGGAGGTGCAAACAGAAATAGGGACTGAACATAGGGAAAGCATCCAGCAGTGGAAGAAACCAAGCTGGAGGTTCTGTGGTCTGTCACAACAAAAATAACCCAAATCTCTTTTCCTTTGCCCCTTAATGGTAGTACAAGGGAAGACTGGGAAGGCATGAGTGATGAGTTGAAAGCCAAGTACAGAAAGGTAGAGAACAAGGGATTGATGATGGTACTGTACCAGGTGGAAACAATTAAAGAAGAATTATGACCTTCATTGGAAGAATTATTGCTGGCTAGTTCCCAGATGAGTTAAATGAATAAAGTTGGAGGCTAATCAAATTAAATCCTTTTCTTTCTTTCTCTTTAACCAGAGGTCTGTAATTATTGTGTAGTGGCACATTTTACTGCCTCCTGAACGGAATGTATGCCATGTACCAATTTCAAATTGAAAATAGCCACTTTTTCCTCATGGGAAAGTCTCAAAATCAGGAGCTCAATTTGTTTAAATAATCCTTGAAGTTGCTTGGGAACTTAGCCACAGAGTTGAAGAATTTGAGCACTTTTGAATAATTAAATTCTAATTTAAGTGTAAAACTGAAGCATGAAATGTAACATTGAGATACACTGTGGATTTTCATAGTAGATGGCAAACTATTAATTTCAAGATTGTCTTCTCTTGGCTGTTGAGCTATTAGGTATGCTTAAGAGCATCAGAATATTAGAAACAATTTCTGTGTTCAGTCAAATTAATGAGCTTTGTCTGTGGTTTTAAGACTATCTGGCATTCTCAAATGGATATACCCAGAGTAAAATTGAATAGCTGTAAACTTAAAGAGAAAATGCAATTTACACTTATCCATCCCTTTTTATTGTTTTGACTTCACTTTGACAAAGTAACAATCCTAGAAACACTTGATAAAAATTGTAGGGTTATAAAAATGAAAAACAGGGGAACTGTTCTTGATCTTACATAAATATTAAACACAAAAGTAAAGCAATAAACTTACTAAAGATTCTCCAATGGTCACCAAATAGAATTATAATTTTTAGATCAACTTTTGGTAGGAATGATTGGATTTTAAGGAAATGATAATTCTTTTATGTCAAATATACACATATTACTGATATATAAATGTATTGTCCCAAGAGGATTTCTTCCAAAATTCTTTAAATTAGATGCCTTTACAATGTCTCTGCCAGCTGTAGGGTTTGGGGACACAATATACTATGCAACAAAAATGTTTGTTAAAATCAATACGTTTTAATTATTGGTTTCAGTTGTCACCAAATGATAAATACTGCTGTTATTTGATTCATGCTTGAACTGATGTAAGGAACTATCAGGATGGAAGAATTGCTGTGCCAAATTTATGTGTACCAAGTTTTTATCTTTGAATAGCTTCTTAGCTTCTGTAGTTATACTCAATGCAATTAGTATTTTGCTGTCACACTTTTCCAATCTTTTCTCCTTCTGTTTAGTTAGAAGTTCCCTGGAACACAGAAAAATGGCTGAAAATGGTGAAAAAAAGGTCTTCCTTTTCTGAGCAAGTTATGCAAAGTGGTAGGACAGTGTCTGCCTTTAATGAAAATCCTCTCTGCCATTGTGTGTAGCAATATGTGGTATCCAACAATACTCTCTTCTTAATGTCTCCTGAGAGTACCTCCAGGGCTAGTTCATCATAAAAAGGAACCCCATTGTCTAAGGTCTGCAGAGAAGATTCATTAGTGAAGAAGTTTGCAGCATATACTTCCCCTTTCTTCCTGTGTCCTGTGCAATTCACACTTTGTTCCTTGGCAACAAAATTACCTCTAGCTCTTCTTCAACAAACAGTGTGACTGCTGTCAACATCCTTTTCCTTTACGTTCTTTTCAGTCTCACAGATTAAAAAAATCCTGTTTTGTTGAACAAGCTGCATCTAGAAAAGTAAGCGCTAAGTATGTGGAATTTGTCCTTCATAAGCATCAAATTAGAGTCGCTGTCCTTTTTTTTATGTGACACAGGTTTTTGTTTCACAGAAGAATATTTTATAGAGGTTGCACTGGTGCTTTGTTTAATGCTAGATCCTTAAGAAACAAATTAATGGACCATATATAATCTCGAATGGTGTTAGTATTCATGTTGGAAAAATTAACTCCTCAAAGAACAGCACTTTTAACTACTATCATATACAGGGGTGTTTTTTGAAATGTAATTTAAGTATTAGATCAAGAAGTTTGTCCAGCAGACAAATAGCATTTACAGCTCAGACAAATGTCTTCTGAACATTGCAGATGGTAGAATATGGAACCAGTTTTAGGAAGGCCTTAACGGGCTGTAGTAACAACTTGCAGAAATTTGTTTTCTGACTCTTCATCTGCTAAGAACCATTGTAAAAACATTTATGACATGCCAAAAAAGCCAAGGAAATTAGGCTGTAATTACTCCTTGGCATTAGTTTAGACTGCAGTTGCTTTCATATGTAACTGGATATGTTCCATTTAATATCCCTCTTAGAATTGTGTATTTATATAGAGTATGCTGTTAAACACAAAAGGAAAAAAAATCTGATTCTTGATATGTGGTAAACACATGAGGAACTTTTAAAGCATTTTAGCATTGGCTATTTAATCATAACTGGTAGATCTAATTAAAAATCTGTGAGGCAGAGGGAAAATACTACCAATTAAAGCAGAGACAAAGAAACAGCTATAGAATGAGACTTGATTTCACTGTATTTGAAAGCAGACTTTTTTTCAGAGCTCTTGTGGTCTGCTTGTGTAGCTGGTTTTTGTCATGTCATGCTGTGGGTGTCTGAGCTGTCAACTGCTGCCTAGGAAAGTTCAGCAGAGGATCCTGAGGAAGTAGACACTTCATGATCTGAGAGGGAAAACCACTCAACAGCTATAAAAGACTAGGAACAGTAGTTCAGAAGTAGCTAAATCTGCAGAGAGCAGACTCCTTTCCCCCTATTTTTTATATTATGTTAGGAAGAACAACTTGATGGAATTTGCCAATTTTTAACTAATCAGAGAAGGAAGGCTGCTTTAATTCAGGTAATTCAGTTTATATGTTGAAAAGGAAGGAGAAAAGCAGCAAAAACTCAGTGGGGATTTCAAAGTATCATAATAGAACAAGCTAACTGGAAATGTACAGCATGGATGTTTTATGAAACAAAACCAAATTGTAGGATGTCATGAAGGGTAAAAGCAGGGGCATGCTGGGATGCTAAAAAGTTGTAGCTTGTCTGTTTTTGATAATTGAATATTTTCACTGACAGATGTAGAAATGTTCTCCAAATGTTACCTCAGCCTTTCAATCTGCTTCTAAGCTAGGAAAGGTTTTTAGCTAACACATTTCACAGGTTTAAAATGGGAAGCACAGTCTGTTCCTTACAGTGTGGAAAGTGAGTAGTATATTCCATCCAGCTGCAGAGCAATTTAGACAAGAATATAGTCACCTGGGTAATAATTGTACCAGAATAGTTCAGTTTAAAATCCAGAAGTTAAAATCACTTTTTAAAAAGTTGTCTTGGACTTAATTACACAATTTGAAAGGTGGCAGCCCAGTCATCACAATACTTATTATATAGCACCTACACGCATATCCGTATATCTGTATATATATATCGAAATTTTATGTGTAAAAAGTTCTAAAAGAATCATAACTATATTTTTAGGGCTTTATTTACAAAAGTATAAATATAATTGACATACATCTTATTGGAACTTACAAGCAACTTGGACTAATTAATAGTCTGTACTATCTGCCTAGTAAAATTCCTGTTAGTCATGTAGTAGCCCATTAAGAAGTATAACCTTACCAGGATGTATGACTCAGTATCTTCAACAGGGCTTTAGATTTGTCAGGAATACTGTTTTTTGGGGTTTTTTTCCAAAAGACTATGTTTTCATTGGCAAACAGTGTAGAGTAAAAGGATTTAATCAGTAGTAGATCAGATGGTACTGAGTTCCTCTCATGCCCGTCATATGTGCTTTGCTTTTAATTAGATACAGTTTGTCCTCTGAGGCCAAACAGTTACACAGTACATGTGGTTCAGATTTTTCAGAAGGGGAGCTATCCCTTAGTCTTTGACTGTGGACCCCATGAGAGTGCACCGCACAACTGCTTCATCTAGTGGTGGGTGTTACCATCTCGTTAATATGTAATTGCTCACACTACCTTGACCCAAATAAACCCTCAGATGAAAAATATATTATTATTTCTTCTCATATCATTTTTTGCATGACACAATTGTACCTGTTTCTTGACTACCTCCATACTAGAAGTTTGCGTTGCAATACAGTCCAGGAAGATGAGGTAGATTTAACAGCTGTGCTGAGGCATTGCCTTGAACTTGAAAGCTAATATTCTTCTGAATTTTATTTTCCCTGAGAGAAAAGCAAGACAGATGATTTGTTTAATTTCAATTTAAACATAAGAAAAAAAAAATCCTTTCTGTGATTTTTTATAGCAACAGAAATATGAGCACTAAAAAGTCACACCCTCCCAAAATGTTTCTGTCACTTATTTTCTCTGCTTAACTCCAAAGAAAGTTTCAAGTATTTCTTCATACTCCCCGAAAACCTCTAGAGGTCCTTTCCAACCTCAACCATTCTGTGATTCTGTGAATGTGCTGAAATGTGACTGTTTCACACACTCATTTCCCAGTAGCATTTGCTCCGTCTCCTTTGGAATATGACTGTCAGAGGCAATAGCTAGTGAGATTTGGTCAGGAGACTGTTTTGTGACTTCTTCATTCCAGCTCAGAGAAAGAGACCAGGCAGAGAAGACTGGGGTGTGTGGCAGCTGCTCACAAACACTAACAAGAGAAGTGCAGGGGAGGGAATGTCCACCCTTTCTGGTTGTGCGAGACGGATGCTCTGCTGCCTCCTTCCCCTGGGTCAAGCTTTCAGAGGAAATCATCCTCCTTCCTAGGGTCAGGCTCTGAGCTAAAATACTTTATTCAAAGGTTGACTTGGTCCTGTCTCTTTGAAACTCTCACCATCTCATGATGAGCCATTAATACCCATGAGGTGCACTCCCTAACCCAGAAAGTCCTCACAGATGAAAAGGAGCACTTCAGACTCTTCAAAGGTTTTCACAGAGAGTTGGACAGTCTGAATTTAGCAGTGGAGTGAATTGTGTGAATTATACAAATGTGGCAGCAGGTTTTGGGACAATCTTTAAAAGCTTTCGGCAGTTAAATGTGAATCTAAACAAAATCTTATTTCTGATTTAGTTTTAATCTAATAAATACTGAAAAATGCGATACTAAATATTTGCAAACCATTGGACACAATTCAAAGAATTAGTCATTCTTTAGAAGCATTTTCTAAAGTAGAATGGAATTGGTAGAATATGAAGCTCTCTGGTACTAACTTTATGCAAAAGGATAGAGTGCATCAAATTTTTATATATTCTTAAGAAAGTACTTATAAGTTGAATAAAGAAATAGAATTGTTACTGTTTCTCACTCCAAAAAAATAATCCTCCGACAAATGACACTGTGCTTATGTGGTGTTCCTTGTGCATTTGGAATTGTTATTTTTATTCATTTTTGAAAATAACTGTCCCTTTTTTCCTCCCCATATGGCAAGAGTTTGTTCTAAAATCTACTTGATCATTAAAAATTGTGGTTTATATCAAAAATTTTACATGACATCAAGGAAGGAATAGTGAACAATTATGGCTCTGCATAATGCTATTAAATAAGAGAAAGACATTAAAAATACAGATAAACAAATGCATGTGAAAAGACTCTAATGTGGTAAATTTATTTCCTATGCATAACACAACAATAGACAGAGAATCACAGTGGGGAAAATAAATGACCTCAAAGGACATTATCACTTGAGAAAGGACTAATGATGTCAATTAAAGTGAAAAGATGAAATCCTGGGGATTTTCCCCCTCACAGTTACAATATTTGTTTTATAAAGTCAAAGAATCCTGTGACCCTATTAATTTTTCACTTGTTATTTTTATTCACTAAAAATTAATAACAAAAAGCTTTAACTAAATTCTAGGATGCAAAAGGTATTTAATTTTGTAGAAGTTGCCTGTTTTCAGAGGCTCACTGTCTGGGTGTACTGATTAATAATATTTTGTTGGCAAGAGAATAGAAAAAGGCACTATTGACAAAAAATAATTGCAAAACTTGCAGCAAGGAATAATCTAAAATTACATGGAGGCAATATCTTCAGTTTTGTGCCACCAGCAAGCGTTATCTTGTAATATTAACAATACATTTTAATTGAGGTTACATCCTAATGGAACCAAAGGGAGTAATTGCAGAAACACTTCAAGCACAAGGCTTAATTAAAATTTCTTGTTGTATAAAATTGTGGCCTTTCAACTAATTTAGGTAAACATTTTGGGAAACAATTGGAATGGCTTGTAATGTAAGCTTTTTCAAGAAGTGGTATTATTTGCTTATTCTTGCTTAATCTTTGTTTACAGCCAAAGCTTTATATTCTAGCAGTATTTGTATATTTTTAATTTCTTTGTTATTTTTTTTTTTCCCCTTTCAAGGGGTTGAGGGTCCACAGTGTAAAATTTGCTAGGGGTTTAAATGCAAATAAATTAATCTTGTTTGATTCCTCTGAATTAGCCATTTCCTATGAAAAACACTACACTACTAAATAGTCAAGATCTTAAATAACATAAAACAACATGTATGTTTATTTTTTCGACAACTTAGTGAAACACTATTCGCACTATTGACAATCTATTGAAAAATATCAAAAATTTATAACAGATATTTACTTAAATGCTGCATTTCCTTCTTTTTTATAAGCTATAGCTTGAATATTTTTAAGTGTTGCTTTCTTTGCCTATTGAGTGAAAATTTGGCCCACTTGAAAGTAATGGGAAAAAACTCCACCGACTATAACACACTGATGATTTCATTTGGTTTTAATTACCTTTGGTATAACGCGGGACTATCTGTTATGAGTAATACATACTAGGCAAGAAAGAAACAACAGATAAGCTTGTAATACCAAGTATATGAAATCAAAAACTGTTTTTGCATACAAAATCAAATTTTATTATGCTATGTTTCCAGTCAATAAATCAAAATTACACAGGGACAATTTTAATTCATGATTCAGCATATATGTCTAGTGAAAATATCCTTATCAAGGAGAATAGACTGTATTAGGTCAAAGGTTATACTTAATAATGGCAGAATTCAATCCTTTCCCTTTCTCCCTAAGACCACCAGCATTTCTCATCAATCTTATCACGACAGAGCCTTTGATGATGTGTTGGAGTGATGTCTGGCCAGGCCTTTATAACACCCACAGTCATTTACTGTTTTAAATTGTACATTCCCAGCTTATCTGTAATAGGATGTGGTTTACGATATTACATATTCACTGTTAGAAGTTCCTTCACTTTCTTCATGATCTAATCCCTGTATCTGAGTGACAGAGGCAGTGAGCAAAGACAATCAAATATCCGTCATTTTCATATTTGTTGTTACGACAGATGTTGTTGTCTGCTGTTTTCTGGATGTTTCACTCTTAATGGCCTGGTTTTCTCACTGGCCACTGCTGTCAACCTCAAAGCTGAGACACTCCAGAAATGTCACTATTCACCCCCTGATTACTGTGGGATCTTCTGCAATCTTTTTCTATATCCTACCATGTCCACAAGAGAGAAGATTTACTTAGCCTTGCCCTATACCATTCAAAGTTAGATTTCGTACCTGGATTTTTTTATTTTTGTCATCAGCACACAAGCTTTAAAATGAGGTCAAAAAGCATATATATATTAGCCTTATCTTCCAGCAGCTTGAATCCAAAATAACTCTCATACTCTCACTTACAGGATATACAGCACATTTTTCAAAGGAGAGAAAGGGCTTTAGCGCAGGAGCTACCAGGGCTCATTGACAGAGCTTTAGACAGGAATGGAAGGGGAAAATGGACAAAACCAGTAATAAGTAATTGCCAGGATGGCATGGCAGAACTTGATGAACTGAGTGCTAGTGAGAACCCTTGGGGTTGAAGCTGCCCAGAAGTGTGGAGGACAACAAAAAGAGACTATAGTAAATGAGGTTACATCAGACTGGTGGCCGGTCACTAGTGGGGTTCATATGACTCCATTTAAGGGCCAGTTCTGTTCTACACTTTCACAAACAACTTGGACATAGAACTTGATGGGATACTAAGTTTGTCAATGACACTAAATTGGGAGGAACTGATTACTCCCTTGAGGGCAGAGAAGCCCTGCAGAGACCTGAAAAAACTAGAGGGCGGGTAATCACCAGCCATATGAAGTTCAACAAGGGAAGGTGCAGGATTCTGCACCTGGGACAAGGCAACCCAGGATGTACATACAGATTTGGGAACAAGATGCTGAAGAGCAGCGTCGTGGAAAGAGACCTGGGGGTCCTGGTTGATGGCAAGCTGAATGTGGGTCAGCAGTGCCCTGGCAGGCAGGAGGGTCAGCCATATCCTGGAGGGAATCAGGCACAGCATCACCAGCTGGGCAAGGGAGGGGATTGTCCTGCTCTGCTCTGCTCTGCACAGGGATGGCCTCACCTTGAGTGTCTACTTTTTATTAGTATACATGTGTAAACAGGGGTGGTGTGACCCTGAAATGAGCAGGATAGGTCCTCTTCCATTTCCCCTACAACGAGTGTATTAAAAGAGTGAGATACTGTCTTGAGAACATCATCCTGGTTAGAACAGTGTCAGTATCTCGTTTATGTATGAACTGTCCTAAACTACTGCAATCAGGAGGAAATATTTTAATTACTCACTCTTTCTTGCTCCCACCTGTGGTTCTGCATTGACTCATCGGGGCATTCCAAATTATTCTGGTATCAGAGATTTCATGCAATGTGCAGTGTGGAGAAGGCAGAGCGACAGGGTAAGTGGTAGGATGAGCACATTCTGCATCTGCACATGGGATCACATTGAACTGCATATGTGGGCAAAACCATGAAATTTGGTTTCATGGATAAGTGGTAGGATGAGCACATTCTGCATCTGCACATAGGATCACATTGAACTGCATATGTGTGCAAAACCATGAAATTTGGTTTCATGAATTATGAGGATTCAAGGGAGGCACATGATTATTTTGGGTTTTCAGAGGCATAATAAATGTCAGTGTGAGAGTTAGTGACACAGCTTATTTCACGTGTTGTATTTTTGTATGTGTGTATGATGTGTATATTGTGGTTTCCATCAGTTTGTGTTGTGTTCCCACTCACTGACATCCCTCTGTCTTTACAACTGTAATGTCACTGTTCCATTTAGTGCACATTTTATTTATTCATTAAATGTTTTATTTTTTTCATCTTACTTTCTTGTAAATGTTTTCCTATTAGTTATAGAATCATAGAATCAGAATGGCTTGGGTTGGAAGGGACCTTCAAAGGTCATCTATTCCAGCTTCCCTGCCATGGGCTGTGACATTCATTTGCATATGGAAAGAAACATATCTGCATATGAATTTGTGGATGTGACAGAAATATAAAAATACAGGTGATATAGTAGTAAGTCATATAAATAATATAAAATACCACAATTCTTTCTAGTAAAAAGGTCACGGCTTAAAGGGAATGAAATCTTTTATTGCATCTAGAGAAAATGTTTGGAGTACTAATTTCTGTGTGCCTACAATATCAATGATAGACTTTTGATGGTTGATTTTGGATAATCCTGGTGGACATAGTTTGTTACTGCCTCCTCTTCAAAAGCTTTTGGCCAACAAGAGTGAATGATAATGACTTGTATTTTATTTCCACATTGAAAACAGACTTAGAAGCTTCCTTTAGATGAAAATTATGCCAAGTGATCTCACAGACATGCCATAGTTCACAAGCCACAAACGTAGGTGTACGTTATTTTTTTACCAGGTGAATCCTTCTCTACTCTATTTGGAGTTTTCTAATCTTCATGCTTTGCCAGGAATATCTACCTGGGTTAATGAAACTAGAAATAAGTATTTATGGCTTTAGCTTATTTATAATTTCTCCATTTGACTTCTTTCAGTGTTTTTGCTGCCTGCATCTAGAAATTTCGGTGAAAAAGGTCATACCTTCTCTTCGATTATCTATAACTTTTGTTTATCAAGGCCTGTAGCCTCCATTCCCTGCTCATTTAATACTCCGTATATTTTAGGGGTAAAAATTAAGAAAGGTAGTTGAGTTTGCTCTACTCTGACCTTTTTGATTTTCAGAGAGTGCCTGAGTCGTTACAGAGAACCTGATGATTCAGGCGTATTTGTAGTAGTTTTTAAAATAATCTGCTCACCACTCAGGTAGACGATGAAACATCATATTGGCAGTGATAAAGTGGTAAGGGCAGACAAGTAGAAAAAACCCCAAAGTTATTCTGATTTCATCTCAGTGGTTGGTCTGTTTTGCTTGGAGAAAGATAAGTCTGTCCTGGACCATTTTCACAGGTTTATATGTGAAGTTACAGAAACATTATATGCACGCAAACCCCATTATTCTTTATTCTCCTCTCATAGGCCAAGATGGATAGCATAAATAAACTACGAACAACTGTGGAAAAAAAAATCCTTAATTTTTTTATAGGATCCTAGGTGGTACACTTGGTGTTCTCCAGGAAGGAGATTCCTGTTCTAAAATCTGTGCTATTGTTGGAAAGGCAATATAGTTTTGTGATAGGAAATACTGTGCAGCTGGGAAAATAATCTTGAAAATGCAGTTATGCTCATATTCTGTCTATTCCTAGAAAAATTCAATCTCAAATCTTTTTGACAATTCATTAAAGGTAAAAAGGTAGTCCAGTTATTGATCTTTTTTTTATGAAGTGGTAAAAGAGGCTGCAAAAGGATAGAAGAAAAGTGTAGAGTATGATATATATCTAAGATTATTTGGGGGATGGAGAGTTGTACAGTTAGTGTTATTGAGCTTTCAAATAGATTAGAGGCTCATATGTTTGTCAGATTTAAGCGTCATAGAAAATAATGGGTTATCTAGTTTCCCAAAGAATGCATCAAAAGGGGAAGAGAAATTGGAAGAGAAATATCAAGAAGCAGGTGTTGGTCAATGCAAAAGGAGATTTAACTCATTTGAACATTGTTTGTCACACATCCCATGACATTTCTAAGAACCATGATCATGTGTTGACATAGCCTGTAAAAATACAGGCCTCTTAGAGAGCCAATCTACATTCCAGCTTGGTGTTTTCCACTATTATTTATTAGGACAATAGGATAGCTGCTACAAAGCAAATATCTTCACCTCATATCATAATGCAACTACATATTTTCACCCCTTTTTGTTGTTTAGTCTCTTCTATATGCCTGCCTGATTTTAAAGATGATGTATCAAGGATCCCTTGTTTGTGTCATATTACATAGGCAGATGCATGGATTAATGAAATTGTGATTTTTTAAAATATATTTGACTCATCTTTGTTAGAATATTTATGGTTTACATATAGAATACTTCATCAGAACACTTTTTTTCTTGGTACCAGGAGAAAGTTTTTCAATTCTAACCAAAAAAATTTTTAGTAATAAAAAATGTCCAATTTTCTTATCTTTCCATGGTGCATAACACACCACTGCTTCATGAATTCATGGAACTCATTGCTTTTATGTTAACTCTCTATGGGGAGGGGCAACAGAACTGGGTTCAAGAAAGTTTATGCATGGTTTTTTAGTCTCAAAGTGCAATCACTACTGAGGAAATAAAAATTTAACTGCTCTGTAAAGGCCTAATGTTCATCATGTGGATGAAAGGTTTTGTGCAGTACTTAATGAGCATGTGCTCATACCTACAGAACATTAGGGGGAATTTGAGCATTTCAGAGATTCCTGGCTGCAAGCCTATATTTGATGTCTTTACAGGTCTTTATTTTTCTTCTTTTATGTCTGTCTATTTGTTTCTTCATATTGAATCATAACCATGCAGCAGTGGGAACATTTTATAGTGTCTCAGTCAGTTTAGTTATTTGGACAAAATCAGAATGAATTGAAATGCTCAATTCAGTTAGGAATACAGAAACCCTTCCGAATGCACATTGGTTTTATTTAATCTTTTTTATTATTATTTAAAAATAAATTATATGTTCAGTTGGTAAAGACAAAACATTGATTACCTGAGTTGTCACCATTTATATATGTATTATGGGATAGATCAGAAAATGCAATATCACCTCCAGCTGCATCATCCTGCAAGGTCGATTACCATCATACTTGTAATCTGAAGAGATAACAGTGGACAAGTTCTCATGTGGAAGATTTTCTGGGAGGAGCCAAGTGTTCTTTGAAAGTGTGTGGTGGTGACACAGTACATGGAAACCATCCACATAAGGCCCAGATCAATCCATGGTGTTGTTAGAGGTCTCTAAATTTGCCGAGGTTCATGTACAGTGTGAGATCTAGTGTTACCCAGCCATTGGTCTTACCCAAAAACTCCATAGCATCTTTTATATGGATTCTGAAGAACAGATTTTCCTTGAGCTGAAAGTGTTTTCTGAAAACTTACAGCTTTTGATTACTTCAGAATGTTTTTGAAAGGTTAATGTATACAAAGAAAAGAAATGCTAAAATGCCATTTGTACTGTCCACACAGAAAAAATAAAGATGACAGATGGATGTGCATCAAAAAATTGATAAAAAGTTCACATACAATTTGATAGTGAAGAAATTATTAAACAAAATATTTGAATAAGACTGACATAATTAAAAAGAAATCTATAATCAGAGAATAATTTGCTAATGAAAACAGAGCTGTAACAAAATGAGGATACAATATTTAAAAATATTGTATATATATATATATATATATATAAAACAAATGTACATCAAAGTATTCTTAATTACTTTGATAGAGCACCAAATACTAATAGCAGTTTTAAGAGATGTTTATTTTAGAATGATTTTTTTCTATATGCAGTAATATAATTTTTTTAATTTGAAATGAGAATATATTTTTTAAGTAAAGTTTTCATTTGCACTAGAAATTGGACAGGGCAACAGCAATCATATAACCTTTGCAACATAGATGAAAGTAAGTTAGATAGTTACGGCAGTTATTTTCTGCACTTAGCTGAACAGCAACAGGAAAGGGCCAGGATTTCAATCAAGATGTTTTCCAAGCAGGAACTACAGCCATGGCTGTGGATGCCTCTGCAAGAAGGCTCACTACCTTCATTGAAAGACATACATTCTCAGTCAGTTCACTCTGTTTGTCAAAGACAGTTTAAAAAAAAAAAAAAAAAAAAAAAAATTGGCCTTTGAGCATTTTTTTTGAGCCTAGGGTCTATTTTTAAGAGATGCTTTTCTTTGTATGTCTTTATACATTCAATATTCAAGGAATCGCACAAAGTGTTTGGATACACTAATAATCAACCAAGTAGATGTCCAAAATAATTTCTGCACAGCAAATGACCAAATTGCACATGGTATTTGGCTGAATATTTTTTATATGTTGTTTAGCAAGAGGTAATGTAAGTTCACAATATTGTGTACTTTTTACATATTTGCCTTGTAATGCGCATGCGAATTAGGAAAAATTCAACATACGACAACCAAAATAAGCTTCACAGATACATTCATGGCATGATTTGGTGGGCACAGTGTTATTCAAAGGCTGGACTTAGATGATCTTAGATCTTAGAGATCTTTTCCAACCTTACTGTTCTTATGATTCTATGATTCTAAAAATATGAATAGTTTCGTCTTCTTTTTATGTTTATGATGTTGGACAAAATAACACCACTTCAAATAGCTGAACAATGAATTTTGTCTTTCAGAGGAGAAAAATATAGCGCAAAGGAATGATTTGCAGAATCTGGTTTAAAAATGAACAGGCGCTTTTCAAAGCCTGTTGATGAACTGCAGAATTCTTGTGTAGCTTGTCAAACGCTAAGTATTTCTATATTGGAAATAAAAATGAAAAAATTCTCAAATCTGCTATTGATCATGAAACTGTTTTTAATATGAAAAAAACTTGAGTGGGGAGCAATGCTTTTGGCCTTTCTTAAATGTATTACCACAGAGGCGGCAGGTTGGCTGAGGAGCTCAACCATTCCCTTCAGTATTCCAGCACAGGTCAGCCCTGCAGCTACCTCTGGCAGTGCTTGGGCACCAGCACTCTGAACAAATGACCAAAGTATGCATTAGAGAAAGAGTAAAACCAGGAAGATTAGAGACAAAGGAAGAAATTAAAAGACAAAATAAAGGAGGAGAACCTCTGCATCCTGGATCCATCACTGTGCAGCACTAGAAGTGGAAATACTCAAATGCAGCTTATTGAAATCACTACAAAAATTCAGAATAGGTTTGACAGACTGCCAATGTTTTGGGCAATCAACCATACTTTAGAATTTGATATTGAGGGTAAAGGAGGTATTTTTGCTTCAGCTTCAGTCACAGTTCCTCTTGCTACGTCCTGTTGTCCTGGCAGTGCATAAACCAGATTTCAGGTAAGCAAGACTGCATATTGCAATTTTGTTGTATATGTGGTCCATGAAGGAGATCTGTACAGCAGTTTACAAATGAGGGAGGAAAAGAGGTTTCTCTTGTGAAGATAGTCAGAGGTCATATGAAAACCCTTTGAGTCCTTTCTGAAAAATAAATGGATTATTTTCATATTTTCCCTGATCTTTGAAATCTAATTTCTGGGTTGCTTTAGCTCTTTTTTTTTTCTTAAAGCTTAGCTATAGATTTCAGCATGATCACTGAAAAGCAGTTTTGCACATATCTCAAATGAGTGAAAGAGACTATTCAGGCCAATAGTTAGCACTCAGAATAAGATGCCAAGAAGACAGGTTTTAACGTAAACGAGGCCATTTTGGACCCTGAATAAATGACTTGACATCACTTTATTGTGTTAGTAATACAGAACAGCGGATAAGAACAGATGCTAGAAAAAAAAATGCTTAGCATACTCCTTAACAAAGATTTCCTACATAAAATCACTGCATAATATTTCCACTTGAAAATGTATTTACACCACTGAACCTCAGCTTAGCTGAAGACAGATACCTTAAAGCAGGCTCAATTTTGCACTTCCTATATTCAACAGTGGGACGTTTGCCAGTTTTTCACTTGCTCCTGTGCCAAGTCAAAGTACTTAATTGTTTTGTTCATGGTGTTAGTTAGCCTTAGCATGTTGTTAAGGAAAAAAAAAGTTCATAACAAATGATGGTTTTAATTTGTCTACAGGAGCTCTCCAGTGTCTGGTTAGGTACCAAAGGTAAATAGTAACAGCACTTAATAATTGGCATCAAGGAAGTAAATTCCTTACTTGAGAAAGTAAGGAAGAAACAGAACAAGCATTTGGTGACCTCTGTGCATATCTTTGTTTTGAATCCAATGTGTTGGTCTCATTTCCAGTGAGGATATCATCAGGAGGTTCAGAATCTCAACATAGGAGGTGCTGAGATTTTTTTGAGTGGTGTTAAATGCTGTGACTTCTCACAGTGACTCTCAGACCACATTTATGCCCTGTTCTAACTGGGTAACCATGCTGTTGTCCCAAACACATGAGGAAAGATGAATTATTTCTATAAGTTCAAATAACTGATGCATTGTACATCCGTTAATGAACGGGTAACTCCTTTGTAGTTTTAAAGGAGCTTTGTTTGTTCTTAATGTGAACCATCTTAATAATGAGCTGAGCTGAAGTATTCTCTGTGTGTACAGAAAAGTCCATTTAGTTAATGGTTTCTTAAAATGAGCTAGATTGCTGGCATCTATTTAATGTCTGATTCTGGTCTCAATACAGCCAATTGTTTTCTGCAATGGAATTAAGTAGGAACTGAAGTAGGGCTAGTCTGTAAGTTTCATTGCAAATTCTATATTGAGAAAAAAAGCAAAACAGAAGAAAAATAGTTTCAGAATCCTTCTCATAGCTGAATTATGCTAATAATTTTTCTTTACTTAAATCCCCTGGACTGTATCTTCTGTTTTCTGCTTCATGAAAATTATGTCCCAGAAAGTTGCTCAAAAGTTTTTTGAGCCTTTTTTTTCCTATTCTGTGCAGTAATGTCCTTTGGCTTAAATTCTATAAACTCCAAATTCAGAATGTTGAAAATGGATGTTACTAAAGAAATAGTGGAATTCCCCAAATGAGTAGCCACAAAGGATTTAATTCCATATGCCACAGGCCTGTTATTACCAACATTGAGATTCCCTGATGAAATTCATGACCTGAGGAAGTAGATGTGGAAAAGTGCCTTTTGAGATTAGATGAAGATTTTAAAAAGGAATTCCAAATTTATTTTGGTTTAGTTACAATAAATGTACCTTGCATTTCCCAAATTCAGTTTCTTAATATCCTGTAAAGGTGTATAGTAGGGGAACTTCATCATCTCCTTGATCAGAGTCTTGAAATGTAGTTTTGGCAGGCTCTGTCATTTGGCAGATTTCTCTGTATAACCAGAACTCTTCTTCCTCTCTAAGAGAAGAATTTAAAGTTATTAAATATCTTAGTATATTATTTGCCACTGGCTTCTTTTTTTCTTTTTTTGCTGCAATGCTCAGATGAAAAAAAAGTAGAAGGCTACTCATTTGCCTGAATGTGTGTCTGTTGCTGCTGTTTTGCTTAGCTGCTGGGTATGTTTAATCTTCCATTGACACAGGCTTGCTTTTCCACATGATCAGAGTATACTTGTGGGAGAACACAAGAACCAATGTGATAACTTGACGTATTTTGTCAATAATATTAAGCTATGGTTTTGATTGATATTTAGTATTTTATTTGATCAACACTTATTTAGGGCAGAAGTATTATGCTTATTTGACTTTTCCTTTTTTCAAATCAAATAAGCCAAACAATAATCCAGTGGAATCTAGAAATAGTAAAACTCCTCTCCCTATCAGCTGCAGCTATTAAATTTTGCATCTCACTCCATCTTGTTAAAGGAATACCCCTAACAGCACTATATATATATATATATACACACTAAAACATCAAATTAAGCAGAAATTCACACAGATTTTTGCTGTACAATGCAAGGATATTTCACAAATTACTGGGGGTTCACACATTTTTATAATCATAGTCAAAATAATGTAATTTACAGTTGCAATTTGTCCTTGTTTTGCAGCTGTCTGCCTTAAATCTTTACCTGCCTTCATCTCCAAGTAATTACAAAACGTACCACTTCAAAGTTTTCTGATTTTTTACTCCTTTCTAGCTTGTTGTAGGGTTTTTAGAATGTCTATCACACTGGGCACTATCACTTTCTGTTTTTACTGGGTATCATTTGAACTTGAATCAGAGTGTCACATGTCATTACAGAACTGTTGATAGAGTTCGTTAGGTATAAAATAAAGGTCAGAGCTCTAGACAGTTTGTAGCAAATTAATGTTTTAATGTTGACAATGGTTGTTAGTCCAGAGACATAAGAGAAAATTATATGCATAGACAAGAAAACTCCATTAATTTTGCACTAAAAGATCCTCTAGTTTGTGTATTATGGATGAACCAAAATACCTGGAGATTGTTTTTAATTCTCATACACATCAGTTGTGTTCCTTAAGGAATCTCGAAGATATTTATGTTGATAATAAATACTGAAATGGAAATTAATTATTCATAGGAGTACAGATTTGAACATTCATAGAATAAAACAAAGAACAATTTAACACAATCATTACTAAAAAAGGTGAAATAATATATTCTATGTTTTGGAGGAGACTGTATCTACCAACAAAGTATGAATATTATGCGTTATGAGACAGACTTTTTTTACTCTAATGCTCTCCTCCATTCAAGATTCTCTGAGTTGTTAATAAAGAAATGGTTTTATGAGGAAGGTATATGCTATGATCATATACAATATACTTTACTATTAGTCCCTTTAAATGCACAGGAAAAAAATGCCTAAAGCATTTACTGACAGTGCAGAATGATTTATGTATGACCTTTGTTTAGTTTGTTTTCTCTAAAAAGCTTTCTTGTCTTTTTTTCTCAGAAATAGCTCATCTTCTTAAAAAAATGTCAAAACATTCAATTTGAGTGACTGCTACCGCATCTTCATTTGACTGTTACTCTTTACCCATCATGTTTCTGAAACAGCTTACAGTCTCTTCTCATTCAATGCCCATTTTCTGGGTTTTAGCTATATTGCTCGATCGTGATTAAATGTTGATTTTTGTTTGTTTCAGTTTTGCTTTTTGAACTGGGAATAATTGTCTGAGTTTAATTTTCTTGCTATGTCTATAGTCATAATATTTAATGATCCATTATTATGCCAGATCTCAGCTGCAGAGGAGTGATCCATGTTTTTGAAACTATTGGGTGTCTAGAGATACTTACAAAGAGATATTTGCTAGCCATCAAGGAAAGACACTAAAATCTGTGCATCCAATGTGTGCATTTGGAGTGCATGTGAAAAAGTCATATGTTCAACCTGTCTGCTGTAGTTAATGTGTTTTGGGGAAACAAAATAATAAAAAGTATATTTAACCAACAGAGTGGGAAAGGCAAAGGGTTTCTCAATACACACCATTTCTCAAAAGACATAAAACTCTGTTTGTTCGACATAAACCAATACACAGAAGTGTTTTGCCAGAGAAACTGTTTCAAGCTATTTACTTAAAGTGTGAAAGAGCTTTATCAGAGTGAATATGTTTTCTCTAGGACTATGATTTTTTGAATTTCAATAACAGCTAAACTGTTGCGACAACATACTTTCAGTAATTGTACATGTTTATTAAAATGCAGATGATAAAATTGCTGGTAAGTATGACTTTGTTTAAGATAAATTAATTACATTTACATATATGTGCTGAAATGATTCATTCTTTCTATAAGCAGAGCTTATCCCATCTGATACT